>JAOYRR010000259.1:600000-957049 GCA_038994665.1 Podotricha telesiphe
CCATATAACAAACTTGTATTTCTATAATGACTTGAATTTAGAATTATTCATAACAGGCCATCTGGCTGTTGCCCGCGACTTCATCTGTGTAGTATTGAATGATTTCAGGTACAAAAATGCCTGGACAGGACTTCATATAAAATCATCAAGAACCCTTAGTTCAGCCCTATCGCTAAATTATTTCTTAGCTAATGTCTTCCTTAATCCAGCCGTGCCGCGAAATAGCAAAAACATTTACTATAAACTACTTCCATGTAAGATCTCATCTTTGTAAACAGTTTTCGATGTTTCGTGAACGCTTTATTGCTTTTATAAATATACTAGTAATACGTGAGCTATATATGTATATTTATATATATATATATATATATATATAAATAGATAATATATCCATACTTTTATTATATATGTACAATTTATTATTTAGGGTAATACTCAAATATATCATATATATCTTACGAGTATGAGTTATGGCAGCTTCGATGGACTTTATGACCCTTTCCATACTGCTTTCCTTTTTATCTCAGTACTTTCAATCGTGAAATGTAAAATCCACATTCTTCTCATGGATCATGCAATGCAAATGTCACATATTCGGGTGGGTTGCGGAAAACGGAGTGTTATGACACTAAGTTAGTGCATATTTAGAAATAGAATGTACATACATACACAGAAAATTTTATAAATCAAGACGCAATTAAAATTTAATTTTGATTTCATATTGAAAATTTTAAAACATTACCAATTAACATAATTCGTTTAAAAAAGTTTTTAAATTTATTTTCAAAACTCTATTATCGCAATACCAAAGTGAAAGAGGATCGCTTTTTCAATTTCACTTATCTTTAAGAATGCGGCGGGCGGTATGAAACTCACGAGTTCTATATTATGAACTTTGCATTTGATTTATATTAATAAAACAGTTTTTTTCTCATATCCATCCATTTTGCGAAGTCACAGTGACTTTTTTTTTTATTCAATAGCCAAGGCAAACGATCACCGCCGCCTACGACCCCGTGTAACACCAGATAAGCCACAGGGATGTTGCCGGCCTTTAAGGTGGAATTCGACGGACGGCCTGAGTTTATTGACTCAGGGAGGATTCCCCAGCATCGGAGATACTGGTACCCTTCTGGGGTGGTCTCTTTTTAGTAGCGCTGTCATACTCTAGTGATACAGTGATAAATGAAGAATGAATGATATGTATAAATGAAGTAAAAAATGTAGACCAGAATGATTTAACACTAGGTTCTCTCCAATAGTAGAGAGTTTGTGTAGCTTACAAAAAACAAACTACAAAGAAAAGATGAATTTGCATCACTTAAAGTAAAAAAAAACAAAATATTATTTGTTTATACCGTCGATTAACATAACATTTTAGTATTGTCAGTCCTACCGGAAGGAAGTTCTGCCGAGTCGACGAGAAACCCAACATGCTCTTTTCAAATATATATATATATATATATATCATCAATACATTGTTGTAAATGTCACAACTCCCGAGTGAGCTTTAGCAGCATTTAATTCCACACATTGACGACATTATAATATTATTGGATAGAATAATATATTTTCCTCAATAATATGTTTTTATCTTGACTTTACATTGTTCTAGTGGGAAGTCTGAAATTATTTGTGTACTCATACTTTGTGACATACATGATTTATTCACTACAAGACAAAAATGGTTCCTTTTTTGATATAATTATAGTTTCAAAGAAAGTTTTAAAGGTACATTATCTAAGAAACAGGAGAAGACCGTTTTTCCATTAAACTTATCTGTTTTAAGTTTCCATAAGAAACGTGATATCTGTAGAATTACTTGTAGTAGTTGAAGTGTTCTTTTTAATTTGAGACGTAAAGTTTTAAATATATAGCTATAATTCTTTAAATTACCATTTTTAGTAAATCATTTTATTAGCTTACGTTTATTTATTGAGCGCATTAGAAAACTTAGTGTTAAGACACTCCGTTCTCCATTTTCCACCTGAATCCGAGACAACGTGTTCAGTTTCGGAACTCTACGCTGCGTTTTATCCCTCTCCCTTCTAATATTATAAATGCGAATGTCACTGTCTGTCTGTAACGTCATTACGGCGAAGCTTCTGAATGTATTGAGATGAATTTTTATACAGAGATATTACAAGGTTTTGGGACAAATATAGGCTACATTTTTTTAGATTTTCCAGGAATTTGATTGTCGAATTTGACTTACGAAAAAGTCGATAAAAAAACGAAACAGCTATAGTTCACGCGAGCGAAGCCGCGATGAGCTGCGATGACCTTAAAAATTTTTGTAGTTACTATTTAACTATACAATTCAATTACTTTTGACACAATTCCAGTATATTATATTTCATGGATAGGGATACATATGTATGTATTACTAATCTAATGCGCGGTATGTCCCTTCTTTCTTTTTTATACAGTCTGGCTAGAATTGTCAAGATGTTAATATAAATTAATCGCAGGCATTTAATGGTTATGACGTATAACTGAAAACTGAAACTGAAATATACTAAAAACAAAAATTTATATACCTAACACAAAATTTATATTAGGTGAAGCTTTATATAATTTTAGAATTTGTTTCTAATAATAAAACTAATAAGATCTTTGGTTTTTGCAATTTTGACACACATATACTATGACAGTAAAAAAAATGTCTTAACATTAAATATATTTACGAAAAAATTTATTCAGGGAGATGTCAAGACAGTAGTGTATAAGATTTTTTTAATTTGTACCTTGAATTCGGGTGTAAGGTGGAGAACGAAGGTCGTTTTTGCCTGCCGAGAGAAACCTGTGTAAAAATGGAAAATAATACAATCGTCTGGAACAACCTACGCACAAAATTTTGTTTAGAAAACGTTTAAATATGCATGCGTTCTACATCCAGCTACGTCGAAATTTATATACGCTTATTACAAATTATTTTTGTTGCTAGCCTAGTCTTTACAAATTTCCGCTACCCAAAGATTATTCTACAAATAATCGTTTGGCGAGAGAGAATGCTATAACAATAAATATTTTTACTGGCTGACTCTGGCTTAGCGGTCAGAGCGCTTGAACGGTTACCAAGAGGCGCGGGTTCGAATCCCGATGCGTTCAATATTTTATATGTTTTCTAAAACAAATGTTTTTCCATTTCCTAAATGTGTAAATAACACTTTAAAAATGTTAAAAACCTATATACAAGCCTAAAACACATCAAAATTACCATCTCATCAAACTCTATTATAACTTTGAGTCCAAGGTGCAAAGTCAACAGGTGGTATATGGAAATAGTATATCACAAAATCACGAGATTCCCGCTAACGAAGTTACAGGCATCAATAAATTTTAAATAAAACTATTTAACCGGATAAATCGTGTATTTGAAAATGTATTTTAGAAAACTCGTCGTTCCGGACAGCTCATAGTCGACAATTGACACAAATGGACGACGAACTACTGCAAAATAAAAATATACGCCATAAGACTGGTTAAGTTTTTTCATTTAAAATATGTAATAATTACGAGAGCATAATTATTTTTTCAATATTACTTAAAAAATAACCAAATTCTCTTTTAGTTTCTCCTGAAACTAAAAAAAAATGCTTTAGCTTATACAGTTTTCAATTAAGAGTCTGCTGTTGCCGCACTGACCGAGTCAATGTAATCTATTTCATTTAGAGCATATTGTTATTAAAAACCCGGCTTTGGCCACAACACTGCTATACGTAACTAACGTACATATAAGAAATATTGTTTTTTTTTAAATATACTTTTAATATTATGTTCATTTCAGATTAGTTAAGTCGTGCCTAACTGAATGTAATAGTCGTTGAGGATGTTGTATATGGATTTGAACTTAGATAGGTTAAGATAAAATACATATATATATATTTATATATATATTATAATACGTAAAGCAAAAATTTTGTACTCCTTTTTAGCAAAATTACATGGACTGAGGATTATTTGGCACAGTTATACTATATAGAGAAGGAATAGTGAGTGCTAATATTTCTTTTAAAATAATACATACATACAAATTAATAAAATAAATATTATAGATACACGTTATTTATATATTCTAGTAATCATTTAAGATGAGTATTTTTTTTATCTTTGCGAATAAACTTTCCTTCGAGTGAAGTCAATCACTTACAACCTTACTTATTCAAGGTAAAACTACTTGTAGTTATTATATTAAAATTCAAAATATCCTTTGTTCAAATAGACTTTTCCAAGCACTTTTGAATTGTCGAATGAACATAAAGCTACCACCGGCTCGGAAGGCAGTCCTGCTGAGAAGAGAGAAACCAGCCGAGAAACTCAACAATTGTTCTTTATAAATACAAAAGGTCCAATTTTACTATTCAATACAGGAGTAACTAACCTGCACCAAAATCAAAACATTTTACTTCAACACATAATTTTAAAGTAGCTTTAAATTTTTGCAATGGCAAATCTAAGACAGGTTGTGGAATTGTATTATAGATGCGTATGCTCAAACCCATAAAAGACTTATATACTTTTTGGAGGCAATAACTTGGTGTTACTAGCTTATCTTTATTTCTCGTCCCTATCGTATGTCTGTCACTGTTTCTAGCATAACACTAGATATTATGTTGGACAAACAAAATATTATAATATATATACTACGAAGCTACTGTAAGTATACATAAATTAAACAATGCACTTACATATAATAATAATTATTTCATTTTTAAAATTGAGCTTTTAATTACAAGTAAAACTGAAATATTTCAAGAAAGAACAATCATTTATCATTTTTATATAATGGAAAAGTTGATAAATTGCTCCTGTGGGATATACCATAAAGTTTGCATAATTTTCTTGGTAATACAAGTAAAGAGCCACTCACAGTATAGTTAAGTTGAATACAAATTATCTTTACACCTTCACGGTTATTCTTGTTTAACAGGGCAAGCAGGGAGAACCTAGTGTCTTGATTCTCCGTTCTTCGCTTTCCATCCAGATTCGTGATATTGGGTGTTGAGTGGCGGAAAAAAAGTAATAATTCAAATAATTACTTCGAGTGGATATCGAACCCACAACCATCGTGCTTAATACGAACGAAGGACGTCGGAGTGAACATGAAAGCTCCTACAAGAAATAAAAAATATTAATAGTAGATTTTATGTTAGTTCCACTCAACTTTAGACAAATAGCTTATCTTAAATGTTACATAGACAATAAATTTAAATTGTAAAACATATAATGTGCAAAATATACAACAATGTGAGTACTTCAGTCGATCGGAAAATGTGCACATTCTGGAAGGAAATTGGATTTTCACGTATGACAGCTGAAAACGAATAAATGTTTTGTCTGTATGTAAATTTGATGTGTTACATGATATGCGAATGTAATTATTTTTGTTGTTTCTTGTTTAGTATTTTTTTCAATAAAAATATGATTTGTATGAGAATTGCATAGATTGTTGAGTTATTTGATTTTTAAATAATGTTATAGAAAAATCTAAGCCATAGTGACACAGTGGGACTATATAGACGCGATGGTTGTGGGTTTGAGCTTGCTACGAGTTTGGACTTGAGTTTTGTCAATAATTAAATTAAGGAATATAACATGACATTACACATACATACATTTATATAACTAATAAGTTATCTTCGTCTGGGTGCAGGCAGCAGGGCGCTATGCGATAAAAAACGTAATCTGAATCCATTGAAAATATACAAAGATAATTAAAAAATATATATTCTAAACACATTATATTGAAATTGACTACAAGAGAGTTTATTAAATAAGCTTTCGAGATAATTATTGCAATAAACACACGTAAATTTTTATAACAGAATACCAAACTTATTCTTTGATTTGTAACTTATATTTGTGATACGAAATAACCCAATACAACACAGAGCTCAGTCAAAATAACGCGGAAAGAAAATAGTCATGTTTTTATTTCACTACTGTAAACTTTAAGTCTTGCCGCTTGGTTTCCCAAAGAGAACGAGAAAGAATCGATTTTTACTTTTTAATTCTTGAAATGCGGTTAGTATGTTTTCTATTGTGTAAAAGATGGATCCCAGTAGAAGAATGTATTTATTTATCATTATTATATATTTATTAACTTTCTGCTTTTGCTTTACAATTAAGTGATTTATAATAAGATCTTTGGATTTTGCGACTTTTAGACATTTTATATGGAACTATTTTAAGCGAATTAATTGCGTATATTTTGGCATACGAAAATATATTTCACAATTTATAATGGCGATAGTTTGATATAATAATTGTATCAACTGACAGAAAATGCCACTTCAGTCCACCCGCGAGTGTGACCACGGACTACTGTAAAGTGTTCGACACGTCGGGTTTTCAACCATGTAATGTAACGTATATTTTGATGTTCAATCAAAATATGAGCGATTAATTCCGTTTAAAATAGTTTATTTTAAAACGAATGGATCAGTTAGTTTGTTTTGAGTAAAAAAACAAAACGTATTACATTATTTAAAAATTATCTTAAAATTTGTACATTTTTTATATACAATTTATGCAGGCCGGCCTTAATACAATTTTTTGGTAATATTATTGGTATTTTTGTAAATGTGTCCATATGTGGGAATTATAATAAAATATTAATTTTTTTAAGGTTTTTACGATAAAAACTTTACTTTGTAACGTGTGTTATTTGAACCATTGGAAGCGAAATAAAACTTCCTCTCGTCGTATAGTTAAATATGATTTATGACATTATATGAACCTTCTGTTAATATGTACACATCTCTCATTTAATAATACGATGAGAAAACCTAGTGACATAACACTTCGCATTCCGTTTTTTGCTAACTTTAGAGGTATTTCGGGCATTGTAAAACAACGGACTACAGTACTTTATCTAACAAAACCAAGAAATTATTGATAGTATAAAAAATTGCGCATTTTCTTAAAGAGTACGCAGAATTAACCTAGTGTTACGACATTCCGTTTCCCGTTTTCCTTTGTGCTACCAGAACGGTCACACGGAAATATCGAATCCACGACCATCGCGCTTACAGTAAAAGCTCCGACGCTATTCCCCTGCACCACGATGTATGTTATAAATAAGATATTAGATTTATATTTATCTTAATAATCCAATGATCGTAAAAAGGGTGTAAACCCGCCTCTATCCCATTGCTCCACTAAAATGATATCTAATTTGATGCGCCCATAAAAAGTTTCTGATAACACTTTAATAGTTTATCCTTTAAATCTCTTGTAATTGGATCGCGACCGTCAAAGTACAAAATAAGATGGTACTTTCGAAGAAATAATAAATTGCTTATACTAAAAAGAGGATAGAAAGGGTACGGTGATATATTTGTGATAATTATGCCTGGTCGTTATAGTTGTGGGTTCAAGTTCTATTGTATTAAATTGCCTATAAAAAAAACACGGGGTTTTAAGTTTCGTTATTAAACGCAACTTTTCAAATTTTTTTGCAAACGGTAATGATACCACTGGATGCCTTAAATTTGCAATAAAATATTCTGTGCTGTACATCTATCTTGAGTTACGTAATATGTATTGAAAATTACAATTTTCAATTTTCACGTATAATATAAACATATAATATATATACATAGTCATAATGACTGTCATTGTGACTTTACTATATACATATATACACTTACAAGTATATCAGAGCTTTTAGCATTAATGTATATCACACAAAAAAAAATGCAATTTATTTGCAATTTTAATTAATTTAACCCGTAAGCAAAAAAAATCCTTATTGTAAAATAATAAAATATATATTTTACTGCATATATGTTAGTGTTGAGAGTGAGTGATAACTCACTCTCACTACCCGTTACTCATTCTTCTCACTTAAATCAGAATGAAATCCATGATCATATCCAAAGTAATCAATCAAATTACACTTACACTTCCAGAGACCCATAGATATGTTTTTAGTAGTTCCGCGCTTTTTCCCACACAGCAGGGTAATCTGACAGAAAATACTGCTATATATATTTCTTTAAATATATATATTTTTTTCATATTTTCATACCAATTATTATTTAAATTGTTCCCCACCAAAAAAATCGTAGCTTATTGTTTTTACCAAGTCATATAGCTAACAAAAAAAATGCTTTTACCAAACTGTGTTAGTAAAATTTTAGACTTAACGGAGCTCCAACCCGAAAGTCCGGTTGGTACTCGACCGGCTTTTATTTTGACCAATAAAATAAAACGAAGTTTTAAATATTAAAAGGCATTCGTTGTACATACAATCTTTATATGTATGTATAGGTGATAATATTTAGTATATACGATTGCGATATGAAATTATCATATCGTAACGGCTGCTAATTAGAACTTTATCATTGAAATAATGCGTGTGAAAGTGTTTATCAGAATATTTTCAAGCTTTCTCTTCTTTTATTTATACACATTGCGGTTTAAGTAGCGGTGTTTAGCGCTACAGTTTGTGTATATAACCCTATACTGACTGCGACTGAGACTGCCTATTTTTTTTGGATTAGATTGATGGTTAGTGATCACCGCCGCCCACGACCCCATGTAACACCAGAAGAGCTATAGGGATGTTGCCAGCCTTTAAGGTGGAAATAGAAATTTACATTATTCCAAACTATTTACAGGAGCTATTTTAAAATGATATACAAATGTAAAATATTAAATAATCTACTAAAACAAAAAATAAAAAATGTAGCTCAAAATCGTCCGATATAAAATTCTTAAAGGAGTTCCGCTGCGTTGGGGATCTACAAGCGATTTGTATGAATTGTGTAAAACCGTGCGTTGATACTACACCCGGGTATTTGTACCAGATTGAATTCAAAGCTGCGATAAGGCACGTTTTAATTGTTTGTTTGAGATAAGCACACCTGTCTAAGTTAGAGCTTCCGTTCCGTACGGCAAGTTAATTGGATACCTTTGTTAGCCTTTTTGTTTAGTTTCTTAATTTAAATGCCGTTTTTGTTTTTGTTCGTTTAGATTGTGTAGTGATTGGGTGGGATAGCGGATCGACTATTGGTTTTTTATGTTCAACATTTTAGAATGACGCATGGCTTAGCGGTTAAATCACTCGGACGGTTTTCAAGGGGCGCGGGTTCGAATTTCAGTGCTTTAAAATGTTTGAACGATTTCTAAAATAGTTTTCAATATCCGTTTTTGACGGTCGCTTTTTTTTTAAAGCGATTATTGTTGTGATTTTTATAGGCGTTTCGTTTCTATTTCTGTAATAAATAGGCAATTCGTGCAGAAAAATAAAAACCTTTAATTACATTTTTTCGCTTAAAAGTTTTGCTTATCTATTCGCACATGAATTCGTCTTTTTACTTGGTAGTATAATATAATTTTTGTAAAGGACATTCATCTAGTCATAATGCTGACTAACAAGCAATCTTTCTAAGATTCTAACCGAGTGTTAAAGCCGTCTCAAGATATATAACGCGTAGGTGTAATTTACACAACCTGGAACTATTAGGAAAATATTTACTTGATATTCCAACAGTTACTATGAAATTTCGAATAATGATATACTAAGTATTGAGTACTTATTTGTGGAAACGAGTGTATTCAGAAGAAGTAGTCGTTTTCTATACATAAGAAAAACCCAGTTAGTTTGTTTGTTTGAACATTATCATTTAAACGCTATTTTTATTTATGTTAGACGTTTATATATTTTTTATTACATGATATGTGATTATCACAGGTTTAATGACCACACAGCGAATAAACTCTTAATTCTTGACAAACTTATAATTTTTTTTATGTACAGGTGTTCTAGAGGAGAGAATAGTATTTTATATCATTTCTCAATTAACTTTTTGTATATTAAAACATATTTTTTTGTATACTAATGTGAAAAGTAATGTTTTAAAATGAACTTTATTTATTAATTTAATAAATTAACAGAGCAACTCGTCAACAAACCTCAGTAATTATGCTTACATTTTTTTTTTCAAAGTGTTATTAAATAGAAGTTATGTCATAATATTTCAGTTTTATTCCAGCACTTTTATATTTTATAAAGAAATTGAAATTCCAATATATTATTATTATGATTTTCATTTCTCCACTCAAGCAAGACAAAGCCTGCGGCGTCCAGAACTGCTGCTAACACGCAATGTCTCGAATTTGGGGAAAAAGTGGAGAACGAAGTTTCTAGAACTATCAATCTAGTGTGCTTCCCCTTATTTCCTCTGCAATGCGGGACAAAGCGTGAAACTACAAAAAAAACGATAATACTCTCTAGCCAACTGAGCTAGAAAGCCAAGTGAAAAGCACTTAACAAAGTTACTATATAAAAATTACAATTTATATTATTATACGTAAATTTTATACAATATCTATAATAAAATGTAAAAGATAAAACATTGGTAAAGACGACGAGTCACCACTTACGAGGCAAATATTAGCGTAGCTGCCGTCGCGTTAGCATGTTACAAGCTACAATAAGCCCGTTGCTATCCGCCTTCGCGAGCCGCCCTATACAAACAGCATGTTGTAAGGTAACCTAATAATTGAATAGTTTTATGTCATAGCAAAGTGGAATTTAATTCTAATTATATATTGGTGATAGGTTCAAATTCCGCCATAGAAAATTTTATTCATAATATAGAAAAATTGTGCCAGATAAATTGGTATTGTGTTCCGCGATGTAATACATGCTTAGTCTTTTATTTTATTCTGTAGGCAAGGTAAATGAGAGTTCGGGTCACCTAATGGTAAGCGATCACCGCCGCCCACGACCCCGTGTAACACCAGAAAAGCTACAGGGATGTTGCCGGCCTTTAAGGTAAAGTCTCATGAAACAGAGTGCAGAAATGCTTTTATATAGAAATTATTTATTTTAGAAATTGCTGTATTAGTAGATTTATTCAGCTTTACTGCGCATACCACTCGAAGTCAAGACTCCGGTTTTAGCTGGGAAATAAAATTTAAAACTTACATAATATTTTATTTTTTATATAATTATTTTATTTATATATGATATAGTAGGGGATCGAACCCACAACCATCGCGTTTATGCAGACGCACCACGATGGCCGCTTACATTAGTTCAACCACATATAAAAGCCCTTCAATTCCGTCTTTTGAGTCCTCATTTAAAAACCGTTTAATTGCGAAATCACACAGCACTTATCAATAAAATGACCATAGTACTCTTGTTTTATATTTATTATTGTATATATAGTTATATTATATATGTATTTGAATAGGTATGTACATGTTTATATATGTGTATGTGTACATATATTAGTAATATGTTTTGCTTAAAATTAAATGATGTTTATTTATTGCTATCCCGCTGTATTGCCTTCACCCACTTCCACAGGTTGGCTGGAAGAAATCTCTTTTAGAGATAAGTCCACCGTTGCTTACTTAATTTCTCCAATATGAATTGTATTGTTTTCTTTTTAAGTGCAAAAAGGATATATATATATATATAACCACTGAACCTAATGGGAGTGGAACCCATCACTATCTTAGAACAGCGAACTATCCAAATGCACCAAAATGTCATCGAACCTACGACTTTTAGATCACGATCAAGAATGTCAGAACTATAGTAATCAAGAACTAAAAAAAACATATTTATAAAATGTATAAAAATTTCAACGCAGCGGGATACGAACCCGCGCCTCTTGGAAACCGTCCAAAAATAAATAAATCAAGAACTAGTTTCAGGATAAGCGCATCGGCAAACTGATTTTACAATATGCAGATCCAATTCATTCCTTTGTGGCGCACTCTACAGTCAACATAGGTTTTAATAATTAACATTTTGCGGTTTTCGAAAGCGACTGAGTTCCACTGAAATACCAACTTTATTGGTCTACACTTATTTAGTAGGATAATTTTGTTTCGCTATAGTACATAAAATTGAAGTAATGTCAACTAATATGCATTGTACCCAAAAGTAATTAGTGTTTTGGTCAGTGATTTCATAGAAAATTCACATAATATGTGTAAAATATAAGCGTCATCTATTGAAAATCGCATATATAAAGCTTTCACAACCGATTGGTCTTTTCAGCTTTATTATAATGATTGAAATTATTAATTTAAAATGATTGAGTGATTATTAAAAGTAAATTTGGCTTATTATCATGTAAGCATTATTTGGGAAATATAAGAGAAAGTTTATACGGTCTCTACTCTAAACTATAATTTTCGATGTTTTAAATATGGATATGGATCATTGTAGGTTTGTACAAATACCTATTGTTTAATTTTTTAAAGCTTCACGCATCTTTTCCACGCATAGCAGGATAAACAGGGAGCACCTAGTGTCAAGACACAGGCGGATATCAACGTCGCGCTTTGTCTTAGGTACCAGAGCGTAGAAATGAAAATATGTTAGTTATAATCAGTCCCCCAAATGGAAATCAAACCCACAAACAATCGCGTTTGCAGTAAGACGTCTTCATGGCCCATTGTGTAATAACTCACAAATATACAATAGTCTCCTTAAATTTGTTACGGGATTCGATTTGATTCGAGGTATTGTATATTGCGTGGCGAAATTGAGCGCCGCATTTTATCATACCCCAAGTAGTCATGAAAATAATTTAAATATAATAATACCTCCGAGTGTGCATCGAACCTACAACTATCCACTACGCCACGATAGCCTTCAAGTCAATTAGCACAATTTATAAATCAACCCTAAAATTCAAGAAGCCGCTTAAAAAGCTTACATTTGAATGTAAAACGTCACAGCGTCTTAAACCTGCGCCGAAGTAATTCTTTAATTATAAAATGCTAATCGGAAAATCTAAAACCAATGGCCCTCTCCGGGACAGTTATGGAGTGGAAAGTTGCTACGTTCAGCAAATTTAAAATGTACGTGATTCACTTTTGATTTAGTTTACTTTTGGGTGGAGCTCAGTGGTTATATGGTTTTAATGATGATGAGTGTAGATTCTTATTTTTTGATTTTATTGTCTTTGAGCATTTATTTTTTATATGGTCAGTAAAGCGAACCTAAGGTTACGCTTTCGGTTATCAACAGCCCATTTCTTAAATAACGGAATAAAACGCGCTTTGTTTAATAACCAAATACCAAAATATATTTTAATATAAGCATTCCCTTAACTCCAAAAAACAAAATGATATGTCACTAAATTCTCTCTTCAGGATACATATTTTAATAAAATTAAACAATTGTTATTTATTTTAATTAAAATTCTAGCTACATTTGTGGTAATTAACACAATTTGAGCTGTATAGAAAATACTCAGTATTGTCTTGAATTAGTGAATATGAGGACTCTCTGTACAATGTTATATATTCATTTATAAAATATTAAAAATATCTCAATTTTCGAAGAAACGATTACGACTTCAATACCCTTTGATCACTTATATGGATCAGACTCTAAAAGCGTAATTTCATTTGTCTACTCTGTCACTCTATTTTAATCAAAATAAAAATAAAATAGGTAAGGTAAATTGAGATGACTTAAAATCTACACAGATAGGTTTGCCTCGAATACCTACTTACTTCGAATTGGACAGTCTTGAGAAAAGAAGAGAAATATTGGATTTGCTTTTATATATGAAACATATGATATTTTATTATACATATGATAAACCATTATTTGTAAAATTATCAACAAGCAAAGCGTGTTGCATCCACTTTATATATATATATATATAGTGTGTAAAATTTATGTAAAAACATGTATTTGTGGTATTCACAACATGCATTACGCATATAAAATAAAAAAAATATAACTATTGTAAAATTTTCTTTAATGTGAATGGTGAAAGTCACTGGTGACTAAATAAATGTAATAAATAAATACCCAAAGATTATTTCTACGAAAAATCGTTTGGCAAGAGAGAATGCTGCTTATTTAATACTTTAACATTTTCAAAGTCTTATTTTGGATATGAAAAAAATCAAGAAAACATTTAACAATAAAGTAATGTTGTAATAAACGTATAAGAATTTCGACGTAATCACATTGTAGGACGTGTGGGTTAGCAGTGAGAGCGCCTGAACGGCTTACAAGAGGCGCAGGTTTGAGACCCGGTACATTAAAATATTATACGTTTTAAATATACCATAACTTATAAGAAATAGGGACATATACGTAGAATTAAGTAACATAAGCTGTTCATATGGCAAAAGATTTTTTATAATCCAAGCATCACGGGAGTCTAAACCGGTTGCGTTCGAGCTTACATAAGAAATTGACTATGACTCTTTTCATTTTTCTAAACTTTAAACACCGTAGTGAATCAATTTCGGAAGTACTCGAAAATAAAATAGCGTAGCAAAAAAACCTTAACATGACTTGAATTTTAAAAAATAAAATATATATTTTTTAAATGATTAATTATAAAACACGAAATCATCGACCTCATTTATTGAAATTGGGTCAACTCATTACTCACGAATGTATGTAACGTAATGTAAGTATAAAAAAATGTAAAGATGTTTTTCAAAAATAAAGTCTAATGAATACTATGTGCTAATGAACTGAGGATATTCTTGTCTGAAACTTTTTCCGTAATGCAACGTATGGGTAGGGAGTGCAAATCCACATAGGGGGAAGCAGTTTTGTCTTTTTCATCGATATGTGTATAATCCGGTATTCTATACAATACCTAGGCATTGTATAGAATGCCAAAAACAATCAGGCAATGTATAAAATTTGAATAGAGAAGAAGATTGGAAACTTTCTACTACCTGGGACCCAATCCTGAAAACTTTGAAGTCTCAAATCTACCACACTAAAAAGCAAGATACAGTCAGTTCATTCTGCAAGAATCCAGGGCAGTACGTGAGGCAACTAAGAAATCGTAGGCGGTAGTTTGATTTAATAATTGTATCAACTGATAGACTTATGCCACCTCAGTCTACCTGAGACCATTGACTACTGTAAAGTGTTCGAAACCCGATGGTTTCTAAAATGTATATTCGAATACCAATTATATACGCGATTAATCCGGTTAAAAATAGTTTAATTTCAAAATATTATTCATTTTATGCTATATAGCCTTTACAATTCTAAATGTGCAGTCGGCAATGTGTGTAAGACAAGAGTAGGTAATGCAGTTTATATTGTTACATTTCATTAAGCTGCGTGCTACGCGGCTATGAAGGTTAGGTAAGGTGAGGTTAAGTTAGGTTTTTCTTTCCTCACTTTAAAATAAAGAAAATATAGGTTAGATAATAGACAGAAAAAAGTCTTTAAAAATATCAACCTTTTTATAAAGATTGTTTGATTGATTTTACACATTACCGTTGGATTACCAGCTACTCTATACAATCCCTAGGAATTGTATACATTTCCCAGGCTAAGTATGTAATGGACAATCATATTCATAATATTTCATACATTGCCTAGATCCTTCCGGTATTCTATACATTGCCTAGGTATTGTATAGAACATCTGAATTATACAGATTGCCAGAAACAGATACACGACATGAATGGTATTCAACTTAGTAGACAAACAAAATCTAATGTTCAGACACTCCGTTCTCCATTCTGCTCATATTAAATACATTGTGCTTAAGGTGGCGAAATAGAACTAGACTGGAAATTTAATAATTCAATTCGATCGATTTCTACTCTTGGAAATGTGAATATTTATATTCAAGAGGAGGGATCGAATTCGGAACATTAGCGTGTATGCTACCTTATATCTAAGAAGTGTTAGTTCTTTATTAAAATATAGTGACTTCCGAATTACATTTTAATGAAAACATGTAAAGTTTGTCTGAAGGTCTGAAATCCCCAATTTCAAACCCTTTCTTAGCTTTGCGTACATTAAGTTACGTACATTTGTTAAATAACAAATGTACGTAACTGTTTTGAAAGTTTAAGTTAGATGAGAGTTTAGCAAGGATAATATGAAACGGATAACAGAGTGCTTATTGCAACTAAGCAAAGGTGCCGACAGCTATGCTAATATATTTGTGTAATAGTACTTCTAGCCTTACCATTGTTAGCTTATAAAATGTTGAGTTAATAAAATTAATTTTTGATTCATTGGGAGAGAGAATCTTGTTCAGGGCATATTGGGAACTCTAGGACACACACATTTGGATCTTTTCGTTGATTATGGTAAAGATGGAACTGGGTTACTCTTTTCTGTACTCTCCATCAAACCCTGAGGACATGAAACATTGTTCAAAGTTAGTTCAGAAATAGATAACAAGAATGTTTATTTCTTAAAATGTCTTATAATACAATTCATTTACATTGCACGCATATGAATAAACAAAACAATTCTAGAATAAATTAGTTGAATCCAGTCAACCAAGAGAGAGAGAGAGAGAGAGAGATTTATACAAATATTTCTTATTAATATAAGTAATATCCTTGAAGCAATCTGTGCTGATCTCGCTGCCTGATCAAATGTGATGTACTGACAGATAGTGTTCTAATTTTAGTGTATGCGCTTAAATAAAAACCTATTTATACCTGATTTATAACAATTTGATGTTATTTCTAACACCTCATATAATTATATTTAGAACGCTGTGAGATATACGAGTATGACTTTTTTATTTAGCATATGAAGTTTCTTTTTAATTTTCAGACTGTAAGACACAAATATTCGACTATCTATAATAAAAAAGTAAATAAAAACACTAGAACTGGAACAGTTCCCAATTACAGTTATCAGAATTAGAACTATGAGAATTATATTCGAAAATGCATAGTAAGATAAGTTTTCAAATAGGTAGCGTTTAAACTAGTAGTGGGTTGCGGTTTCAAGATGTAGTAGTTCGCAGGTGCACCAGATTCAAGATTTACTAAGTACACTCAAATGAAAGTAAGTAGCTCTAAGTCAAATATACACTATAAAACTATACACTGATGCATGACCAAAGGATTCAAGAACTATATTATTATAAATCAGATAACTTGAACTTGAAATATATTTATGATTTCTTTTTTAAATCGTTAAAAATATTGCAAGACATTTTGTTTTGGCACATATTTGCTTCTACTAACCGATTATTAATTATGGCTAAAAAGTAACTTTTCAAGTATTCAGTATTCAGAGAGATTTTATAATTAAGACAAACTCCTCCACTTTCTGCCCGTAATCAAGATATTGCGTTTTGAGTGGCGGAGCTTTGAGTTGGTCTTAACAGTACGAGAAAATGAAAATAGATAAGGTGTAATCATTAATATCAACGCTATATCACGAGTAGAGATCGAACACACAGCTATCGCGTTTCCAATCAGACGCTGTCCTACTGCACCACGGTGGTCTTTATTATGACAACTTTCCCGAATATAGTTTTTTATGGGATTTAAAGCTATTTAAATCTTAGTTGAGTTAATATTATACGCTACGATAACTCAAAAACGAATGAAATATTTAATTATTAATAAAACGGGCCCTTCCAGGAAGTAGATTAAACATCTGCTACATATATGTGATCTATTATTTAAAAAGTGCATAGGATCGAGCCCTCAGAGTCGCGTTCGGACGAACAGATTTATATTTTATATTCCACTTCGTACCAACGAAATCTCTTAACATGAATTATTTAATTCAAGCAACTGGCAAAATTTTATGATTCTTCCTTTTAGAGTAACACTTTAGTTAGTTGTATTATAAAAGATTTGTTATGTTTTACAGTTTTTGGAGTTATTTTCGAGACATTGCCTTTTGCATAGCGGAACCCAACGCAGTATTTTGTGAAAATTTCAGATTTAAAATATATATTGGTATTATTATTTTTTTTTAATAATTTTTTTAAATAAGCTGTTACTTTTAAGTTAATTTGCCATAAGAAGTGCTCTTTAAAATACCTATAATTATGCTTAACAAATACTCTGTTATGTCCACTGCTAATTCATTCAATATATATGTTTAATTTATTTACAACATTGGTTTTTGGTGTTCGGCGCCGTAATTAAATTATGTTCATATTTTTGAGTGGGAATGGAAGCCACGACTCTCGAGTTACAGTCAGACGCTGTCCTGCACTACGATGGCTTCAATTTTTATTAATAATTTTAATTTTATTTTTAATTTAATAACTATTGACCTTCGTGTAAATTGTTTTGTGAATCTAGGTTGCACTAATTGTTTTGTGAATCTAGGTTACACTTGCAATTACTTCTCATTAAATTTGTATTAAATCAAAAAAATAAATAAAAATATATATATATATATATAATAAAATATTAGCAAAATTTATGAAAATTTACTGTGGTAATAAATACGACGTGAGCTGTATAGAAAATGCTCAGTATTGTCTTGAATTAATGAACTTCCTCTTGAAATAAAATATGTAGTAATTTCCTAAATATTAAAAATACTTCATTTTTGAGAAAAAGATTACAAAAAATTCAACAATAACATTTGGTCTCTTACATGGCGTTTTCACACTTTACAAGCGTCATTTAATTTGCCAAAGACACTGTATTTTAATCAAAATATATGTTAAAAAATATTTCTTTTTTTGTAGATTTTTACAAATTTCTGTTACTCAAAGACTATTTCTTAGAACAATCGTATATATATATATATATATATATATATAATCTCCTGTTAATGCCATTCTTTCCTCGATATCTATTTGAAACTGTTCATCACAAATCATGATACTATTAAGCTTCCAAAATAAACTAAATGAACTCGTGCTTCAAATACGCGTTGCTTTAACTCCGTATATGTCGCTATGAACAAATATTTATTTTATTATTTTAATATATTTCTAATTTATCTGTCCTAAATAACACATCTCCATCCTCCATCAAAATTTTCGTAAAAAGAGGTGCAAAGTTGTTTCTTCACGTATTATTAGTTTTTAATATTATTATTTAAATATAACTTTTTGAAATGAAACAATTTTTAAGTGGATTAATCGCGTATATTTTTGGTATTCAAAAATACATTTTAAAGTAGTACAAGAACTAAAAAATCAAATCGTTAGCGGTAGTTTGATATAATAATTGTATCAACTGAGAGACTAATGCCACCTCAGTCTATCTGTGACCATGTGTATTAAAATATAACTTTATTACCACTTTTCAACGGTCAGTTCTCTTCTTTCTCTGTAATTTATGCATTTAGCTTTTACATATGAGAAAGTATACAAAACGAGTGACCTTCATGACTCAGTGGGACGTCTGGCAGTAAGCGCGATAGTAGTATGTTCATTCCCACTCGGAAAATGATAATTATACTCAAATGTCCATATTCCGTTAAAATTGGCCCAAATTTGGACGTAAAGATTAAAAAACGGAGAGTCTTGACTCTAGATTCTATCTATCTATTCGGCTATGCGTGAATGTGTATAATATAAGTAGGTATGTTTATTAAATTCAACATAATATCAAAATATATAAAAAAATGCTACTTTGAACTTTATTTTGTTTTCACAGTTTACGATACTTTTACAACCGGTAATGCTGTACGATGTTATTTTATTTATTAAGCTGTAACAGAATACTGGGGTTGTATTATTTTCATGTACTAGACTGTGCCTGCTATTTAGTTGTGAGGAAAGCTTTTATTTCTGTATTCTTTTATAAGGTAGACAGGCTTTGTGGTTATGATACCCCCTCGGAGGAGTAAACTTTTATATATAAAAATTTAATTTCCCCATCATAGTAAGACAAAATGCGGCGTTGGACGCCGCCACTCAACACATGATATCACGAATTCAGAAAGTGAAGAAAGGTATATCTTGACACTAGGTTCTCTCTGCCTAACCTAGCAAGCAGTAATATGCCTGGATTTCTAAAAAGAAAACAAATGCGGTTGAAACAGAATATGTAAACATATCTGTGTTTTCAAATATTTCAACCGGGTTTATTTGCTTTTATGTTAAACTTCTTCTTGGAATTAATCCCGGCCTAGCCAGGGTCTACCTTCCTACTTAAGCTCCTCCACTTTGCACGATCTTTGACATCCTCATTGGTTAGTCCATTGGCTCTCATATCCTGCTTTACAATATCGGCATCCAGCCATCGCTTTCTTGGGCGTGTGGGGGGTCTTGCTCCAGGGACAGATATATCAAGGTACATTCTTCTCTTGGATCTTGTCCACTACGTCACGGACTCTAAGACTACCTGGACTGAATGTATTACGTATGCGGTCAGATTGCGTTACGTCACACATCCTCCTCAGCATCTTCATAACGTAAAGCTCCTGAACGTGCCTAGACAGAACTGGTCAGCATTCGCTGCCGTTTAAGAGAACCGGCCGGATTAAGCTCTTTTATATTAGTCCCTTGAACTTGGGTAGTTTATTTTATGTTAAACATATTTGTGAAACATATTTGTGAAAATATATTTTTCCCGTATTGCTATGGTAATCCAGAGAAAACCTAGTGTCAAAATAATACGTTTTCCAGTTTCCACCAAAAATAGAGACATTGCTTTTTCATAAAGGTCTCTAAAAATGTATAAATAGGTAAACACTAACTTTTATATTGCACAATCGTAGTGTAAAAATATAGGTAATGGTGTAATAAGATTTTTAACTAAGAAGTTATTCCTTTAATCGCAGTTAGCTTATCACGTACTTTGCAACTCGTAAAACTTGCATACAAAACGGGTGATAACCTTGCAAGTAAAAGATATTTCGGTAAGAATTTTTCATTTTATGATGATTACTTTAATTTAAATAATAATTTATAATTCGTTCAAGATCTAAAGAAACAGCTGGATTATGAATTTTATGGTTAAAAAATATACTACGAAGCTGTTGTTAATTTGGTATAATTTCGTTTAATATATAAATAACTGAAGTCGGTAAATGGGATATGTATTACTTACTTACCGACTATTAATGACAGTTCTGTCGATTTTAAAATAATAAAATCAAAATTTGTTAAAAACTAAAGTGACTCAAATTTGTTTAAAACTAATTTGTCCAAAAAGCTCTAAAGTTATTATATTAGTTATTAAATCTATTAGTCATATTTTTAATTTTAGACTGATAATAAATAAAACGACTGTCTTTTTTTAGTAAAAATAATTTAATTAACGCTGTTTTTTTATTTGAATTTGTTTGGTTTATTTTTTTAGTTTTAATTTATTTAATTTATTATTTGAATTTATAATAGAAAAGCATAATTCAGCTTATTCTTTTACGCTACATAAATTAGCTAAGCTACGCTTTGGTAGACTCGTAGATCCGTCTACTAAGCTTTGCTTATCTCCCGTAGTCGCAACTTAGGATTTGCTACGTCACCGCGACTGTGTAACATACTATATGGTACAATTTTACTTCTACACTAAAAAGATTGGCAAATATTTATTTTATAATGAGTGAGTGAGTGAGTAAATGAGTTGTTGAGTATTGTATATACTTTTAATATCCCGCAAAGCAGGTTAGTTAGATAGAACCTAGTGTCTCTTTCCACCCGAATATTGAGTGGCAGAACTCAACGCCACGTTTTTTCACCAGAGCAAAAAAATTAAATAAATTATATCCTTAATTATATCCTTGCCACACTATTTCCATTACTACAATTCCAATACCACCCTTTTTCCGATCCTGTAAAAATTCAGGAAATCCCTACATTCTCTGAGTAACGCACATACTCATACATGCAAATTTAGATTTCTACGCCCACTAGCTTAAGCTGTTCATTGTCCGTCCGTATATAGATTAGTATTAGAGAACGGAGTGTCTTGACACTAAGTTGTCTGACTATCATAATAAGCGTGCGTGGAAAGCGTGATAATATTATATACATTTTCCGAGTAGAATATGAACACGCGACTCATATGGTTAAGTGTGATTCTATTGGCGTCGTTTCAATGTTCTAAAATTAATATTATAAACGTACAGCTTTTTCTTTCTAAATATATATACGTGATTACATAATACGTTCTACTTACCGTCCTCATTCCTTCTAAATATGTTCATTGGAAACTAATAACTATTGATTTAACATATTATTTTTAGAATCGTGATTCATAATTTATTTTAGACCGGGCAATAAAAAGACGACGACTGAATAGATGCGACAGTGAAATATATTTAGAATATTATCTCGTGTGGAGTTATTTTGTTTTAAGCACAGACAGTTTTTTAAAGTGTTTAAGTTTTTTAATCACACACGTAGGAAATTGAAAAACATGTTTTTAGAAAACATAAAAATTTGAACGCAGCGGGGATTTGGACCCACGCCTCTCGGACACACAGACAGGTTAATCAGCGAATGCGTAGAATCAAGACACTACATTCTCCACAGAGGAGAACGCTTTTATTTGCTTCATCTTTATCTTTATATGTGTGTGAATCTTAATATCCGCTCTCCATATATATATATATGTATATATATATTGAGAGCTGGTATGAGGTTGATGACAGTGGACGAGAAGTATGCAGGGACTGTAGATGTGACCAGAGATGCCAGGTATAAAGTTAAAAAAATCTATATATATCTATCTAGCAATATATAACAGGATCTGATCTAATACAATATTTTCATAGAATTTAGCTGATGTTATTGTCTAGACTACCTAAAACGAGTCTGGTCACGAGAAAACAATGTTAAGCGCATGTTCTTATTAGTAATAAAAACATTTTTTTTAATTTTTTTGTTACATTTAAGTAAAAAAATATTATTGATACATTTATTTCGATTTAAAATGTGCAACAGTTATAAAAAAATAACGTTGTAGTCTTCCAACATGTATATGTTGTATTTTAAAAGATTCATAAAGAGAATGTAGTGGCAAAAAAATGCTGGAAAGTGTCTTAAGCGAGCTCGGCGCAATGACACTATGACAGGTTAATCAAAAATCTTCTATTAATGCTTCATAATAATTCCCAAAAACAATAATCGTACCTGCAACCATCTAGTGTACAGTAAAAATTTCCAATTGGCCAACAATACCGTCTTTAATATTCTATACAATTTTTTTCTTACGATTTTATATAAATACAAAAATTTAAGCCGTTTGGATGAACTGAAGATATGGGCGCTTTAATATTTTATACGCCGTTTCATACTAGCTAACGCTCTTAACTTGAATTATGTAGAGCCGACTACCTAATGGCTGAGTTATTTGTCATTTCAAGCTCGGTTAGTGCATAATTTAATTAATACAACATCATTTGTTAATATGTTACGGTCAAGTTATTAGTTATTTTTAATATTTTAAAGTGCTATTTACATACTTAGGAAATTGAAAATCATTTTTAGAAAACGTTTTTCAATTTCATTCACATGGCTAAGCGGCCAGAATGCTTGGACGGTTTCCAAGAGGCACGGGTTCAAATCCCGCTGCGTTTCACAATTATTATGCGTTTTCTAAAAATTATCATCAAAGTTATTAGTGATATTTTGTGGATTTGGACTTTTTTCTTATGTTCTTAAGTTTGAAAATTAGAACTTACGTGCTTTTATGTTCAACGCAATTTTTTTGTGACATCTATTTCATTCATACACTTAGAGAAACTTGGTATATACAGGTTTTTGAACTCAAAATTTATTCATTTTAAAAGATCAATTTTTACGTAATAAATTGATCTCTCTCTGTTCCAAATACACTCTTGCTAATTCTTATAAATTTTTAGATTCTTAAGTGCATTCTATTCGAAACTCTCACACGTTTAAAATTTGAATTAAATATGAAACAAGGATATGAATTTGAAACCTTAAAATTAATTTAATTATAATAATTTATATTTATAATTTTGAAAGATTAAAAACCTTGTAACCTTGAGTGACCTTCGATAACACCGTATGTAAATAAAAAAAATACTCTAAAACACACTTTATTTCAGCATCAAGTTTATAATTTTTCTAAATTGACAAAACTACTCTCAACCACACGGAATATGTCGATTTCTGCCGGAAAGTAAAGAACGAAGTGTGTTGCTATTCAGGAAAAAAACCTGAAGCTGCATTAAAGTTATTGCCTCAAACCTGAGAAGAACCGGCACTAGAAACTCAGCGTATTCGCTTTTATTTTAAAATCAATTTTTAAATGAACAATTATTTATTAGTAACAATAATACCTTTAAAATACATTGGAGCATTTCATTCTCAAGGCAAGTTATCATGCAAGAATCATCAATGAAGTCAATGGCCAACACACAAACGTCTTTTAGAGAATAATTCAAAAATATTTCAACAATGCTTTTAATGTAAATATTTGTACATTAAATCTTGTCCTCCGAAGAACGTAGCAGTCGTCATTCGCATCGCAAATTCTCATCGGGCCGTTTAAATGGAAAGAAATAAAGTTTCAGAAATAAAATTCTTGAATTAGCATTTCCATTAAGTTATGGGCAGTTAAATGAATTGAAAGGCAAAAACAATCTCGAAGTCTACTGACGGTATAAACGTTTAGCAGTTAATACAATTAAAAAATGCAAATCTGGTGGATTTGAACGCCAACTTTATGAAGAGAGGGACGTGGGTCGGTTGACCAAAACTCTTTGGTTTTTTTGGAATGTCCAGATACACGTTAAATGAATTAGGATTGGCCATCTTAGCTTAATGGTAGAGCGTCTGACTGCAATTGGTTTCAAGTTTGATCCCCACTCGAAGGAATGGATATCTATATTGAAAATAAAATTTAGAAAACGTATAAAATTTGAACGCAACGGGATTTGAACCCTCGCCTCTTGGAAACAGTCCGACACGTTTCGAAGGCGTTGGATTTTTTTTCAATTTGGCGTTGAAATGTTTTTCAATTTGCTAAGTGTGTCTAATACTTTGAGATGTAAAAAATACCTATATTTAAATTATTTTCATTTTTCCGCTCTAGACAAAGCACGGTGTTATGTTCTCGTTTCGAGTTCAGGTGGAAAGTGGAAAACGGAGTGTCATGACACTAGGATCACTTTGTCTACTTTACTGTGCGCGAAAAGTGCGTGAAACTGCTATCACATACAAGTTGTATTATGTATCTGAGATGTACAAATTATATATCTGAGATGTTGGTTCAATCTGGTTCTGGTTCAATTCGCAAATATTCTGCGCCAGAGTGATATTTTAATATGAGAGAATAAATAAAATATTTATAATTTTATAATTATAATATTTTATGCTTTTGTAAAATTTTACTACATTTGTCAGTCGACATGGTGATCCTATGGGGGCGGTATCAGGAGAATTTTAATCATGGCTATTGAGATCGGGTCAAAATATAGGGGCTATAGATAAATATCATTGCAATTTATTGCTTGCAAATAGCTTAAATTTTCTCACCATGAGGGTGCGTGACAAAAGATTTTAAATTTAGGGGTCGTCATGACCTCAGGCTTAGTTGGGTTGATAAAGTTTTACAATTTTTAATGTAAATAATTCATTTGAATTGTAAATGCAGTATTAGAGACTGTCTAACTTATAAATACTATTGATTTTTTATATGTACACGTGACATTTCGGGGCTGGTGGAAATAAAACCTGCTATTGCAGGACCCTGTCCTTTAGTTGGCGATATAATAAACACCACAGACTGATGTTTTTTAAATTATATTCTGTTTTTTTTTTATCTGGTTACATAGATAGCAGATGCTTACTCAATCACCAGAGTGACTAGATGTTATTTTAGTTCCTGACCATTTAGAATTTTCAGTCTTTTGTAAACCAAAGGTTGTTTTTCATTTTCTTTTTATAAACTAAAAAACAAACTCATTTATAATTATTATTGACATCGAATGGACATCAGGCCATGACACTAGGCATATCCTGCTTTCCAGGATAAGGCAATAAACTAAAAAAAATTACTTAAAATATTTAATTTCAACTTCCATACGATTATAGTCTGACAATAACTCAATAACAGCTCTTCAAAACCGCCCTAACAATTAGTACCTACGTTCCGTCATCAGTAACACGGTAGGTTTGTCAGCTAGTGTTATATGTCACGTACAATCAAACCTGTAGTAAATTACGGGACCTCATACGCAAATCATCGCAGAGCAATCTAATGTAACTACGACTATTGGATTTATATTGCTTCTATACATGATATTAGTAGAAATTGTTTAAAATATGTTATCTTTATGTGGTGGGCAGAAAAGGTAGTGTTAAGGACACTTTGTATAGTAAAAGATGATTTTGTTTACATATAATAATTATAATATATGAAATAAGACAACAGTAGTTATATTTATTTATTTACAACACTTTTTTGCATGTCTTCACACTTTGCGTATTCAAAAAGAATTTAGTGTCAAGGCACTTCGTTCTCCGCTTTTCGTCCTAATTTGAGACATTGCGTATTGAGTATCGGAGTTCAATGACTTTGTCCAACTAGAGCGGAGAAATTAAAATATTTTATAAATAATAATTGTCCCGACTGGGAATCGAACCTACAACCATCGCGTTTACAGTTTGACACTGTATCGCCACGATAACCTTAGTTCAATATACTAACAGTATATTTATAGTATAAATTTACCGTATAATTTATACTATAAATATACTGTTAGTATATTATGCACAGAGAGTTCATAGTAAATAAGTGCATGCGTGCGTACGATACCCGCGAAATGTAACTTTGTAGTCCCATATGATTGCAAATTCATATAGGGAAATACTTAGAATTGTCACAACAAACAGCGAAACATGGTCCTTGTTATCAAGTAGTTTAATTATCGTACTATAATTCGCATTCCGTTAATATAATACTTATGTACTTTGTGTGCATTATGGAAATATCACTGGTTGATTTTCAAAATTCATATATGACAAGATAAAGGAAACTGAAATATACATTCTTTCGTGTAAGAATTAAACCTGTAGCCATCTCAAATAAATAACCATACGAAGACTGCGTAGCGATTATTTACTTGCGTTTATATTTATTATGTCAATCATTACTTAACTGTAAACGAGATTGGTTGTGGGTTCGATTCCCATTCGTGGGAATGATTATATTTAAATTATTTTGATTTCTGTCCCCTACTAAGATAAGGTGCGGCGCCACATAACACGCAATGTCTCGAATTCAAGCGGAAATTGGAGAGCAGTGTCTTTAAACTAGGTTCTCTCTCATAATATATATTTTTAATCTGAATACTGTTGCTGTATTATATTACAAGAAAGTGTAACCAAAAAACAACAAATCATATCCTAATTTAAGAACGACGATCAAATATTCAAACTTCCGGACATGTGCCCCTTAACTTTCTTTCTATGAAATATTATAACTGGTTATTTGATAAACTTTTCTATTCTATACTCTATTTTATAAGAATAAAGGTTTTAATTGCTTAATGGCATTTTCATTCAAATTGGCCAGCGTTAAGATGTTTTGAGAGGAAACACTTGCATCGCGCATGCGCAGAGGTTACTGCAGCTTGGTCAAAAACGTGGTGTAGGCCGTAGTTATACTAGTCGATAGACGGCCTCTGTAGGGGGTGGTCGTGCTCTCCACTCCCTGATACACGGTACACGTAGTGTTGATGTTTTATACGAGAATATAAGTTTGTGATCAAAAATTTCTATGTGAATTTTCTATGTAAGTATTAGATGTTCAGTCGATTTTGAGGCTTAGTTTTCAATTTTTGTTTAAAATGAAGTTTTTTAAGGATAACATTTAAATGTTTTAATGCGATCTGTCTTTTGATATCAATTTATTGTAGATATTTTCTGAATAATTTAACGACGAAAATTATTATTAAAATATTATAAACGGTAAAATAACAGATATTCAGGTAAACTCTGCTTTTTTAAAATGATTAGTTTTAATTACTTCAATTGTACTGAATTATGCTCTTATATATCTTATGTATATTTAAAGAACAATGTGTGATATTAAAAGTTTAGCAAAATTTTAAAAGTTTCATTCTCCTAGCTTGAAAGATAAAGTACGCTTTTACAAGCTCTTTTGAATGGTTAAAAGGCTCACATTGGTAGCGTTGGCTCTGAGAAATGTAGCTTTTAGTTGTACATTCTTTGTAAATAAGTTTCTTCAATATTTTGTATTTAGGTATTTCTTTATTTTTTACGAGGCTAAGCCAATATGACATCACAGAGAGATGACGTCAATTTATTTATCTATTGTATTTACAATTTGAATTATGACTTGGTTAATAAAATTGTAACACATTAATTAAAAAACGTACTACATAAGCATTTTCAAAATAATTTTCAAGTATTTTGTAAACTTTTTTCATTGATTTTATCGTTCTCTAGAATTGAATAAATACTATACCAAACAGTTAGAAAGGATTTTTTTTCATTTAAATACAGATTTTTATCTAAAATAGTTTTAAAAATATGTATTTTATATAAATCATAGCTTATTATGAAATATGTGAATCAAATCAATAAATAAACACATTGACATTAGTGAGCTTTAATATATAAACTAGACTTTTTTCACCAGCCATCAAATAAAAGTTGCTCTTTGCACGAACTCTTGATATCAAGAGCTTTCCGTCTCTACACGAAACCTCTGGTGTCGTTTTGTAAACAACCGGCTTACAGTTCTATTGGTGTTTCCAGTATTTATTAGTTACTGCAAATTTTAAATTTAGTGTAAATAGGGTAATTGTTATAATTGAAAATATGTGTATTAGATATTTTGACATACAAAATACAAAAACATTACATTTTATATTTGTATATATGATATGTATATCATAATATAATATTGAAATATATCACTCACCTACTTAGGAATAAGAAATTATAAGGAAATTTATTTTAGCCACCTGTTATTTTCCGTTTTCCATACACATTTTACATGTAAACTGTTGATTATGATCCAATTCAAGGATATTTTTGTATTGATTTTTATATCAAATTTGTTTCTCTTGTTATGTCAAAAGTAAGTGTAAATTTAAAAGTTGAATCAGTTAGTCAAGAATGTTAATAACTTTTTTTCATAATATAAAGCTTTCGCACGTTTGATTATTTAATGTAATATTATAATTTAATTTCCATGTTTTAATTCTGATAAGATTAAGTGTGATTGTAAGCTGTAAAAAAAATTACTTTTTTTTATATTTAGATAGCTCTTGAGCTTTTACTAAGCTTTACATTCATATCGTATAAGTATCGTATTAAAAGATTAATTTAAAATAGATATCCTAATATAAATAATATATATAAGAAAATATTTTCCGATGGTCTTTCTAGTAAGTAGAATTAATACACATCAAATACAATTTATAAGCTATGAAACTGATAATTAAAAAAAATAGAATAAAAAAAACTAATTTTAAACATTTTAAAGTGTTATTCACACATTTGGCAAATTGTTAACGTATGTTTTAAAAATAAGCTATGATTAAAAAAAGCTTTTGATGCATCATTTTTTTTTAATATATTAATATGCCATAGTAATAGTGAACGTTTAAATGATATGCTTATGATTAGCAGTTGTGGGTTATAATTTGTTTTTGATGACAGACTGGTTTTAAAAGGTAATTACAGCTTAACGCATTCAACAAGTTAAGAAAGTGTTAGTAGTGTAGTATTTACCAAGACTAGAATAGCTACTGATCTTAGTAGTATAGGTTATAAATATAGAGTAAAGGCCATCGTAGCGCAGTGGGACAGGGGGTCTAAGTTTAAGCGCGATAGATTATGGGTTCCTTACTCGAGGGAATGATTGTATTTAAAATATTTTCATTTCTCCGCTCTAGTATATAAGACAAAGCGCGGTGTTCATTTTCGTCATTTAACACAAAATGTCTCGATTTCGATCGGAAAGTGAAGAACGTAGTGTCTTGACGCTAGGTTCTCTCTAACCAACCTGCTGTGCGAAAAAAATCCATGAAGCTGTAAAAAATAGGTATATAAAAAAATTTTGCAATTCCTTTACAAATCTTATTATATGATTTTCATAAAAACTTACAGATGATATCTTTTAGCATCTATCAGTGGTTTGTAAATCAGAATGAAAGCGATTACACCATTCTAAGTCGTTCGCATCCAACAATATATATATATATATATATATATATATATATATATATTCCGTATATAAAGGGGCTGGCAGATGATGCTGAGTTAAGACACTATTTTTTGCATATTTTATAGATATTGAGTGTTACTTGGCGGAATAAAACGCCGTACTTTGTCTTTGTCTGTACCGCGTTACCAAGTCTTTACCGCGGTAAAAATGGAAATAACTGAATTATAAAGATCTGTCTCATTTTTTATAATTTTATTTTTATTTCTACGCTGGAGCTGCTCTATGGTATCGTATATTACTAATTATGTACGTGATGATTGTACATTTGTATCCTAAGTTTATTATTAAACTTTTAGCATCTAACTGTACATGCGGACCGATCCTCACTTGAGGCAGTGATTATATTTACATTATTTTCATTTATTTGATAAAATAAAGCGCGGCGTTGAGCTCCGCCACTCAACGCGCAATATCTGTAAATCGAATGTAAAGAGTGTTACGACTCTAGGTTCCCTCTACTAGAGGTAGGTAGAGAGCTATGCTAAAGCGTGGAGCTGAAGCTTGAAGTATACTGTGGCGATAGAAAGCTCCAGGAACGTATAATTCATAGTCAAGCAATAAATAAATAGTTTCAATTTACGCTACGACTATGTAGTACTAAATCCTTAGTTATATTACTTTAAAACAAAATTTTCACATAATTAAATTGTAGCTATACAGTAATATCATAAATCTAAATTAAAATTTAGAGTAATTACGAAAGCAGTTAAAAATATATATATTTTATAATTTAGAAGCACATGAAGCCATTGTGGTTCTGTCAGATATACCTTACTACACGCGATGGTTGTATATTCAAATCCTGATCTCAAAATATCATAACTAATCAAGAATAGGCTTCCAGTTAATAAGTTCGTGGTAGATGTATGAACGAGCGAAATACCAGTGAAATTACTTTATAATCTACTAAACGATCTCTGCTTACCTAGAATGGTCATAAGTATCTAACAAGTATTTGGAGAGCGCTATTAGTACGGTCTTACTAAATTTGGATAAGTAGAGACTGGAGCTCGGATATTGGAGGGGAAATCCCTTAAGAATACGCTTGGGTTGCTAGTTCTAGTAACTTATCCAAGCACCTGGCAACGTGATGTGGCCAGCATCCATATGGTGTGCATATGATTCATGGAATGCATATTCTCTAGACATATGCCTGGACTGATAAAAGTTGAGTCCATTAATCACTCAATTTTTTATTGATAGAGAAAATGTAGAACGGAGCGACGTAACTATATTCTTAGGTAGAAACTTAACAAAATGTCTGAAAATAAGACTAAATTATTTATTATTTCCACGTCCTATGAGCTTAGGCATTAGGCACAGTCTTATAAACTTTTACTTTATGTGTAATATTATAAATGTTTTGCCTACTTTATGGGAATGTAAGAATTCTACGGTTGAACGCTACGTACGTTGGTTTCGTAAAATGCGAGTTGAGCATGCGACGTGTACCTACAGAAAATATTTCTTTGATATATTTACTTTTTATAGTATACCTTTTTGTTAGAAAAGGTCTTTGGTTACTATGAATCACGATTTTAAAATAAGTTTAGGAAATGGGTTCGAATGTAGTGAAAATAAAATGAATATAGGATTTATGTTTTAACATTTTTTAAATGTACTTAGGACTACACTTAGGATATATAAAATTTTATAAAAAAGTCGCAGCTTTCAAAGTTTTATATGTGTTCTAAGAGTAATTATGTATTTATTTATATTAAATGTACGTATAGCATTTTGAAAAAATATTATTGATGCCATTACGAAGAATGTTTATGCTTCTAAGTTTGTCATATGTTATCTACTGAAATTTCGTGTTAAAAGTTCAACGTAGCTGAATTTGTGTAGGCCTTTGCCAACTAAGGCCACTAAGACTAAATGCGATTGATATTTTTAAATAAAATCTTTTTACTTATATACATACATTCAAAACTTTATTTTAAGCTTTAAGCTAACCTATAAAAAAATATTAAACATATATAAGACAAATCATAATAAAGACAAAATGGCTTATATTAAGTAACTTTAGATCTTAATCTAATGCTTATGCATACGAATCTACGTAAATAATCTACTTGGTAGTTTTAAAGCCTACCACGAGAAATTGAATCTAAATAAAACGATATTTCTGTACAAAGCTCACAATAATTACAATATGAAAATCGTATAATACAAACCAAACTTAATTTATTACTAACAAAAACCGATTAATTACCACTCCATAATATAACATAATATTATCACAAAATTAGTAATATTAGCAAAACAATAAAACTAAGTTTTATTTTAACTAAGTTTTATTAAAAGTAAAAGGAGAGTATTCTGAAATGAAACTATTTTAACTAAGTTAATCGCGTTGTGGTCAAGGTCACAGGACCTGTGACTACTGCAAAGTGTTTGAAACGTCTGTTATTCTAAAAAGTAGTTTACGAATACTAATAATATACGCGATTTATCCGGTAAAAACTGTTTTTACCGGATTAATCGCAAATTTTTCAATTGAAAATTACAAAATGTGTGAAAATCGCGAAAGCCAAAGATCTTATTAAAAGGAGAGTGAGTGAGTCATCCAAAAAGCTCTCAGTAGAAACCAATCATAGTATCAAGAGCCCATAATAAAAATTAAACATAATTACTTCTTACCAACAAAATCGATCAATTATCGCTCCATAATATAATATAATCCCGTAGCGGGCACCAGAAAAGGGAATTTTAAAGCTTAGAGCAAGAATCCGGATCGAAAGTAAAGTAGCGGATAATCCCCATACTGAATCCTGGGCCACGCGCGTTTTGTTTAATTAACTATTTCTTACTACACATTGTTTTAGAGGAATGTAAACTGATCGGCACTTTAATGGAGCTTTTTCAGATATTTGCGGGTAAAAGCTTCTTTGTTGATTCAGTTTGAAATAACTGTTGTGTGTATGTGATGAATTGGATGGTAGTATTTTAAATATATGTTTAGTATTTGAATATGATTAGTGGCTACACTCAGATACCAATTAGTTGTTAGGTGTTGTTAAATCGATTTAATAGTAAAAGTTAACTTTTAGTTAAGAGGCCATCGAGGCGCAATAGGAGTGCGTCTGACTGTAAACGGAATTGGTTGTAGACTCAGTCCCCTCGATAAAGTACGATTGTATTTAAATTATTTTCAAACCTCTGCTCTGTTACCTATCATAAACCGCGGCATTGAGTTCCTCCACTCAACTCACAATGTCTCGATGTCAGGAGGCAGGAAGTGGAGAACGGAGGCTTTTGACACTCTTTGTATAATTTTGGTCAACAATCGTTAAATTAATACATTAAGCAAAACATGGATTCGATTTTTCGAAAATTATGCGCATGAAATTTGTCATAGTTGAAGTTTGTGGAGAGAAAATGTGTAAATATGTTATAACTAATAAATAAATATTACATTCTAATTTGTTTGACATACATTTTATATAAAGTGTAGACACCCTTTGCCATGACAACGCGTATGTGATGGGTCAACGGGGCTTCTAGTTAATTTTATTATACCTGAATACCAATAATTAAAGGAGTAAAGTGTCGCTATTGTCTATCCCACGAAGTTTAGTAATAAAATAGTGTATGTTCAGGAAAACGTGCTTTCTTTTATAAGAATTATATAGTTTCCTAAGTAAAAAGTCATGTACCTATAATATTGAATAGAGGTTAAGTCGTAATGTTCGAAGTATAAAGACGGTTTTTATTTAAAATTAAAGCTAAGTTGAGCTTACTGTTACGTATTTCAGCAATATTTTTTAAAAATGATGCTTGTAATAAGTTCATAAAATATGTAGGTAATTGATTTTTTTTGCAGCACCATGCTTTTTTAGTAGTTAGTTTTTTAGTAGAGTTGGTAGTCAGTGGGAATCTAATCTCAAAGTATTCCGTTCACGACTTTCCGTAAGAATTAGAGACATTGTATGTTGAGTGACGGAACTCAACACCACGCTTTATATTTCCTAAGCGAGGAAATTAAAGTCATTTTCAAATATCATCATTCTGTCGAGGAATGAAACTCACAACGAATCGCGGTTGCAGTAACGCTGTCCCACTGCACCACGATGACCTCGAGCCCAGTGTTACATTTTTATATTATAATATGACCTATTAACTCTTTAAAATTATCCAATTAAATGTAGTCATCAAATGAAATTGAAATTAAGATCCATACACCTAGGTATCTATTACTTTAAATGCATGACTACTACAATACTGTATAATGCAGGCTTCACAGCCGGAACTGTTATTGAGCATCAAATTAGATCTCATTTAGTGTGAATGTGCCTTAATATGTCTGTGATCGCAGGTTCAATTACCATTCAGGGGTATATTAATACTAATATTATAGGAGTGTTTTTGGTCTGATTTGGTCAAAGTGTTGGTTTTTGTCATTAAGATCTTTTCTAGAGTGGGTTGAAAATGTAGAACGGTGACTAGATTATAAAGCTTTCTCTATAAATATGGTTAATTAAAAGAATACTTTATAAGATAATATAATTTGCTTTATATTTTTTTAGTTTTTCAATATTCAAGCTAATAAATTAATGAGCGAACGTAACTCTGTCTGTTTGTCTGTGATGTTATCACGGCTAAACCGCTGAACCTGCTAGTAAGCTGATAGTAAGAAATAACTGTATATTATTTTAAAGAGGACCTGGTGTAAAGATACTGCATTTCCTTTTAACTTATTAGAAAAAGGTATTTAAATAAATCAGACTTTTAAATATAATCAATACTCGAGGAGGGTTCGAACCCACATACACAACAACCACCACAGCACTGTAAACGCAATTGGTTGCAGGTTCGATTTTCACTCGGGCGATTATTATATTAAAAAAAATATTTTTATTTTGCCGCTCTGGTAATTAAGACAAAGCGTGGCGTTGAGTTGCGTCACTCAACACGCAACATTACAATTTCGGGCAGAAAGTGGACAACAGAGGGTCTTGACACTAAGTTCTCTCTACGCGGGAGAAGGTGTGATGTTGAAAATAAAAATATTTTTTCATTTACCTCCACAGTTTTAGATTGCTAGTATTCTCTCTTATTTCTCTCTATTTATAGTTCATATATATCATAAAGCAAATTAGATCGTCTTTTGAATTTTACCAAAATGGATGTATTAAGGGTACAATGGAAATTTTTACACGTCACTGTATAGACCATTCTTATGATACGATGGAAAGTTTCCACAATGAGCTTGTTTGCCGATCGTAAAAGGATCTCTTTGGAATACATTAACGTTTTTAGTACGGTCATGTGATTGTTTTTTGTATGAATTAGGTGGAAATGTTCGTGTATGGCCATGAAAATTAATATTACAAATATTTTTTTTCCACTTTCACGATGTTTTCCTTAGTCAAATACTTTTATTAAAAATAAGAAGTTACATAGTTAATTTTTCGAACGTCAAACTATTTACCACCGTTTCACTAAAGTTAATGCCTCAGACCTAAGAAGAACCTGCGCAAGAAACTCAGCGGGACTTCTATTTCTTTTTTTTCAATACAACGATAAAACATTCCATTTTTCAGTGAATCGAGACAATGCCTAGCGGTAATAAACCTTGCGCTTTGTCTCACCTGAGAGGGCCATTACAAATAATTTAAACATGATTATAAACTTAAAAATTTTATGGTGTTATTTACACACTTAGGATACAAGAAACATTTTGAAACTCTTGGAAACTATCCAAGTGATCTGATGACTAAGTCATACGCTCATCACCATTACGTTCGATAACATGCGGCCTCAAATTATTTATAGTAAGAGAAGTTTAGAATTCACACATAATTAAACTCTCGACGTGTCACGTATTTTGAAGCAGCTTGTTAATTAGCATATGTCAATCTTAACACGATTATATTCAAGTTTTATTAAATAACAGGGCATTGGAGCGGTTGCGGCGCGGCGTTGAGTTCCGCCACTCAATAAACAATGTATCAGACATGAGGTGACATGCCTTGAAAATTCGTAAATTGGTGTTGTAACCTGTTTGTTTGTATGGGAAAAAGCGGAAAGCTGTAAAACAAAATTCATAAAAATACACTTGATTTTCTAGTAAGTAATTATTAATACTGGTTTTACATTATAAGCGGAGAAAATCTAGTGAATCTATATGTGGCATATAACAGTGTCAAAAGAGTATTCAAATCTACGACCTTTTTACGAAACTAGGACGATTGGCGTAAAATTTCAGTTTAGTTAAGCCAATAAATTTGCGCCATAATAGCGTCTTACGTAATAAATATAAGAAATCAAAATCATAAACCTTTTTGTTTCACCGTAGTCGGGTAATAATAAAGTATTTTATTATTTTAATGTTAAAAATTTATCAAATGCTTAGATAAAACAAAGAAAATAGGAAAAACGAGAAGGAAATGTTTCGAATTTATCGTTAAAGATTTAGAACATGACGTAATATAAAGAAAAAGACGAGATAGACTCTTGTGATTTATGTGATAGAAAATATAGGTAGCTGCTGTCGAATGTAACGGCGCATTATATCTATACAAGAAAAGTGATGACATTATAGAAGACTTATAATAAGAGTTTTCTTGAAGTAGTCAATTTTCAGCGTGAAACTTTTCAATATCTTTTAAAAAAAATATTCAATTATTTTAATTAGTAACTATAATGATTATTTTTACCTTATTTAATTTTAAATATCAACACTAGAAAAAGCATATTATTCTTATTGTAACGCCATTGCCTAGAATGGGAATCGAATTCATTCCCAAGCATAAGCTTTATAATCGATTATTGCAACACTATCATAGTAAGATAGAATAATCTATTGTACAATGTCTTTCTAGTAAGACATTACAACATTCTTCGTTCAATAAGTCTATTAGAATAACTTATTGATGCATTTAATCGACTTAATTTGGGATAAAGCTTCTATATCCAATAAGTGCCGGATTTTCTTAAATAAATTATACTGGCGTCGGTATTAAAATGAAGTCTATTTACATTATCTTAGGTTATTTTTAAATGCAGTGGACTGAAGCAAATCTTTTAAAAGCATTTTATTCGAATACAAAAGGAAAGTTGCGGCTGTTACATATGAATAATTTTTATATATATAATTAAAATGAAACTGACCGCTGTCTGTACATGGAAGATATTTATGGAACATTATTATTGGTGCCATTTATCAATGTAATAGAATCCAAAATAATGTTTTTATAAAATTGTTTTTCTGTTAGTCTGTGGAATAGCTAAACTCTCTCTCTCTCTAATCTAAAACGTCTCTATTTCGGGCGGAAAATGGAATCGTGCTATACGACAAAATGCATGAAGCTGCAATAATGTGTGTGAATTGTAAAGTATCCTATACAAAACGTATGCGGAATAATAACAATTAATAAAAATATTAGGATTAAAAATCTTAAACATACTATTTAAATTTTGAAATGAAACTATTTTAACCGGACGTTTCGAACACTTTATAGTTGACTACTGTAAAGTATTCGAAACGTCGGGTTTTTTGTAAGAATATTACTGTATTTATACCCTCATGCCTTATAACACGTGTAACTGCCAGTTTTGCGCCAGTCATTGGATTATAAGAATAAAAGAATAAAGAGCGATCGTGAATTTGCTTACATATTTGTTGTGCATTATATGAATCACGTGGCGCAGTGGGATAGCAAACATGATTGGTTGTGAGTTCGATCCCGACTCGGCCAAAGGTTTAATTTTAAATGGAGTGGAGAAATGAAAACATTCATTTCTCCACTTGTAAGATAAAGCGCGCGGTTGAGTGACGTCACTTAATAAATTTCAAAAAGTGGAAAACGGAAAGTCTTGTCACTCGTCCCACACATGTTATGCCTAACAAGCTTATAGCTGAGAAAGAAAATACAACGTGTACAGCTTGAATTTGTCATTAGTCAACTTTTACATATTTCATCTCACATATCAATTGGGGAAGGCCAGCAATAAATAAGGTGGAGAGAAAATGGTGTTCAGATATTTTGTTTTTCAATTTTTGCCAATTTATTAATTTATTACATAAGTCGCTAACAATAGTAAATCATATGACTTAAAACAGGTCTACTCTCTAGGTAATTTATACCTTATTATAACTACACTGCATTCTCAAAATACTCAAATTAATGATGCAGGATATAAAGAAAAAAATATATAACAATAAATATTAATACTTCGTATTCACTTTTAAGCAAGTTTAAATTGTATGTTTTTCTTAAAATTATTTAAGATATTATTTAAATGAAATGAAATTAAATGAAATGAACGCTTTTATTTTTGCGACTAGCGACCTGTACTTCGCCTGCGTAAACTACACGACTATAACTAATAAAATGAACACTTAATATAACTGAAACTAAATGCAATAGACAAAACTGCATTTTAATCAGCATAGCCCTTTCTGAGATTACAGTACAAGAACTTAAAGGCAAATAGAAAATAACTAAAAACCTGGGTTCTAATACATTATATATATATATATAATGTATTAGAACCACATTATATATATATATATATATATATATATATATTAGGTAGGTAAAATATATTTAATGTAACGTGTGTTAAATACTATGGCTGAAATTATTGCAATATTGAATATGAGTCTTACACTCCCAAGGCCCGAGGGCTATACATTAATTACCAAGAACACTGCAAAGTGAATATAAATTTCGTTTGGAAATAATTTTATGTAATATGACTCTATAGAAGTGCAGTAGGAAGTTTTCTGGTGGAATTTAATGATTTTAGATTCAAATCCCACAAAATTAAACAGTACTTATTATCCAAATTTGGTTTACGAGAAAAGCGAAGTAGTTTATGTTATTTTTATATTTACGCATGTTTTCTACATTTAAATACATTAGGTAGGGGCAGTGTATACGCGACGGTTGTGGGTTCTATCCACACTTGGGGGAATGATTACATTATATTCATATTGCCACTTTGGTGACAAGACAAAACGTTGCTTTGAGTTCCGCAACTCAACCCGCAATGATAATGAAGATGATTACTTGGATTTCTCTCTTGACACTAGACTCTCTCCGTCTATGCAGTATGCGGGAGAAAAACACATATTACGGACGGAACCAAATGCCATGCTTTATGTAAATTTCCCAATAAAAATATTCAATTTAATCAATAAACACACTCAGTCAACACACAGTCAAGTATATAACTTGACTTTCATCAATATTATTCATTATCATCATAAATCTTATTATAAATATGAAATTGCAAATTTTCGTATCACTTGTGCAGTAGTAATCAAATATGTGAAGTCGTGGCGGAGGCCCGTCTGACTAAACAAGATAAACCTCAATGTGTTGGCGTGTAAACGTGTAATTCTCAGCTTTGACAACCCTGAGCTCAGATGTGTGGTACAAGTGTTAAGAAATGTCTTTTTTTATATATTTTTTAAACACGATATACATATAATAAATAAACGTAATACTGTAATAGTTCCTCTTCATTCACGTTATTTCTTTTTTAAGACCAAGGAAAATATGTATTTTATGTTAACAATATTATTGTCCTCGCTTGTAGGGCATAGATGATAATTTTTTTTGCAGCTGGACGATTTTTCAGGGCAGGACAGGGCTGGTAGGTAGGACATAGTGTCCAAACACTGCGCTCGTTATTCAGTTTTCGCTTGACTTCTAGTTTTTACGTGTTAACGTGGTTTTTACCTTGACGCTTTATCCCTAGCAGAGTAGCCTGAGTAAGCGGATCGCCAAATGTTTCGGTCCCAGCATATTTCTTTCGCCTCGTCCACTGTCATCAACCTCTTTATACGTGACCTTCCTTCAGTATCATCGATAAAATATTCTAGAAGGTTCGAACCACTTGCATGTAAATAAAAAATAAGTATAAATTAAACATGCTAAAATACATAAAACATATTTTATGTATTTTAATATTATATTTCTATTTATATAATTGATATTGGACGTTAGTGAAGCTAGCTTTCTCTTATACATTGGACAGTCCAGTCGCACGATCATGTGAACGCCTTTTCCAGATTCCATCTCCTCCTTTAATAATATTACTGTACTTTATTACGTCACTAATGATTGTCGTCCTCACGCTTTCAGGCGCCATTGTATTAAATTACTAAAGACGTCATGTTATGAATAATGTTATTAAATAGATTCCAGTGGAGATTTATTGTGGGGCTTACTTTGAGAATATACATCTTTTTTCGTATATTTTGTTTAATATTTTTTTTTAGTAATAGGTTTATCCCAAATTTCAGTCAGAGACAGCGTAGTGTCAAGACACTCCGTTTTCAATATTGCGTAGTTGGGCAACACCCCGCACTTTTTTCAAGAACACTTTTTTCAAGAGGCACGGGTTCAAATCCCGCTGCGTTTTTATACGTTTTCTAAATATGTCTTTTTCAATTTCCTTAGTGTGGGAATAACACTTTAGAAAATGTTAACAAAATACATTTTGTTTATATTAATGTTTTCTTGTAATTTTTATTACTTTTATTTTATTAAGGCTATCGTGGCTCAGTGTCTCGACACTGTTTTGAATAGTTGTGGATTGGATTCTCACTCATTATTTTCATTTCTCCACTTTGGTGAACAAGACAAAGCGCGGCTTAAAAGTCCGCGACTGGACAGGCAATGTCTCAAATATGGGGAATGAGCGGGAACGAAGTGCCTTAACACTAAGTTCTCTTTGATTTCCTTAACATGCGGAAAAAAGCGTTAAGCTGAAAAAAAAATACTTTTATTGTTTTAATTGTGCCTTAACTATAAAAAGTAACTGATCTCGAAGCTATTATGGTTTTTTCAACACTTTTGAAGTGTTATTCACACGCTTAGGAAATTGAAACACATTGTTAGAAAACGTACAAAAATTTTAACGCAACTGGATTCGTATATTATTATCCATATATTCGTATATTCGATATAGTTTTCTAAAAATATTTTTCTATTATGATTTTTTTATATATAAAGTTAGTTAATTGACATCGTCTGTGTATTTGATTATTAAGTTTCATTCGTATACAAATCATCGATTGTAATCCGAAACTAGCTTTATTTTCTGATGAAAGGTATTAATTATAATTCGATCTATTGAATGTCTAGTTTTATTTATTAGAAAAGGTATTTTATATTTTATATGAATATAATTGTTTTAAATGAAAATATCTTTAATATAATTTTAAAAACGCCAAATTTCTATAATTTTTCTGGAAATTATGTCGATTAAGGAGTATGAAATGCATAATTAAAGTGTATATAGAGAAGGTGACCAGGAGGTCAATACTTTTAATAATAACAAATTAGGAATAGATCAAAGAAATAAAATAAATATTACAGATGCTACGACGTTAGCGGTCTTTGACATAGACTTTTACGCATCAACGGCTCTACTAGGAAAATACGAAATATTTATATAATTCAAAAGAAGCTTATAAATTAACATATATAATGCATAATTCAACACGGCTAGCGTGTAAGCAATATAAGATGTACATCGCGCCGTCAGCTACACTGCGTAGCTCACTCGAGTAAGATAATGCAAGGCTAATTAACACATCCAAGATATATCTCTTTAGCATATTACTATATATAAGTATATAAATATATATATATATATATATATATATATATATATATATATATATATATATATATATATATATATATATATATATATATATATATATATATATATATATGTCAGTACACGTATTGTAGCAGTGCCTTCATTCCAAGTCAGATCGCGCTTGCGGTAAATTCCACAACGATCCCTTTCATATTGTAGAGTTAGAACTATGGAATAAACTTAGCACTGTTAGTAGAATGAAAACTACCGTCGTGTTTAAGCTTATTGTGGATTATGGAGACATTATTAAATTATACTACATATAGTATTATTTAATAATTTTCCATCATAATGTGTTATAGTTTCATAAAACAGCTTCGAATATATAATTGTAGTTTTTTGAGTTGATGATGATAATGATGATGATTGATGGATGGGTACGACAGTACCGAATTTTCATTTCACCGTTTTGGTACATAAGACAAAAAGCGGCGTTGAGTTCCGAAATTCAACGAGCAATGCCTCGATTTTGGACGGAAATTGGGCGGAGTGTCTTTAACACTAGGTTCTCTCTGACTAACAAGCTATGTGGAAATTTGTAAGAAGTTGTAACACCTACCCATCGATACGGGAGTACTCGTGGGGCTTCTAGGGACTATATCATTCCAACTTAAATAATAATTTTCTCCTTAAAAAATGTTCAGAATAATGTAATTTTACACTTAGGCTTCCATTATATTATTTCGAAGCACTCAAAACAAACGTACAGCCTACTGTACGTTTGTTTAAACCCTAGTTTACACTTACAATTTTCATTAATATAATTGCCTTTATAACTCAACTCATTTAATATCAAAGCGAAATGATATGAAGCGATGCACAAAGCAATCCTAGGATTAGCATGACTAGTTCCAACCTTAGTATAACTCTCCAAGTCATTAAAGTAGGTCGTAATTAAAGGGAAGATTTCCTATGATTTTACACAATTTTAAATACTAATTGTATTTTGTTTTTCTTTTAAGTGGCTTTTGCAGCAAAGTAAGCTTGATGATTTGTTAGCTGTAATCTAAATCTGAGAGTGCAGGTTCATATTGACATATTGACTACGAGCCGTAAAATCTCGTTTTTTCTCGTTCTCGTAGCAATTTGAAGGAGAAGTGAAGTATGGAGGGTCTTGACACTAGGTTCTCTCTGACTATGCGTGAGAAAAGAACTAATTTAATGGACTTTCTCTTTTTTTAATATTACCTGAGTATAATTGGCAGTAGAAATTCAGTGATATTCATTTCCCTTTTTCTTTATAATACTATTCAATATGCAATTTTTTTAACGAATTGCTAGAACGTTGTATGAAACACAAGGCCTCCGTTATAGTACATTAACCTTCGCAAAGTCAGTCACTGTCAACAAAGACCTAGTAAAGAGCGGTCCAAGTTGTTTGAATAAAAGCTCAAGGTCATTGCTGTATTAGGATTTTAATATACGATGACTTTTATTTATAATTATTAAGGTATTATGTATTTAATTTTTTTTAGGTAATGCTACAATAAGATTTGGTATTTGGTTTCTTTAAGCTTCACCCGTTTACGAATTACCCCATATCGGGGAAGGCAGAGAGAACCTAGTGTCAAGGCAATCCCTTCTGAACATTCCGTCTCATATCAAAACACTGCGTACTAAGTTATGAAACTCAACGCCGTGGTTTGTTATACCAGTGCGAGGCATCATGATAATAAATTAAATATAACAATTCCACTGAGTCGAAATCAAATTTACAATCAATCACGTTAACGGTCCAATTATACGTTTTTCTCGTTAAGTTAGACAGAATTGGTAATTTCAAGCCAATCTAAAATTCTAAATTTATATCGAAGTTATTTTTATACATAAAATATATTATAATTTTTTGATTTTCGCTAAATTACACAATTTAGAGTAAAACTATTTTTAACCGGATTAATCGCGTATATTTTTGGTATTCGAACTGAACTCACATGCATTTTAGAAAACGTATAAATATTAAAACGCAACGGGATTGGAACCCGCGCCTCTTTGAAACCGTCCAAGCGCTTTGATCGCTAAGCCATGCGTTCTAATCATCATCATTCATCCGTAATTCTTGTTTTACTGTGTGAATTACAGTTTAAAAATGTTAAAAATCTGTCATGCTCTTTTTTATTTCAACACACAAATATACCTATCAATAGAATTACATTTTATCTTATACCTTTAATAACTTAGGTATAAAATTCAAAGGATTCAGTATTATACCCGGCATAAAGTTACAAGAACTTTGTAAAAGTTTGTATCTTTTAGAAATTACAAGTCACAAATTTTTGGCGCCATTATGGCGTAGTGGAACTGTAATACGGTATAGTTGTAAGTTCAATTCTCACTCTGGGTAATGATTATATCTAAAATTAGTGATCCGCTTGTTCACCTGCGTTAACTCACGATTACATTATTTAACTTTTACCCCACCCGCGTTCTCAATTATATCACAAACTTTTTATATTTATAATTAAAATTATTGTAAATTTTTAATTTATTGATACCGATTGAAATAAAATACACACTAAATGTTACGAAAACACAATAGTCAAAACTTTATTTAAATAGGTTAAGCCGTTATCAGTAACGGCTTAAACGGCGTTTATGCACGCTTATCTCAGTATAAGCGTGCACAAACGTACAGACAAATAAAAAACAAAATTAAAATTTTTGGCTTCTATTACATTGATGAATGTCCCCAATAATGTTTATTTTCATATATCTACTATGTATAGAGTATAGACAATTTTCATTTCTCCGCTCTAATATCAGTTTCCCTTACAGCAGGTTAATATAAGTGCTAGTCCTAGTGCCAAGACCCTCTGTCTCACTATCCACCTGAAAACGAGACATTGCATGTTAAGTGGTGGAACTAAACGGCAAACTTTGTATTAGGTATCAGCGGATAAATAGAAATATTTTAAATATATAATTACTTCCCTTAATTGGAATCGAACCCACGACCAATCCCAGTGCGCCATGCTGGCCATAATAACTCTATATGTAACGTAATCTAATAGCTTCACAACAAGAAATCTCTTGAAACTGATCGGAAATAGGACGCAGTCTACCATGTTGTATGCAAAATATAAACCCACGACCAACTGGTGTTTGTGGGTTCAGTTCTCACTTGGGGGAATGATTATATTCTTAATTATTTTAATTTCTTCGCTGTGGGGACAAGCGCGGCGTTGAGTTCAGCCACTCAACATGCACAGCGCTGGATTCGGGCGGAAAGTGGACAATGGAGTGTATTTGTACTAGACTCTTTTGGCTACCGCTATGCAGCGTGAAGTTACAAAAGAATCCTCGTACCAAATGGAGATCAAGAGAAGATCAAGAGATCAAGAGATCAAGACTTAAAAAAAAATCTGAATAGCTTTTCATGAACGGTAAAATATAAACCCACGATTTGACTAAAAATACAATTCTATTAGAGGTGCGATTAGAGGTTAGTGACGTTATATAAGCAGTAGTTTCACGCAATAACACACATTAGCTATTTTATAACGCCACCGCCCTGATACTATCGGCGTCGTCGAGTACCGTGAAAGTATGATTAATTCTCTCCCTTGAATTTATTGTTATATACATGATTTTAACATTTTGATTGTAAGTATCTATTAATCAACTTATGTAAGAATATGTATAAATTATAAGCACATGTGTCCGAATCTGAGTTTTATATAATATTTACATAGCATGGACCTGATTTCCTTGCTTGAACGTCACAAGACTTAAAGGACAGACAGACAAAATGAAGTGATAGGTCGAGTCAGTCCGTTTATAATTTTTTTTAAAGTGTTATTCACATACTTAGGGAATTGAAAAATATATATTTGAAAAACGTATAAAAATTTGAACGCAGCGGGACTCCGTTTAACTTCTGCAGTTCACAGTTGAATGAATATATTAGGAATATTTTCCTTAAATTGAAATCATCGTCTGGCTATATACGTTATTTGAATATATATAAATTATTTTCGTTTATTTATCTGCTGACAAGACAAAGCGCGGCGTTGAGCCCCGCTAATTAACACGCAATGCCTCTGAAATGAGCGGGAAGTGGAAAACGGGATGGCTTGAAGCTGTAAAAAATAACTTCCTTATATACTATTATACTAATAAACTGAGAGACAAGAATCCTTAGGGAGTGTAGGGGGCACTGAATTATAGTAGATTACGGTAGAAATTCTTAATTTCTGTAAGATCCTAGGGGAACGGAATAATACAAGATGTTACATGTTATTTTTAACATTTTTTTTTGTGTTATTCACACTCTTAGGAAATTGAAAAACGTATAATAATTTGAACTCACGCCTCTTGAAAACCGTTCAACGTATGGCTTAGCGGTCAGAGCGCTTGAACGGTTGTCAAGAGGCACGGGTTCAAGTCCCGCTCCGTTCAAATTTTTATACGTTTTCTAGATATATGTGTTAAATTTTATGGTAGACGAAAGAAGTCCAGGGTTACAACTCGTTTTTAAGTATAAGCAGTTCCACATAACAATAAAAAATAACTAACAATTTACAATCAGACGTTTTTCGCTTAAATCTGGTTCTATTGTAATATGATTTATTAACTTACATATATTGCGGCCACCATGGCGCAATATCTCAGTGTGTTTACTTTACATGCGATTATTGGGGGTTCGATGCCAATTTTGAGGATAATATATAAATTATTTTGATTTCTCCACAAAAATGCGGCCTAGCGTTTCCCCATGGAACCTTATTTCGAATCTAGGTGGTAAATTAAAAACGACGTCTTAGGACTTGTTCTTTATACATTTTGTTCTTTATACATTTTGTTTTACAAGCGGGAAATAAATTGAATTATAAAATAAATATATATATTTATTACGAACCTACATACATTATTTAATATATGTTTATTAGCGTAAATAAATTTAATAAGAAATACATTAGTCTGATATTTGTGGGTTCGATTCCAACTTAGGGGAATGATTATAATGATGATTATTTTCCCGTTCCGGTGACAAGACCTAGCGCGGCGTTGAGTTCCGCCACTCAGCACGCAATGTTTTGATTCGGGCATAAAGTAGACAACGAAGTGTTTATACTAGGTTCTTTTGCCTACCGCTATGCAGGGAAGGCGTGAAGTTACAAAAAAACCCTAGTACTTAATGGAGATCAAGCGCACAACTTAAAGGAAAAACTGTATAGCTTTTTTTATGAGAGAAAAAAATAAATAAAATCCAGCTTATATAAACGACATATTAACTTAAAAGTACATAATAAGTTCATTTGACAATAGAGCCTTTTCCAAACCAGCATGAAGGCTATAATTCATTTTACTGGGCACACAATTTTACACCTTGTTACTTACTAAATAGACATGTATATAGAATTTACAGGTTTTTAATGGTATTGCGACAAAAGAAAGAAATAACAAAGCTATCGGTTATAATTCATCGTTTAGTTTAAATGGACGAAATAACGATTGTGCAGCAAAAGTGGTTGGTCCATATTAGAGTTTGTAATGTAAAGACCTACCTACTTAGTAGTGATAAGTAGTATTAGAACAGGCTTTGAATTCAAATCCTGCTACGTTACAGTTTCTATATGTTTCTTAATATATTTCTTTATAAGTGTGTGAATTTACACTTTAAAAAATACTTAATAAAATCAAGAAGTGTATTGAACAAGTTATGTTCTCCTTTTTTGTTTACAAACAGTTATTTTACATATAAAGGTTTTAGATTGTTCAAATGTGCAGTAAAATTACTTTAAATATTTATAGTTAGTATAAACACATGTTATATTTAATTATTAGAATCATATTAACGAAAATAAATAAAATTGAAATTGACTCTATAAATATTTATCTAGTTTTATTTTGAGCGTAGTGTCGTGTTTGCGATCTAAATCAGAATTTATAATTTACTTAAATAGCACAATTTAAAATTTAAATTAATAGCACATTTTGTTAAGATTTTTTATGAAAGACGACAACATTGCTATGTTATTTGGAAAATTATGGGTATTTACAGAAATTGACTAATGAACGTTCGTTAGGGCATTCGATCCCGGGTACTCATATTGATATGTTTTATTTTGGAAAAGAGTGTACAATTATATTTTCATAGAAAGTTAATAAAACTCTGGTGTTTTATTACCTGTTTATAAACCCGGGATTTCGGATACACGATCCCGGGAATTAGAACTATTTTCTCTTTGATTGGACGGGATCCATTGCTATAATTATAGCGCTACATTCTTTTTTCCATTATTTGGTCTAGACTGTTTTTTTTAATATTGAATTTGAAATTTGAATAATAGAACTTAAATTTCAATTTATAACCATTGTGTGACCTATACATTTCAATTGCGCTAGGATAATCTTAAAACTACATATTTTTTAACAAGTCCTTAATTTTTCTATTTAGTAAGCAAGAGTTAGTAAAGGGATCATTCATTATATTAACTATGCCAGCTAATAATATGCCAAGTAACCCTTATATTACATGTAAATATATTATAAAATAACTGTAGGTTTGTTGAAACTTATTTAATTAGCCCTTTTACGACGGAATAATTACATGATTACATGAAATGAATTAATTATGTAGCTAGTGTCATTGCGCAAGAAAATAGCTACTTATATTTATGGTGAATAAAATAAAATAATAAAAAATAATAACTAAAATGAACTTGTGTACATCTGTGTCAATTATTCCGGCTGTCCTGAAGATAACATTAGGTGATATTGTAGTGTCATCGGATTCGGACACATGTGCACATTTTCAAGTGAAGACATTGCAATTTACAATAAATGGCTCGAAATTTTCAAGATAAAGAATCGCTTAGAAAAGCGCGTTAATATGAAGCACATTCAAATATGATTGGAAATTATTATTTATTTTCTATTTCGAAGACCAACTTGTTTTCCTGTTGTACGTTGTGTAATACATATAACTTTTCAATATATCAATATATAATATCTAAGACGGAGCGCGGTTGAGATACGCCACGCAATGTTTCAATTTCGGGCGAAAAGAGAAGAACGTAGTGTTTTGACACTAGGTTCTCTCTGACTATGCCTGCTATGCGGAAATAGGTTTTGGCTGAAAAATACATGTAGTATGTAGAAAGTCAGTTCTTTTAAATAATGTCAATTGAAGGGTTTTTACAGTTTTAAAGTGTTATTCACAAACTTAGTACATGAAAATCATTTTTTTTAAAACGTATAGAAATTTTAGCGTTGCAGATTCGAACCCGCGCCTGTTGGAAATCGTTCAAGCGCCTTGTATGAATTTCAAATCCCGCTGGGTTCAAATTTGAATACGTTGTCCTAAAATTATTATAGAAAAGACGAAATGAGTAACAAACCGTAAGGACATATTGAAATGGAAAATATGACTTTGTAATTTTTTAATAACGGACAGACAGAAAAAATGTAATGTTACTTTAATGTGCGTATGTGAAATACATTACGATGTAGAATTTCGATATCAATTTTAATTTCCATGATGTATTTGTTTTCTACAAGATACTTTATTTCAGTATAAATATCTATTATCGAAACTTATTTGAAACATTTAAATGGTATGAACGTCACTAGAATTCCATTTCTTGCATAGTGAGTATTATATACATTTTTAAAGACTTGTCTTACAAAAGACAAGAGCAACATAGCGTACGAAGCATTAATTTTCAATAAACCGTTAGTAATACGAGATTCATACAATTCAAATTACGTGCCGGATTGCAGTGACAGGGAAAATATGTTTTCGAAGTGAACCGATAAATTTGCTAAGCTAAGAAAAATATACGAAATGTACGATATTGTATGAAACATTGATTTGTCATTTTCTCTTTAACAAATCTCGTTCTCTTTATTGAATCAGACCGTTTTAAGTTTTTATATTCATTTCTCAATTGTGTCAAGTTACCGAGTAATGGTTTTGATTAAGCTTGTTTTTGTTTTAGTTGTTCGTGTTTTAAATGTCGTATTTTCAATGAAGCAGCGATATTTAAGCTTTTGCGTTTATTTCATTCATTGATATGTTGGTGCTGAATTGTTTTACTAATTATTTAGTCGGTGGATATCGTGGTACAGTCGTCTTAATGTAAACGCGATTGGTTGTGGGTTCGATTCTTATTCAAAGTAATGGTTATATTTAAATTACTTTCATTGTTTGCCCTGGTACAAGACAATGCGCGAGTTGAGTTCCGTCACTTAACACTTAATGTCCCGAATTCGAAAAGTGGAAAACGGCGTCACATCAATAATTGTTAGTAATTTTTATTTAAGTTTTAAAAAGTAGAAGAAAACTTGTCTAGGTAATGAAAGTAATTAACGATAAAGGAAGCAGACTACCCGTCGACGAGAACCTAGTGTCAGGACCAAAATCCAGATATTGCGTGTTGAGTGGCTTTTTACATACCAGAGCGAATAAATGAAAATATTTTAAATACCATAACTTCCTCAAATGGGACTCGAATCCACAATTAATCACGTTTACAGTCAGACACTGAGCCACAATGACATCTTGTAGTAGGTATATAATAAAGAAAAATATTAAAAAAATATCCTATACGCTTATAATATTCCATTTCCAATATAATTCATTAGAAATGTCATAATATTGCGAACTAACCAATATTTATATGAAGCTATTAGTTAAATGAGTGGTAGAGTACACTGTATGTAGGTACAGCAAACGTTGACTGAGGCGCGGCTGATTCCCATAATCGATGGGCAAACTGACAACTCCATTGAGTGTGTGAGTGAGATAATATTACTATTGACTTGTTTTTTTAGGTGTGTAATAACTGAGTGGATTTAGTGAGTCAGTATTATATAAAGTATAATCTATCTACATATAATGTATATATATATATATATATAATGTATACACATATAATGAAAAATGTAACTGATCTCTGTCAGTACATGGAATATTTTTGAGAAATAAATATTATTGGGAACATTTATCAATGTTAAATGTTTAATTTATTTTTTCTGTTGACAAATAATGTCGGATAACAACCCTTCAAAATTGTGACGAAAAGAAATAAACACAATTTTCTTTATAAGAAAATCATAATAGAAAAACATTTATAGAAAACGTATAAACATTTGAACGCCGCAGGATTCAAACTCGCGCCTCTTGGAAACCGTCGTTGCGCTTTGACCGCGAAGCCATGCGTTCTATATCCGACTGCGTAAAAATTCGTCGAATCCCGCTGCGTTCAACTTTTTTAAGTTTTCAAAAAAAGTGTTGTCCAAAGTGTGTGACTAAGACTTTAGAAACTTCAAAATATTTAAATAATTTATTAAAATACAAAAGTTTACCTTTAGTAGAAAGACGAGAAAAGGAGAGAATATATAATTGACTATATTTAATAGTAACTTTCCTCATCGGGTTACCTAATTTTTGAATTTCGTCATTATATACGTATATATTGACCTGTATTTATTGATCGATTGGAAACATCACAAACATTCACGTGAAATAGTTATCGAATAAACAGGAAATGTCGATGCGAAATTCATACAAATATTATTCATCATCATAATATATTTGTGTAAATATAAATTGCATTTGGTTCCTTCAGTCTGCATTTTAAAGTAAATATGCCACACTAGTTGAAGAAAATGAGTATTGACGATATATATATATATATTATATATAATATTTTACAGAAATAATGTAATTAGAGGTTATCGTGGCGCAGTGATTAGGTAGCATAGGATGTATGTAAGTGTAGGTTGGATTCCCATTTGGTGTAATGACAATAATTTAATGATTTTTATTTTTGCGCTCTGGTGAACAAGCCAGCATTGAAATCCGCAACTGATCACTCAATGGCTCGAATTTGGGCGAAAAGTGGAGAACAGAGTGTCTTGCCTTGTCTTGTTTTTTTATGTTATGCCACTCAGCACGCAATATCTAGAACATTGCATGCTGTGTGGCATAACTCAACTACGCGCTTTGTCTTAGGTACCAGAGTGGAGAAATGGAAATATTTTAAATATAATCATTCCTGCGAGTGGGAATTGAACCCACAACCAATCACGTTTACAGTCATTCGCTGTCATACGTTACGAAAACCTCTATGTATTGTTTTCTTTTAAAAAGTTTCATAATATGAGTATATTATTATAATTTTTGATTTAAAATACCACTCTTGTTATAGAGCTTGGTTGGCTTTATCAACATTTATTCCCGTCAAATGTTGAAAGGCAGGGCTCAGTGGATAAAAAAGCACGTTATGTTTTCTCACTTCCAGTTGTTGATCGTCTCATAATAATTAGACATTGTGTCAGGCTTTTTTAACTTAAGCAATTTTGTCAATATCAAACGGTAGTTTTTGATACATGTTCTCATATGAATCATGGATACTATACGATCGTTACTTTTACGGTTAGGCCTAAAATTTAGAGAAATTCAATGAAACGAAATTAATTCAATAAAGAAATAATTACTGAAAGTAAAACGGAGTCTTCATTCAATTTCAACTTCATTTCTTTAGTATAAAAGATTTTTGTTAATGAATAAGTGATAATAGTCCAATTTACTTTATTATCACCAATTTTTACGACAATTGCAATCAAAAATTTATTGGTATTGATCTATCGATGGAAGTCAACCGTGTGTAAGTAAAGCTTATTTGAATTTACATATTAAGTGTTCCACAAAGTTCTGTAATGGTTTATAGAGCTTCCAATAATCATATTTTTTCATCTTCGCACGTTACTGTGTAACGGGGTAGAAAGGGAAAACCTGTAAGTGGCTTCTTCCAAATAAGTATCGACAGATCGACAAGAACGCGGGTTCGATCCAGTTACATTCAAAACATTTTATACCTTTTTAAAATACTTTTCTCCCAAAACATTGACATGTATTTAAATATGCCGTTACTTGTTACTTTGAATTAAAATAAATCCTGCATTGTGTTCGATTTCAGAGTGAAACTTTTTTCACATAAAACCGATAAAATACTAAATTAAAAAAAAATAGCTTGATAGTTCGACTTTTTATTGTGTTTACCATTCTATTTTAAATAAAAAAATAAAGTAATACATTATGTTAACATAAAAAAAAAATATTTTTTTTTTTCTGTACGAAACGTAATTTCATTTCATTCTCTAAGCCCCAATAGAATGAAAAGCACAATACTTAACTAAGCTATTTAACTTTATTATAATAATTTTATATAAATATTTAATCCACTTAAATTTCTATAGAAAACAAAATTGGTATTGTATAGCAATTTAAAATTAGTTTTAATCCGATTTGTCGAAATACGTTTAACAAAGCGTTTGGTACCCTTAACTTTTCAACTTAATAAACAAAACAATATAATCTCAATAACTGAATTATTTGAATTTTGGTCGAAAATGATGTTTGGTAAATATTGTAGTAATTTCTATAAGTAAATTAACTTAAATACTGAACTCTCTAAGGAAATTACAGTAAATATGTATGTAGCCCTATATAAAGTCGAGTTCTAACTTCATAGATGTAAAATGTAAGAAAAAAACATTAAAAAAGTCGTTTTACGTGTAAATTATGGACCAAGTAGTTTTGTGTATTTAAATTGTCTTATCTTGTAAAATGTATTAATGAATAAAATCATTTATATTCTTTTTAAAGTATACTTCAAAATTAGTAAGAATTACATTGATCGTTTCAGACTTTTAGTATTCAATCACCTTTCAATTTCTTTTTTATACTTCTGATATAATAAAACAGTCGAAAACTTGTGTCTCTATAATGAATTATTTTTTACGAAAAATATAACTATTATATTGAGGGATGACAAAACAAAATAGAATATGTATTTATGATTTTAAAAAAAATTGTCTGTCTGTTTGTACGCGCTCATCTTCATTGTTACTGGACTAATTTAAATAAAACTTTTTTGTTATATATCTTTTAAGCCTAAGCAGGACTTTGTTTAAACCCTTGATGAGCGAATTATTTTAATAAGAAATAGGAATTACTTATGATAATATATTACTTTGTGTTAATTAAAAGTAAATATCGAATCTTAAGATATAAACTTTGAGCAGGCATAGAGAGCTTGGTGAGTCTTCTCTCCACCCATTTAGTTCTAAATATTTTTTATATATATAAATTTGTTTTTTATATTTATCACAGACTTATAAATTTTATAGTGCCTAAAAATAAACCTACAACAAAGGGTTGCTAACAACAAAGGGTTACACATATTATAAAAAATAAAAATGATACCACTGTGCCAAATTTAAATATCGGTTATTAATCCAAATTGCTTGATTGCGTTTTAAAGAGACACAGGTTCAAACCCCGCTACATTTCAAAGTTTTATAGACCAATTCAATAACTTAACTATGACTTGAGTCATCAAAATACCCCCTTTTAAAAGGAAAATCAATTCCATTGTCCCCATAATAGTCCCACAATCACGACATGCAATTACTAGGCACGTGTGCTTATAATGCTATCATAGGGATATTTAGATTCGAAGCAATTGCCTGATATCTTGAATTGTTGTAATGATATGATTTTTTTTGTATTCATTTGAGTATATTCATTTGAGTATATTCATTTGAGTATATTCATTTGAGTATATGTATTTATATAAATGTCTCAATTAGACAAGTATTTTTTTATGTTAGACTACGCATAACATTTTCTAAAGTGTTTTTCGTATACTTATTAAATTGAAAATTATATATTTAGAAAACGTATAAACTCTAAAATCTTTGGGTAGCTTAAAATTTGTAAAAATCTCTCTACAGAGATGTTAACAACAAACATAAATGTAATAAGCGTATAGGAATTTTGACGTAGCAGAAACTAGATGTAGAACACATGGCTTAGCGGTCAGAGGAGGCTTAAACGGATTTCAAGACGCGCGGGTTCAAATCCCGCTGAGTTCTAGTTTTTATACGTTTTCTAAATATGTCTGTTTCATTTTTTACGCTTAACTTTTTGCAGAGTCGAACTATTTCGATAATTCTTTTTTAATGCATAGAGTATAGTCTTAAGTTCCCATAAAAAAATTTTACAAATATTCTAACCCTAAATAGGTAGAAAAACAGAGGATGATTGCGTATTTACTTATTCGTCGGGAATTTTTTTGTCAAATAGTTATTTATGATAAAGCAGTTGATTGTTATGAAATAATTTTATTGAAAGTTATATTTTAGTCATGTTTCTGAATACCAGGCTCTCTTTCCATACTCTACTATGTGGAGACATATGTGAAGTTCATTTTCTTAAAATAAATACATATTTTTATAAACTTATAAGCTTTACGCTTTTTTAATTTAGTGTTATCACCAAATGAGCTAATACCATCACAGTCATCGCCTCTTACAAATATCCATATTATAATATTAGAAGGCCAATTTTGTGTACTAAATAGGTGTATTCATTAAAATTTATCGTAATTAAATCGAACCTGTCATCACCACTGAACAACCGAGACTTATGAAATGTGATAAGTTTTATCGCTACGGGCTTATCCTTTCATGTGACACGCGATTTGATAAACTTTAAAGCTTTATAATGAGTTTTAAATGATTTTTCTGATTCTGGTGGTATACCAATATTATTTATGTATGAAACGATATGACAGTGAATGTCGTTCACGGAATTTTCATTTTATTAATGGTTATTTTTTCTTTGGTATGGGAATAAGATTGTATTTTTATGTAATAAAAATCACAATTAAGAGAGAATTGTAAAATTTATGTTTATTCGTTATTTAAGTAATAAATGTTTTTTTTATTTTTTACACATTCCTTTAAATATTCCCTTGGGGATCAGGGCAAGGAAACACTAAGAAAGGATTTCATAATTTTTGTGAACAAAGAGAATTGGAAATATATTGGCAATGTTCTTAAAGTAAACACATTTGCGACCAAAAACTAGTTTCCATATAATGATTTTCCTGAAAGGATAGCGAACCTATAACCATCTTGTGCACAGACCACTGTTCCACTGCGCCACCATAGCTTCAATATTTATTAACGGAAAATTTTATCCACAACTTTCAACTACCTGTTAATACATTCAATAACTTAACTTCTAAAGTCAACTGTAATTAGAAGACTGATCACAGTTAAACAATATACTCGAAACAAAATAATGTGCCACAAGTAGAGTTAACGAAGCTTGCCTGTGAAATTACTAACTGACGTAATCATGTTATTTAAACCTCAGCTATCTTAACTTTTATTGTACGAGTACCGGATGTACTGTAGTACACTTGCGATTGTAATTCTATTTATGTCATATATTTAATACGATCTTTGCTTTTTGGGCTTTTTATACATTTTGCATAGTTTCCACATAATTTTGGAACACTGTGTTGACAGAAAGCAATCCCACTTAACGCTCTATCTTAACGGTGCGCAGAATTAGATTATATAAATATATATCATCCCCTAAGTGGGGGTTGAACTCATAACCATCACGTATGCTCAGTTACTGTCCCAAGGCACCACGATTCACGATTTCTTTAATGTATATTGAAATCTATATTCATGTAAGTTTTAGCTAACTATAGTTGTTTCTTATTTTCGGTGGCCTTTTAGTAAAGCAATGAAATTCTTGGAAAAACTAAACAAAATGAGTGAAACAAGTAGTTTTTGTTTAATCGTATCTCTATATAAAATTCCATTATAATCAAATCGATAGTTCTTTACCGTTAACGGGTCTTTTAAACTTTACAGCTTTCCCTTTTACCCATATAACAGAGTAGCCAGGGTGAACCTAGTGTAGAGCGGAGAAATAATCAAAATATAAATTTTTCACGTGGTGGGAATCGAACCCACGACCAATAGCGATTACAGTCAAACACAGTTCAACTGCGCCACGACGGCCTCAAAATTTATTGTAACCATCTTATTTTTCGTTTAAAAACAAACGTACAAACGCTAGTGTATTTAGCGCTTTATTGAAGCAAGTTTATTATATCTTTTCGTGTCAGCTGTAAAGTCGACTCGACTATAATTTGTTCTGTCAACGCTAGTAGGGGAATGCGATAATATATAGTTGAGCAAAAGTATGTCTAGTATATACATGGTGTAAGCTCATATTGGCGTGGAAAAGAAAATTTGAATTCTACGAAAAATGCGATGTCAGTTTCAAAGTGTTGTATAGATTAAAGGTACTATGTGTGTTTTTATTAAATAAGGTATTTACTAGCAAATCGTAATTGCTTTATTAGTTTTTTTTTCATCACACATATAACAGTACTTTCGAGATCGATATAACATACTAAAATGACTATGTATCAATCTATAAATGTTGTGCCTTGGATAGCGGAACCTTACTCCGTATTATTTAACTCGATGAAATAAACGAATATATCATAATTAAACTTAAAGCTGAATACTAAGTGCTTATTGCATTATGATGTCTTTCTTTGATTTTATATTGGGTTAAAATATCGTTATTTTGATATATAAACGTAAAATTAAAATTAAGTAAGAAATTTGGTGTAAATTTTGGTACAAGTTTATTTTATCTGTTGACAACATACCTAAACTGTATACAAGCCATCTAGTCTAGACACTTCGCTCTCCACTTTCCGCCCGAAATCAACACCAGGGTGGAGAAAAAAAATATTTGTAAAATAATCATTCTTACGAGTAGAAAAGGAACTCACAACCAATCGTGCTAATAGTCAGACCCTATCCTACTACGCCACGGTGGCCTTTAGCCTAGACTCTAGGTAAAGTCTTTTTCAAATTTAAAATCAATCCTTACAAAAATGCGGAAATCTAATTAATAAATATTAAAATACATTAATCCACAAATTCACATTTAAGCTTTCATTACTTACATTACAGTCAAATATTCCGTCAGATGTATAAGTAGATAAATCAAGATACCTAGAGGCCATGTATAACATGACTGACAGTTGGACTAGCAACGCTTTACAATTTACGTTCACGTACAAAGAGAATACGTTAAAGTTACATTCACGGCTATTACTGATGTTTACTTGATAACACCAAATGTAGTTGTAAATATATACATTTGTATGTATTTTACAGAATGTCTTCAGGTTAAGCCAAAATGGAGAGCGGAGTGACGATTTTCTCCGTCCATTAGAATGCAAGAAAAGCGCAGCACTGACTAAAATATTGTACATAATAGGTGACTTAATGCTCTACTGATATTTTATTATTTATTGGGTGTAGTGGACTGACTGACTGTAAGCGCGGTGCTTGTGGGTTCGATCCCCAATCGAAGGAATGATCATATTTAAATTATTTTCATTTCTTCACTCTGGTACGAGTGTTGGATTCGGACGGAAAGTGGAAAACGGAGAGTCTTGAGACTAGGTTCTTTATGACTTCCCTGCTATACAAAGAAAAACGTGTACCTGAAAAAAAATATAGAGAAATTATTTTAATAACATAAAATAACAACTTAGGAATTATATTTAACACAAAATCAAACCTACGACCCTTTAATGAAATGTACAGTAACAACAATTCATCACATTTTTTTGAAGAAGATTAATGAATTACGAGAATGAAACCGTTTCGTAGTGAAAAAGATTAGATTATATTACTTGGAAAAGTTGGAGAGGTCAATTTTTGTAGCAAATAGGCTTTTCACAACTTTGTTTTTAGGTCAAACGGTAAATACTTTTAAATGTAAGAAGTCTTAGTATTTTATTATAAAACGAATTCACGTTTGTATAATCGTGATGTGACCTACATTAGAAACCTTATAGTCGTATATAATTGAAAAAAATCTCAACACAGCGGGATTCGAACCGCCTTTCTCTAACTTTACTATTATCCAATTTATAATCAACTGTGTGACGATCACATACACATCATTAATAAAAAGAGAACCTAATATTGAATTTTTAAAGCGCTATACACACACACGTAGGAAATAGTAGGAAACACGTAGAAATAGTAATAGAAAATGTACAAAAACTTTAACACAGTGGAAATCGAACCCGCGCCTCTTGGGAACCGTCTAAACGCTCTGACCGCGTCCAAACCATACGTTCAAAATTAGTTATGCGTACGCAGCGTTGATTTCCGCCATTCAAGATTTTATTATAAAAATTAAAAATAGATATTAATAAAAAGTTTTATGTAAACAATATTATTATTTCAGAAGTTCAAACGTAGTACAAATCAATCATTCATTCTATCCGGCCAGGCAACAGAATATTCAATTAGACCTAAGTTCCAGGCAAATACTCGTAAGCAAGTAACCAATGAAAACTTAGGCAAAGTTTGTATCTCAGAATGTCTAAGCAATTTCATATTGACATATTTCTGTATCTGTTCAAGTATGTGTATTTGAGTTTGGATTATTTAGTTATGTACAATCCGCATTAGGACTAAAGCGTTACCTAAAAAGCACAAATTATTCACAAAGCGTTAAATTTTATTACAGACACTTTATTTTATTAATTTAATATATTTCTAATGTATTATAATATAAAAAATATTGGCTTTTCGTACTGTTTTTCTATATAAACGTCGACTATGCCATGTTTAATACCTCCTTCGTCATGCTTCTCGTATATACGAGCCTATATAATTTTGCCTTCAGGTATTAATCTATACTTATGTTGTAAGTCTGAAGTTTGTTTGTTTGATTGAACGCGCTAATCTCAGAAACTACGGGTTCGAATTCAAAAAATATTTTTGTGTTGGCTAGTCCATTTATTGAGGAAGGCTATATGATTTTTTATATAACATCAATAGGAGCAAAGCAGCAATGAAAAATAGATAAAAACATTTAAAAAGCTTCGTTCTTACTCATCATCTATGATATAATTGTTCTCCTCGAAAATTTAACCACTGCATATGTCTATCTTTTAAAGTCGATTCAGTATATATCCTTAATAAGTTCTTTGATTTTCACGATTATTACACATTTTGAAATGAAACTACCTGTGACCTACCTGTGACCACGGACTACTGTAAAATGTTCGAAACGTTGGGTCCTAAAATGTATTTTTGAATACCAATATTATACGCGATTAATCCGGTTAAAAATAGTTTCAGTATATCATTTTAATGATAATGAAATTTGTTCTAAAATGAAACGAAGTCGCGGGTACAGCGAGTATAATATAATGATTGTGATAACATTCAAGTTGTCACTTTCCACACATACTGAAATAAATAAAGAGTGACATTTTTGATATAAAAATGATAAAAATGCAAAGGAAAAATACAAAAATATAGCCAACCGCTAATAGAGACATGGCAAGGTAAAATTAACCCTTTCAACGAGGCCTCTGACATTTAGAATTGCTGCCAAGATGTCGGCTGTTTATAAAATATTTATGATGAGAAATACGTTGATGAAAGTTTAAATTCCATGTACGATTTGAAAATATAAATGAACGACTACTTAATTTTTACATTTTATATTAATACTTAATTTTTAAATGTAAAATTTATATATATTCAATTAAATTGTATTTCTAATTTCGGTTAGCTATGGCTTGTTTTATTATTCAAGCTGATGGTCGTTATATCAAGTACCATATCTTATTTTACTTTTATATACACTTTCAAATATCATTTTTAATAATGTTCAACACTTGCTTTCTAATGTATAATATAATTTTTTTTTTATTAATTTTATTTTTGTATTAGCTTAGATATTCTGTACTAACATTGACATATGTAAGTACAGAATATACTTCTATAAAAAAACGACGCTTATGAGGCGGGTGTTAATACAGCGACACAGTTTTATACTAATGTAGTTATTATAGTTATAAGATGTTATAATTATGATAACAGTTTTGAAATGATTAAAAATATTATAATAAAAAAAAAATGAAACAATAATTTATTCAAATGAACAGATTTTAGAAGGCCTCCGTGGCGCAGTGACAGCGTTTGACTGTAAACGCAATTTGTCGTAGGTTCGACCTGCACTCGGTGCAAAGATTTTAATTTTTTTTCATCTATGGTACTACACACCCAGAACAGAGTGTCTTGTCACTAGGTTCCCTGGCTATCAGGGTGCTATGCGGGTAAAAGCTTGAAGCTGCAAAAAAAAAAGAAACCGATCCAGTTAATATATATATAACGACTAGAAGCCATGTGTGTGTTTGTTTGTTTATATATTTTAATTCTGCATTGATTTCATCAATTCTTTTGCAGCTGCACGTTTTTATCGCAGGATAAACAAGAAATCTTCAATTTCAATCTTTAAGAGATATTAAAATAACTTGATTATAATCATTTCGCTGAATGGGAATCGAACGCATAACCAGTCACGTGCACAGCCAGACGCTCTCCCACTGCTTCACTATAGTATGGTGATGGAATGGTTTCCTGGTTTAATTATAATTTGAAAGTATCAAACGTTGTTGTAAGTACATATAATTCTCGAAAGTATATAGTTATTCTGTAATTTGAATACAACGTAGTATATCATCACTTAAAATTATTGTCCCCGACGAACTCATCAAATTAATGCGCCATTAACAATTCAGCCATTAATAATTCAAACAATAATCAAGAGCTTATCGCTAATACTAGTAGTTCAAAATTTGTCAAACTCAAATCACTTTTAAATTCTTTTCCAAACGAATAGCTATAAAAGGTCCTTTTACTTCGAAGTTTTCGTTATTTCGTTTAAAAAATTAACTTACTGAGGGAAAAACTGAACAAACCAGTACAGTCGATAAAAAGGTCGACGCAAAGGCGTTGATAAGCAAACAATCTTTGAATATAATAGCCTCTTAATCTAAGGCACAGCGGCGTAATTTAAAGAAAAATAACATTAGCAATTCAGATTACGCCCCTATCGGGGTTTTATTAACCGTCAAACTGGGGGTGGAGGCAAATTGACTTTTTAGAAGGTCGTCACCGATCGTGGAACTCGATTTATCTGACCGAGTAGTTGTCATATTTCGTAACGTAGCGACTCTATAATTTATGAAGACTTGAACAATGTTCCTTACACTTTTTAGAAATTTTGTTTAATATTTATATTCTTCTACGTTTTGCGCAGTAACGTCGGGTTTCTAAAATGTATTTTCGAATATATAAAAATAGTTTTGTTTCAAAATGTGTAGTAATCGGAAAAATCAAATCGACCAAATCGATCTTATTAGCCATTAATTTGTTGATACAACATTGAGTATATAATATTCTAATAGAACGAATTCTCTAGAACATTTTAATACAGTGTAAGTTGCTTATTTTTTTACTGAAATTTATATATTTAACTCTACGACTTTGGTTATTGCTGCCATTTTCTTCTATTTTCTTTTGCTTTATCTTTCTGGGATTTTGTGGCTCATTTAAGATGACAGCGGGCACACACGGTCGTAAGTAGTTATAGCATATGGTGATATTATATTTCGATGTCAATTTACTTATTTCTTTAATCAGCATATTATTTGAAAACAATATAAACGCATCATCATCTTTTCTTTATTTTTTATTTTATTCGAGATATTGTTTATTAAGTTGTGGAACTCAACGCCACGCTTTATCGTACCAGAACGGAGAAACGGATTTAAATATAATCATTTCCGAGGGGGAATCGAACTCATAACCCATCGCGTTTACGATATCTAACTAAGCATTTAAAATATATACAAAAGAACAAAAAAATATACTGGAATAGAATTACAGACTATACAGATTACAGACTGCAGCTTATAACCAAATACCTTTAGTACGTAAAAGAGAAAACCCTCTACGGTAATCCACTCTTCAAACGCCTGTCAAATCGAAAATTTGCCAAGTTCATGCCCATTGATGGTTCTTAAGTATTGTTTTATTATATTTCTGATTCCGTTATTTTATTAGTAATTTCCTTTTATTGTAAGCTTTAATGTAAATGATACGTAAAAGTTCTAATAACATGATTGTTCTTGTTTTGTATGTTTGTTTTATTGTTGCAAGTTACTTGTGCTATTTAAGTGCTGTAATGTATAACTGAATACGATGGTAGTCAGTTCAAATTTTAGTTGGGGTAGTATTTGTATATAATTTACTATATAATATATTTGTACTAAATAATTCAGATTATGATGCCAGCTTGTAGTTTTTGATACTATCTCATACAGTAGATTACAAGAAACAACGTCCAGCCATACGTTCTATCCAGCTACGTCGAAATTCTTATATGCTTGCTATAACTTATTTTAATCTTAGCATCTCTGTAGATAGATTTTTACAAATTTCTGTACCCCAAAGATTATTTCAAATAATAATCGTTTTGCCAAGAGATTGTATTTATCAATATTTTTTAAATGTAACTCATACACTAAATCAAAGAAAAACATTTTTAGAAAATATTTAGAACTTAGACCGTAGTGGGTTCAAATCTCGGTAAATGCGTGAAAAATATTTAGAATTAATATTTATATAACTTTTGCCGATTTCGTACTTTTGTAGTTATGTTTGTATATATACAGGATATATAATAAAATCTTTTCTTATTCTCTATTATAGTAACTTACACTCAAGATAACGGTACATTAGCCATTGAATCTGGTCACTAAAGCTTTAATAAAGTTAAGCTCACGTGAGATAGGGGTGATACGGTCCCATCTGTTAACATGTAAGGGTTGGGTATACTTAATTCATACTTGTATACATACATACCATACATACATACATGCACAGGTATTTACTTTAAAATTATATTCATTTATGCATGACATGACTAGTAAAATTCTTACTTAAATTACTTACTTAGTAAAATTCATTTCCTTACTTAATAAAATTCTTACTTACTTAGTAAAATTCACTTTAATAATTGTTTCTCTCAAAAATTGTCTGTAATTTTTTTGTGTAGTGTTTGAGTCTTTACGTGGACTCTATGTAGATATAATTTGGGTGTAAAACTTATTTCGAAAACGTATATAAAATTATAACACAGCGGGATTCGAAACCGCGCCTCTTGGAAATCGTCTAACGGTCCTCTTGACCTTGGGGTTTGAATCCCGCTGCGTTATTATTTTGATGTGTTTTCTAAATACGATTTTCAATTTTCTAAGTGTATGATTAATTTATAATGTTAAAAATAATTTGGGTGTGTTTTGTACTAAAGGCATATTACATCACTTTCATATATATACAAGTAGACATATATGTTATCTAAATGCATATAGTTGTTATATCAAATCCAAATGAAAAAAGTCTTTATAATAACCTAACGATTTTAACTGACATTTCATTATTTTTTTCATTTAATTACATATTAAATATGTACCTTGATTTGTGGATTAGTTACAGGGAACGTAAAAAATAAATAAGACGAGGGATATACAAATATTTTGTATTATATATAGACATTTTCTTCAGTTAGATTTGAACCCACAACCAACAACCATCGTAAACAGACTGTAACGTCTAAATTGCTTCATAATACAACGAATATCATCTATTTTACCGACAAAATAATTAAAAATTCAATTCAACTTGAGCGTTAAAAAGGAATCACTTAAGATATATGATTTTGGCACCTCCCAAGGCGGTCACTTACCGGTTGATAAAACAGTTTCCTCAGAGCGTGGGTTAATGGCGCGTACGAAGATTGCGGGTCTTATCCCATAAATTAGAAGGGTTTTACACCATTTGCTTACTTATATACGCGTACGCGTAGACGTCTTGTGAAGCTTATTTGTTATGAAATATTTATTTTTAGTTGGTATTTTACCATATATGATCATTTGTAAAATGTTTGTTAGAATATAGAAAACCTTTTAAAGTATCAGTTTGTCTGTGATGGTAGTGGGTTCAATATTTTTTTTGGCATATTGGAAAAGTAAGTACTAATTATTAAATAAGAAAATATTCTTATCTGAAACTGGTCTGTGCAAATTATTCAATATTTATTGTCTATTAAATAATTTAAAATACGATTAGCTGTGAATATGTGCTACCTGCCCCAACAAAAGTAGCACATTCTAACAGTAGTAAGCGTGTAATTATAAAATAAAAGTAGCCTAAGTTACTTTTAATTATATCAGTTATGTGTCAGGAAAATCCTCGTCCGAATCGGTCCAGCCGTTCCGGAGATTAGCCGGAACAAGCAGACAGAAATAGTTAAAAATGTTATTTTGGTATATTGTACATATATTTGTGTATTGTATTTATGTATTGTATACGTTATTGACACTCCAATTTTATTTATCTGTATGGATTAAATTATATAACTATATACGTATTGCCTCGAGGAGTAATAACCAACAACTTCCAGTGCAGTCAGGTTCACGTCAACTGAACTACCATTGCGTTGAAGATATTATTATTTCGAACTCAGCGTAGAGAACAGGCATTTGGGTCAAGTTTGTAAAGGGCAACTGCAATTGGCCTCGGAATTCTCAGAATGAGAGAGCACTTGCTATAATAAGCTTGACGATTTTCATCGCAATAAATTTTTATTTAAATCTTCCATCCATTTAGAGTTTTTTTTTTATTAAATCTTAATAAATAGTTCTGAATGGTACATAATTATGGGCATTTCAAAGTACTCTTTGAGTCCTATATTTTTTCTGTAATTGAATTTTTAAAATATTTTGTTAATTTTTTTTTTATTATTACACATTGATTGCATTTGAAAATGCATTTAGAATTTGCACCGACACATCTATTTGTTCTTTATTATCTAATTATACAGGTGAAGCATCGAAGTAACAAATTCAAACGTTGCATGGCTAATGAGTGACTCGATTTTCAAAAGTGCTATCATGGCGCAAGTGGAGGAATTATTATATTTAATATATTTTCTTATCCTCTTACTTTTCCTTATCCGTTTTGAACTACTTAAGACGCAATGTATTCAAGGTGGAGAACAAAAGTCTTGACACTGATAAATGAAATAAAAAAAAACATGTTATCTAAGTGAATTCGATATTAAGAACGTATTTTAAAATAGTCGCATTTAAGTGGAAATTTTATTGAAAAAATAAGATTTTTGACTCGATTAAACTAAATACGGCGTTAAGTTTCGCTATTCAGTTTAAGTTCACGCTACGTTCACAAAAAAGAGAAATAATCTATATATATATATATATATACATTATTCCGTTATCCCATCAAGTTTAAAATGTATAAAGTAACACATTTAATACCATTTTACAATTTTTGCGATAATCTCTTAAATCTTGAAGTAAAAATTTTAAAACGTCAAGAAACTTTCACGATTATCTCTCTATACTTGGGAATAGACGTTTTCTCTGATTTATGAGGCCGTAGTTATTAAGATAGCCATCCCGCGTGATAAATCATAGCTGGAAATAGCGTTTGCGGGATTCACGACAGTGTTTTTGCACTTGTGGATATTGGAAGTATGAGGGAAATTGAATGAATTATTCACATATGCTCTTATAATGTATTATCTTGGCTCTTCTTGAGGTAATTGAGATGTTTCGACTGCGCGACGGTTACACCTTTTGATATGAGAAGGGTTTTTGATCTGATTTAAAAAACTGTGATATATACTTAGAAAGAAATACTGTGCTCTACCTTTTTGGGTGTTTCAAACACATTGTATGCTATATGATTAACCTTGAAAACAGATGAACCCAGATTTAAAGTAGCATTTGTATTATATTAAAATGTTAATATATTAAGTGTTTAAAAACCTACAAAATACATAAAAATCTAAATTGGCTGGTCTTGTTGTCAAGGTAATATCATGCCTATTCTATAAAAATAATATATTTTCAACTGATCTGGACACGTGTGAAAATCTGACGACAGAAAGAAGGATAAAACAATTTTGCGGTATGATCCAAGTGAAACTAATAAAAGTGTAATAAAGGAGTTAAATTGTTCCATAAGCTAGGTATAAAATTAGTTTAACATAATAAACTACGAAGTTATCATGAAATTCTGTAAAAAATATATATAAACAAAATAGGTTCAAGGTTCAATCTTAATAAAAAAATATTTTATTCGTCCACTAAAAGAACTGGATTTTTACAAATTACAGAAATCACTCGGCTATCACATAGACTGAAACTGACTGACTGAAACTGACTGAAACTGACTGAAACTATATTTATATTTCCAGCTGTTTATATCTGTCAGGTGACATTTCACATAAAACATGTCATAGTTTGTCGAAGTATATCGTCCTAGAATCGAAATGAGAACATTATTATAACATTGGGATATGTATAAAATATTTTGAAATGAAACTATTTTAACCGGATTAATCGCGTATAATTTTCGCGAAAAATGTTCGAAACGTCGAGTTCTAAAAATGTATTTGCGAATACCAAAATTATACGCGATTAGTCCGGTTAAAATAGTCTCATTTCAAAATGTGTAATAATCGCGAAAATCAAAGAACTTATTATATGTATGAAATATTTTACGTGTATATTCATAACATTTTGCAAAATTATTGCTACTTATTTTATATGATAGTAACATCAAGTTTGAATCTAAATATGAATTGATTGATTTCTACTCGGGGAATGATTTTTAAACTTTTATTTCAACATTTATATGAGCCAATTTGCGGCGTTTAACCACTCAATACGCGATATCGTCGGGCGGAAACTGGAGAACCGCGTGGAGTGTCTTGAAAATAGGATTCTCTTGGTTAAAGAGGCGTAGTCTACATATAACACGATTTCTATCGGCTTAACTTTTGTAAATTATTCTTATTCTTAAAAAATACATTTAAGAAAGCGTATAAAAATTTGAACGCACCGGGATTTAAACCCGCGCCTCTTGAAAACCGTTCAAGCGCTCTTCGTTCATGCGTTTCGTTCAAATTGTTTATTATGCAAATAAACTTGAAACTAAAGGCAATATTTTTATTATCGTTATTATACATATAATAAAAATGTAACTGATCACTACATGGATGATGCATGAGAAAAAATATTATCGGGGGCATTTATGAATGTAATAGAACCCATAACAATGAGCTTTCATTTTCTTTTCTATTTGTCCGTGCGTTTGTATTAACGACCCTTAGCATTTAGCGTTTATTTAATTGCAATAGGTCATAAATAAAACAGTTACAAACATTTAATTTGTAAATTTGAGCAAAGTGTGTGAATTAAGTGAGCATATGGAAAAACCTAAATAATTTAGTCGTGTAGTTTACGCAGGCGAAGCCGCGAGCGCGTCGTTAGTTTCTAATATATTTTTTACCGCCTGCTTATCTGTACAAAAATTTCACACTTATTTATTGCTTGGTACCCATAGCATAAAAAAAAGAACTTGGTAGCATAAAAAAACGTGAAGGTGCAAAGCAAGCTATATTCATGGATATGTTTAGTACTTGTATTAGGCTTTTTAATTATACATCTATGGATTAAGAAGTAAGATGATAATTTTTTTTATTAATCTCTCTTTAATTTTTAAACTATTTATACCTCGAAAAATACATATTTAGAAAACGTAGAAAAGTTTGAACGCAGCGGGATTTGAACCCGCAATTGCCAAACGATTTTTCGTAAAAATTTAAATTTATACCTCGGTTTCGAAAAGAACAGAATAGAGTGTCTTGAGGTTTTCTCTGACTGCTATGCGAGAAAATGGGTTAATTTCTATATTAAAAAACCTTTTAAGTATTTTTTATTGTCTTGTATGCTATATTAATAGTCTTTACTTACGTATAAAATATATTTGTGGATACTTCAGCTAGTTTATGAACTTTATAATCAAAGTTTGTACGTTAGTAAAAATAAATATTCTTATTAATATAAGCAAATTGTAACTCATACCCTTACACAGGTTGACTGGAAGAGATATCTTGTAGAGATTAGTCCACTTTTGTTCACTCTAAAACTTTATTGCTTTTACTTTGTAATTTGTTTTTTAAAATACCACAAAGAATATAATAATAAAAACATTTATTTTTAGTTGCCATAAAATGTCTTTATGTGTGTTTAAATAACGTGTTTTTTGTAAGTAAATGCTGTTTAGAAGTCAATTTGTACTCGATAGTGTGTTTTGTTTTTTAAATCTATACCATACCATGGGAGCCTATAGCCATGCCATTTTGATGTCCTCGTTATATTGATTTTCTTTAAGAATATTTCATTCGGAGAAATTACTAATGCTAAACCAGAACTATGAATTTGTATTTTATAAAATGTTACTCAGTACTGTTGGCATGTCGAATAAATAAATATAATTTCAATAAGTCCACATAAATATATAATTCTAGACGAGATAAGCGAAGTTTAACAATCATGCTATAAATTTCTATCAATCTTATTATTGACTAGCTCTGTTCATTTACCCCAATAAATTAAAAAAATATATATTATTCCATATATCATAGTTTTCTACGAAATGAACTTCCCAAAACCCGAGGGATTGACAATATTGACTTTTAAAAAGTAACTTTGACAGTTTAAAAGTGCTTTGAATAGTCTATTTCAATACTGTAAGTTGAGTTTGAGTTATTAGGTTCAATTGAAAAAGCACATTCTGAAGTTGACTGTTGACTGCTTACATCGGCTGTAGTTTACAGCCAGATAGACAGAAATGAAAATAATTAAATTATACATTTATCCAAGTGGGAATCGAACACATAAGTAATGCGCCACGATTCAATTGCCAAGTTTTTTTAACTTTACACATATTTCATACATATGTAGCAGAGGAGGTAACCCAGTGAAAATCATATTTTTTAGAAAACGTATAAAAATTTAAACGCAGCAGTATTCGAACCCGCGCCTCTTAGAAACCGTACAAGCAGTCTGGCCGCTGAGCCATGCGTTCTACACTGCGTTCAAATTTTTATACGTTTCAAATTTCCTATGTGTGTGGTGAATGACACTTTAAAAAATGTTAAAGGTAACCTAGTGCTTATTTGTGCCTACCGTACGACACTTTTTAATAACCGTGTCGAAAAAAACGCGTAAGCGACACCTTTAGCACGGCGTTTAAGACCTTTTAACCATTCATTATTGCGCAAATAACTAACTCGATAGTAAGTTTGCTGTTCGGAAGTGCATGTAGTAATTGTTGCATTTATTGCAGTGCTACTACTTTAAAAAATATAGTTTGTATACTCAATCGAACCGGCATTATACGTGCCCCCCAACGGCCGTATTACCTTACTAGATCAGAAATCAAAATGGCTTAAATTTAGTGGTTCCCCGAGTGGTATCGAACCCACAACCCACTGCACGATAACGGCGTAAATTGTCCATCGCATATTATAAAAATAGTTGTGAAAATTTTAACAAGAGGCTGCACCGCATAAAGAAAACGGCCACAAGCACTGAATATGGCTATAACAATAACCTTTGAAATGAATCAAGACTAACACTTCTAGTTATATTTTTGTCTATTCTGGTAAATTATTGATTTTAAAACAAAATCCCGCTGAATTTCTTGGTTCTTCTTAAGTTTGAGGTATTCACTTTAGTGAACCGGTGGTAAATTGTTTGACGTTACAAAAAATTAAGCATGTGACTTCTTATTTTGTATAAAAATATTTGAATTTGAATTTTGAAATATAGATAGCTCTTTCAGCCCTCCACAATTACTACTATATCAATAGAAAAGCAAAGAGCAAAATAGGGTACGAATTACAAGACATTAGCAAAATAATAAATATATATATCAAAAAAACAAACGTTTATTTCTTTATATACACAACCAAACCAGAACATACTAAACAGAATAAATGTGGTATAAAATGTTTAACAAGTCCTATGTATTTTATTAGTTAATCCCCTACAAACCCTATCTCGACCCTCCGTTACGGGGTGTAAAGGGCCCAACTATCGCCTTTTTATGGGCGTCGATAAATGACTATGTCCGCGTTGGAGCTATGGCTTCCTGAGTAGGGGAAATGAAAATGAAAGTCATGTTCAGTTTTTTGTTCTCTAAGATAAGTGTTGTACGTGAAAATGGGGTCACTTTGCACATTCACTTATAGGACTTAGTATGGAGTAAGCTCATGTCATTCTAAGGGTTGAGTGGGGATGATTTTGTATTTTCTCTTTATTTGGTACAGTGACTCGTTTTTCTATATGGTTTGTATTGGGGTGTTATGGTTACTAGTGGTATTTTTTTAAGATATTTAAATTTTACACGTGTTTTTAATATTTGGCGTGTTGTTAGTAGCTAACTTATAATATACTAGCGATCCGCTCGAGTTTGTTCATTCCAAAATCCTCAAGTATCAATAGAAAATTTAATCACAATAGTTGCAGTGATTTGGCTGTGATGACGAACAGTCAGACAAAGTTACTTTATTATATATTTATAATAATATATTAGTGTGAATAGCAATCATAACTTGCCGTCTATTAAGGGCGTTTTTTTTCAGCCTCATGTTTTTAACCTTATAACAGTCAGAGAGAACCTAGTGTCAAGTTCCGCCGGAATTTAAGACATTGCCTTTTGAGTTTAGAAACTAAACGCCGAGTAAACACGGACGAAAAGATAAATCTTAGCACCACAGCGGAGAAACATAATTTATAATTTTTTTGTTAAATATAATTCCTCCTCCTCCGTCCTCCGAGTGGGAATCGAACCCAAAACCAATCGCGGTTACAGTCACACTGCACCACGATGGCCGCGTTATATTATTATCGCTAAAGTAATATTATAAAAGATTTTTAAAACCCCTGTGTAATATTATACAAAAATCATCTACTGTAGTGCAGGTAACTGATTTCTTACAAAATGCTGTAGTCAGAAGTTCAATTAAAGTTTTTTAAGACAAAGATAAAAGGTACCAATAAAAGTACTTGTAAGTTTATTGCAACATTGAACTCCATATCTTTCCTTTTCTAACTGAAACTCCATTTGGCCACTTTTAACGACCAAACCTTAACCTTTACTCAGACATAGATAGTGGAATTTATAGATTTTAACGGACGGGGCCAGTTATTTGGGGACATATTCTAGCTTACATAATTATTATTTTCTATTTGGGGTAGAAAGTTGATTGATGAGTTATTTTTAATTGCTGTTTTTTTATAATTCATAAAAGTTTATTTTATTGAAGTAAACACAAACAAAGTCGCGTTGAGCACATTTTAGGAGAAAAAACATCATGGAACTCGCGTCATCAAACGCCTAATGTCGAATTTAATTTTATATCAATAGATGTAAAAACCAGATTAATGTTGATAGTTTTAACTTAAACATAGGAAATTTCAATTTTTAATAATAAAACTCAAGGTTGTAAAAAAACATATTTAGAAAATGTATAAAAGTTTTAATACATCGGGATTCGAGCCCGCGCCGCTTGGAAGCCATCCAAGCGCTCTGACCGCTATGCCATGTGTTCTACATCCTGCTGCGTCGCAATCCTTATACGCTTATTGCAACTTTTATATTATATTTTATTTTAAGTGTGCGAATAACGCATCTTCGAGTTTTGTCACAAAATATGTGATAAATACATACATATATATATATATATATATATATATATATATATATATATATATATACTCAATAGAATACAGATTTAATTTGGTTCCTTAACTCCACCCATAGTGTCACGAACACTGGACAATAGGTTATTACAATATTCATATACTTCATTTCATTTCATTATTTGTTTTTTTTACCGTGTCCATCCATACTTTGCCTAGTAAATGATCACCAATATCTTATGGACCAATGATATAATTATCAGTTTAGAATTTATTTCTATTTGAATTAATAGCATGCCATTAGTATGCCAAAAGCTAAATCTTCAATAAATAAAACAAAATAGCAAACGTGTTTAATAATATATTGACGACTTTAAATTATAGCTTCCAAAGCTTAACATATAAAGCTTTCAACACAAAATATTCAAAATACATAAATCCCTGTACATTTCCGCTTTTCTTTTATACGTAACGGTCTAATCGTCCCATTACGGTTTGGAAACAACTATTAGAGGTGGCTTTTAAGCCGGTCATTCGCACCCTAGAACAATTTGCGACTAAACGTTTCGTTGGAGGAAATGGACGGTGGATTACAGACGCTACTTGACTCTGCCGTTTGTAGAGTAAAAAGTTGACTTATACTTAGTTTGAATGGAATGAATTTGAATTAGTTATGTATTGAACTATTTTTGAGACTTTTGTAACTAAATTATCTCAAACTTGTTCATAATTATAAATTAGTTTTCTTGTAGTGAATATTGAAAATAGTTCTGATATACTTGTAAATAGGAGTATAAATAATGTCTTTGATATATAATGACACAATATTTGTGTTTTTTTATATGTATTTTCTGCATTTTATTAGTAATAATTACAAATATGTGCGCAAAAAGCGGTCTTATCGCTCTCTCCATACAATCTCAAGGTTAGGTGTATCCGTTACCTATACATTCTTATAAAAATGTTTATCTATGGATTTATAAGTCAATTACAAAATTAATTATCAAATTATGTTTATTTAAGCTATTAAAAAATACGCACATGCTCAATTTCTTGTTCTTAATAACGTAAGCTGTAGAAAGCTATTTGCTAAAAAGCTTGAGCTAAGTAAGTTATAAGTAATAACCTGCGTTAAAACCGTATTTTCATTCCACTTATTACCAGGAAGGAAAATGGTTACCAAGAGCTTCATCGCATATAAATTTTTCGAAAGCTCTCTTTGAATAAATAATAATATTTACAAACAGTGTAAGGTGTTTTATTAATATTCCATAGCGGCGTCTGATTTAATCAGATAGAAAATAAAATCGTCAAGTATATATCTCAAAATAAGTTGTTTATTGATTGAGCAAAATATACTTTCTTCTAAGACTACGCGTAGGCTAGAATAATTTATGTTGAAAAATATATCAGGCCGTCCTATAGTGTGACTGAAAACGAGATTAGTTGTGGATTCAATTCTCACTCGGAGTAATAATTATATTTTAATTGTTTTCATTGCTATTAAAGCACAGCGCGGCGTTTAGTTACGCCACTCAACGTGATAGTGGATACCGACGTATCTTGTCACTAGGTTTTCTCTGACTACCCTGCTTTGTGGCAAAAGCGTGAAGCTGACGTAAAATATATTACTTGCATTGAATAAGAGAATATTTATAATCTGTAAGTAAAGGATATATTGGAGTCCTTTTTGTGAAGGGAAGAAGCTGACTGACTTGACTTATTGTGCTATATCCCCTAGGTGGGGCAGAAGGCCCCCACAGTGGCTCGCCATCGCGCTGATTTTTGGTCCAATTGCCAAGAGAAGTAGTGCAGAAAGCCAATTAGAAGCATATTTGCAATGGTAATAAAATAACTTTTACAAACACTAATTACTTATTTGATATACACTTTTGTTCAGTTCTTTAATTATCAACTAATAACTACATTTTCTGGTATAAAGAAAAATTATATATTTATAACTTATTATATTTATAACATATTAGAACTTTAATATACATCTATGTATGAAAATCTTGCAACGATATATCGATGCTCTTGGTGTCATCCGATTTATTTCAAAAAGTGCACTCGTATCCAGATCCAATGACAATACAATGTTGAAATATTTAATAAATTTTCTTACCAGCATAACAGCGATAATGAGAAAATTAATTTGACGACTTTTCTGTTTATTTTCTTAGTTACTAACTGTCTATAACGATTGTCGAGGTTAAATTGACAGCCGTGACCAATTGTTAAACGTTCTCTTTGAAGCATGGATGAGGTCATTTATACACCCACCGACTTCTGCTTGGGGTAAGAGTAGCTTAAACAAATAATCTGTTCAAATTTTGTATCCGTTGAGCTATAAATTCTATAAAATTATATTTTTGATATGTTAGTTATGTCTTACATGGTTTTTGAACAGGTTTGCAATATTTGTGGGTAAACGCAACTGGGTATGGGTTCGATTCGAGCGAATGATTCATTCGAGAAAATGATTAATTTTAAATTATTTTCATTTTTCTGCTTTGTTTAGACAAAGCGAGGTGTTGAGTTCCGCCATTAGTCACGCAATGTCTTGACTTCGGACGGAAAATGAAGAACGGAGTGCCTATTCTCTCCGATTATCTTGTTATGCGGGAAAAAGAGTGAAACTGAAAAAAATATAACTAAGTAAATTAAGTATAAAATTTATTGTATACAATATACAATAAAAAAATACTGCCGAGAAAACCCAGAGTAAATCAGTAATCATTAATAACATTATAATTAACATTCCCGTCGTGGAAACGTATTTTAATATAAAATCCTCTGCAAAAGAATATAAAATATTTGTTATTAGGGCGTGAGAAGGGCGCAAATATGGGTTAAGTTTCACCACTCAATTATTATTAATAATATTCATTTAAATCAGGAGAAATGCTATATTTTAATGAACTACAGTAGATATAAGGAGTCAATATATATGAAAGTATTTAGTAGTGGGGCAGTGATTAATGTTTTATATTTTTAACCGAAGCTATACGTTAAAAGTGCTTAGTGATCAGAGCTCTTGGATGGTTTTCAAGAGGCGCGGGTTCAAATCTCGCTGCGTTCAATTTTTTGTACGTTTTCTATAAAAAATTGATGTTCCGAGTGTGTGAATAACACTTTAAAATATTAAAAATAGTTTTAATGCTAGATTTTGATCTAAAGTACTCTTATAAAGTGCCCTTGTCTTAGTCAAATAGAGATACGTACGCCGTAATGAAACCAACGACTTATTAAATATATATAATACCTCTGAAACCTAAAGGCATTTCACAATATTAAATACTACTAAGTGGTTTCTATTTTCATATTAAAATCTTACATTTTAGGAATTCGAGGGCAATCTTATAATATCTCATTTTGTAATAGCTATATATATATTTGCTTGTGAAAATCTGAATCTGAAACAATATTTAGTTATAATATTCTAATTTGGAAATCGTGGCGCAGCGTCTGACTATAATATCGGTTATGATAATGGTTCTGAGTTCGATTCCCACTCAGGAATAATCATAAGATACTTATATTAATTTGTCCACACAAGTGAACAATACAAAGCGTTGAGTTTTGCCACTCAATACGCATGTCTCGAAATCGGGTGAAAATTGGCCTCAAGGCTTGGAATGCGGAAATCGCGGTGCAGCGGGGCGTTCCTTACACATCGAGGGGCCTGGGCTGCGCGCCTGTTTTGCCCCACCTGAAGTCGGTGCTAGCGTGCCTTGTTGATAAGTGCGTGCCAAGCCGGCGCTGCATACGTCAGATGGGAACTGGCGTATGTTTTAAAAAGCTAGATTCTGGTAAGCAGTGGGAGGCTGGAGTGAAAGAGCGGCTTCAAATGATGCATTACGTCTCTGGCTGCGTTGCACGCCTTGTGTACCTGGGAGTTCATTTTCAATTTGCGGTCGAGGATGACTCCTAGATGGGTGGCTTGATTGGTCCAGGGCAGTCTTCGACTTTGCAGGAGTATTCACGGCGGGTGTTTGGTGTTGGCTCCGAACACATACATACACGAACTACCCTGGTATGCGGGAAAAAGCATTAAGTCTAATTGTTTTTTATATAACTGACTCTACAAGCGATGGTAATAATTTTTCAGGCGATCAAAACGTAATAATTTCACGGTTAAAAAATATGTGGCGTCTTAGCTTTTTTTCCAAAAGATTATACACACTTTGCTTGGCAGAGAGTGTAAAAGTCAAAAGCTTAAAAAAGGATCTAAGATATACATACTAATTATTGCTTTATCGCGGCGCTAAAACATTCTATCTACGTCGATAACGTGTAAATACCTGAATGTTCTTGAGACCAACGTGGTGCAGTGGAACAGGGTCTGACTTAAACGCTCTAAATCTTACAATCAATAAATATTAATAAAAATCAATAGATAAAATAAAATATCAATCTTAAATCAAACGTCTCAATTACGGACTGAAAATAGATAACGGGGTGTCTACACTAGGTTTTCTCTGACTGCGGGGAAAAGCGTGAAGGTAAAAAAATATATTTGTGTAAAATAAAAATAATTAAGAATTCTAAATAATAGCTTCTAAGACGTTTTCAAAGAGAAATTGGACGCGGGATGGCTCGGACACTTCTGTTGGTGGAACAATAAATGATAGGATTTTACAGTTTTTCCATTTGTCTATGGCAGATGTTTCCAATTGATGTTTTTTCTATAGCTTTTTCTTAATACTTATTTAAAAAATGCTTCAAAACTAAAACTAATATTAATGTTATATATGTATAATGTATATACAGTCTGTATGTATATTAATATAAGCCGTAACGCCATCTTGGTACATTAAGGAAAAATATGTACGCAAGTCATGAGTTCAAATTTCCAAAGGATATATTTAGAATTAATACGTTATTATGCGTGAAGTAAATATTAATTATGACAGTATGAAATAAAACAATGTAAAAAAATTGTATTTGTGGTCCTTTTAATTACAAGGCAACGTGAGGTTCCGTCACTTTGAATTCACTTAATTGTTATGAAAATGCTTAAAGTAAAATGTTAAAATGTTATATAAGACACAAACAACTCAGCTATGCGAATAGCTATGCATTAGTTCTAGGTTTGATTCTGAGTTAAGATAATAAATTATTATTTCACACATTTTAATATCTTTGTCTATCATACATCATCATTATATAATGTCTAGAAATTTAAAGCCGCTTTTAATACAATATTAATAAGTAAAGCTTATTAATCAGTAGAAGAATATTTAAAAGATGAAAATGTGTGGAAGTAATATGATTTGAGTTTGGTGCATGTCAGCTAATACTATACGAGTATTAAATGATAAAATTGTAACTTTTGTATTTGAAAAGAGGAACTGTTGAGTTTCACGCCGGCTCCTCTCAGCAAAACTGACTTCTGAACCAGTGGTAGCTTTATGTTACTTAAAGTCCTTCCAAAAGTCTATTAGAATTAAGGATATTTTGAATTGAAATTTAACACCACTGAGCTTACAAGCTGAATCTGTAGTTATCTGTATATCAATATTAGAAATTATAATTTCATTAAATTTTGCTTGAAAACACACATTGCACATGTGTCCGGGTATTGTAACAATATAATATGATTCACCTAATGGTGATTAGGACATTATGTCCTAGCAAGAATAACCAGAATAACAAGAAAATATTATAATAAGCGTGTTTTTTTATTTTCTAAACTATTCTGTGATTATTATAAATAGTAGAGGCCATCGTGGCGCAGAGGGGACAGCATCTGCGTGTAACCGTTATTAGGTATGTACTCGATTCCCACTCGGGGGAACGATTATATTTAAATTATTTTTTTCTCCACTCTGGTACCTAAGACAAAACTCGTTAAGTTTCAAGCGGAGCGTGTAAAATGAAATGACGGACACTATGGTCTGCATCTCTGAGCACCCTACTATGCTGAAAAAGGCGTGAAGCTACAAAAGAAAAAAAATATCTATTCCACAATTCAAAGCATGACGTCTGACATAATTGAAGCACGGACAATGTAAACGGGTATCATAGTTTATTCTTGTACCTTTTATTGTCTGTGGCACACTTTGTTTTCTATTAAGAATATCTGTAAGAGAAAATATTTTTTCTGTTGCTCAAAAGATCAATAGTATTGTCTCAGTTATTAAAATATTGTAATAGCTGGATTTATATTTCTATTGCTTCACGCTTTTTAGTACGGTAGTCAGAAAGAACCTAGTGTCAAGACACTCTGTTATCTATTTTCTGCCCGAAATCAACATAATGCATGTTGCCTTAACTTAGGTACCAGAACGAAAAAATCATTTCACCAATTTCAGGAACAAATTGAAATAATAATACCTAATTTGACATTTAATTTCATGAACATGTTTATTTTTCTTTACCCGACTCGATTAGTCGACCGTATGTATGATATGTAAATTAGTAGTTTTTGTTTACAGTAGTGCCTTTTTAGATGAAAATAAACTAAAAATACACATGTTGAGGTTGGCAAAAATATGTTGTCCAATCATCTATAGTGTAAATAATGGGACGATTTCCTAGAAATTTCTGTTTCGTAAAGAGTATTTCAGAGAATACAAGTTTTTAAATAATATATTTTTTTATTATTTAAAAAATGAAAAGTGAGACCATCGTGGCGCATTGGGACAGTGTTTCACTGTTCATAATTTGGATGGCAAATGCAAAACAGAGTGCTTTGATACGCTCTGCCTATCCTGATAGAAAGAAATAAAGCGTAAAGATGCTATTTGGACTTTATACAGTAGTTTCGACTGTGCGTTGTCGGTCAGTCACTCAGTGAGCAACGGTCACGTTTTAGTAACTTGCGTTACATAAATAAAATTAGCAGAAAACCATGCATGCCACCCGCACCCGGAATTTATTTAATACGCTCTAGGAATCATTTACCATACTGACTGCGGTATTGCTCAAGTCAACTTAATGTTTATTATAATTTGTATATGATTCGTGGTCACGATGACTCGGAAGGCAATGGTTATGGGTTCAATTTCCATTTAGGGAAATAATAATATTTAATTATTTAAATTTTTCCGCTTTCATAAGTGGTGTGTTCAACGAAATGACTTAGTACATTACTTCGCTGGTTCTACTCTATGTGCAATACAAGGGCGATGACACAACGTAAAACTAGTTATAGCTTATATTCATTTCTTAACTACATCTAGATTAAAGTCATCATTATCAATCAACAAGGCGTTTGTATGGATAATATAATTTACATACACTTGTTAATTTGATTGACACTTGCTTTTATATTTAATTATACTACCTGATTTGATTAGAAATGTTTATACATTTTTAAAGTGTTATTTACCCACTTAGGATATTAATAACATTTTTAGAAAACTCTAGGAAACCGTTCTAATTTGTAAAAATCTCTACTACCCAAAGATTATTCTACCAACAATCGTTTGGCAAGAGAGAATGCTAGTTACTAAATATTTTTATCATTTTATAGTGTTATTCACACATTAAGGAAATTGGAAAACATTTTTAGAAACCGTATAGAGTTTTTTATCTTCATTATTTCTTATAACTTTAACAATTTAAATAATCGAGGTAAAAAGAAAATAATTTAAATATAAACAATCCATCCTCAAAAAATCGTACGTGCAGTTAGGCATTGAAGTTTTTAATACACCTTTTTCCATTTGTGTTCACAAATTACCTCGTTTCCTTTGGCTTTGACGAATAATCACTTAATAACTACAATTTGCTTCTGTAAAGAAATACTTATATAAATTGTTACTTTTTACGTTCAAGAAAACAACTATTAAGTTATAAAAGTTACATAAACAAATGTGAAATTTAAATATTAACCATAACTGTATTTAGAGCGTGACTGTCAATAGAAGCAATATTTGTAAGCAAAATGAAAACACGATGCCACGATGGCCTCATTAAAAAAAAAACGTTATTCAAAAATACTTTTACAATCAATTTTCACAAATATAATTTTAAATCATATATAAGTAAAATAACGAAGAATGTAGCACTTAGTTCTCTCCGCCTATCTTGATATGCGGAAAAAAGCGTGAAGCTGTAAATAAAATAACTGAATAGATTTTAAGGTTTTTCTTATAACAGTTACTTCAAAAATTGTTCTTGTACCAGAAATTATACTTATAGTAAATACGTCTGATACCATAGTTAACATATAGTGAAGTACGGGCTGTATATATTATTTTGGGTCGAGATCAGAACACCAGAGACTAAATTGCCTAGCTTACTAGGTACAAAATCCGAAACTGTGAGTGAAACAAAATGGCCATCGTCGCGCAGTGGGAGTGGGTAGCGTCTGGCTGTAAACGCATTTAGTTAAGGGTTCGAGGCCCACTCGGAGGAATTTTAATCATTTTTATTTCTCTAGTCTGGCAAGACAAAGCGCAAGTTCCGCTACTCCACATGTAGAGACCAAAGTGTTTTGACACTAGGTTCTCTCCGACGTCCAGCTATGCGGCAAAAAGCGTGAATATACTTCTGGAATTATTGCGTATATTTTGGTATTCGAAAATACATTTTTACCAGTTGACAAGCAAATGCTAAAATAGTCTCACTTAAAATGTAAAAAAAATCACTAAGAGCAAATATTTTAAAAAAAAAAAAATATTTAAAGAGGGTATTTAGATTCATTTTTTCTAACGACAAAGAACGAAAAAAATTAAAATCCACTGTCATCGTTTCTTATTATAATTTCTTCTATAAAACATTATAATAAAATTACTTAATTTTATTTTGTGTTTAAGCCTGGAATTTCTAATTGAATTTAATTCTGTTCAAGAAAACTTATAAGTCGAAGTTCTTTTATTAATAAAATTCTCATATTCCAATGAAACGCTGCGACAAGTCGGAGTCGAACAATGAATGAATATTTGGACGAATAACTCATGGTATTAAATTACACTCAAGGCCCTTTTTCTATTGAGATCTTTAGGTTTTTTTATTAACGTCTGTAAAATACTATAATAGTTTCTTTCCTCGAGTTTTAAGAAACCTACAATAAAGCAGTTAAACAAAAGCTTAAAGCATAAAAAGGATTCTTGTATATAATTTATACTTGCGCCCTTAAAAGTCTGAAATATTAATATATAAATATGAACCAATATTAAGTACATAAAGTTTCATTTAACTGGTAAAAAAAATATTTAAGGTTCTTTAGACTTTCTACCTACATAGAAAACATTTGCCCCCATGAGATTTTTTTAATAACAAGTGTACCGTTCCCACACTAACCAATAAACCCTTTTGCCAACTTAAGTCCTACGGACTTGGATGACAATCAGTATCATTTCACGTCTATATAGTATCGTATCAGCTTTGGTAAATATCCCATTGTATACATTACCAAGTCATAATAGTTCAGATTCAACCTCCACATGATTCTCTTACCAAATTGCCAGCAATTAATATTAATTATATCTATACATATAATAAAGTTGTAAGTGATCGCTGTCTGTACATGGAAAATATGTGAAAGACATATGTAACATAGCATAAACTTTCCTTGACATTTAGAGTTTATTTAATTTAAATTAGTTCATAAATAATTAAGTTGCAACGATTTAAAATATAAAATTAAGCTGAGTTTATGGTTCAAAAGAGAACGCGGGTGGGTTAAATAATGAAATATTTAATTATAGTCGTGTAATTTACGCAGGCGAAACCGCGAGCGGTTATTATATATATTTTTTATGATTTACATTGAAACCAATATCTATGATTTTAATTATTCATTTATTAAAACGCCTAAATCCAGACGCGTCGTAACAGTATCTACGCAAAATAACAAAATTTCCAGTTACATTATTTACTTGAGTCAACTCTACAACAATTAACGTCTGAAGTGCGTTTTAAGTCTATATTTACTAAATTAAATTATAGTTAAGGAAAGTAAGAATGAAAAGCTCTTTAAATGTAATTTTTAAGTAATGAGACGTCTCTAATTAATATTTGATTCTTAGATTTCTGTATTTCTTTTGGAACTTTATCTAATAAAACTTATAATGCTACAAGATAAAGCACGACGTTGAGTGCCGCCACTCAACACGCAATGTCTCGGATTCGGGTGGAAAGTGAAGAACGGAGTGTCTTGACACTAGCTCTCTCTCTGTCTATTGCAATGCGGGAACAGGCGTAAAGCTAGTCGACTTATATATGATTTTTTTATAAGTCTCCTAGCTTTTTTTACATCTCCCTCATATAGCTGAATACTTTGCGATATTGTTCAAGCATTCCGTTCAAATCACTTCCAGCCTAATTCGAAGACGTTGCACGTTGATTGATAAAACTCACTTGTGCCCTTTGTCTAACCCTCTGGTAATAATAATAATGTAATTAAATCATTTACTTATGTTAATATCGAATTCACAATTTACTACGCCACTTAAAACACTCAGGAAATTAATGTACAGATTAAGAATATACATACTTTTATTACTCTGAATTGAAGGTATACAACGACAAAACAAGTATCGGCTCAGCTTAAATATTACTCAAACAATATTATCATCTTGGTGAAATGTGTAATTTGTGAATATTTTCGGCATAAAATTATGAACGAGCTCCATCAAACGGGTCGTTCATTAATTTTATGACGCTAATAAACATGGAAAGTACACTACATGCTATAAATTAAATAAACCTACCTGTGAATTTACCGAGCTCAATTGTTATTATGTCAACGTTGAATAATCAAAGAATTAAATTTATTTTTAGACGTTTTGCGGGGAAGCAGTGGTGTTCTAGTCACTTTATTATCCATTTACCGATCTAATATTAACAACTCAGAACATATTATGGCATTTTTAAAAAATACATATTTAGAAAACGTATAAAAATTTGAACGCAGGGGGATTTAAACCCACGCCTTTTGAAAACTGTTAACGTTACCGTAAAAACTATTATCGTAAAAAAAAACAAAATATTTTTTTAACTTTTTAAAGTGTTATTTGCACACTTAGGAAATTGAAAAACATATTTTTAGAAAACGTATAAAAAATATATATTATGGCGTGATGTGTAGCGCAGATGAATACCGCATTTTAGTTGGAATCTCAACGACATTTGAAATTTCAAATGAGATTCGAACCCTTAACCATCTTATACAGTAAACCATGTCACAATTTTTACCATAGTTTAAAGTAATTTAATAACATTGAAATTTATTTAGTGAATGAAAATTAGCGTTAAAGACCACCGCGGCGTAGTGGGACAGTTGTGTTGGGTTCGACCCAAGGGAAGTCACAGCTCTGTAACCTAAAAGGAAGCACAGCGTTGAGTTCTGCCACCCAACATGCAATATCTCAGTTTCTGGCGGAATGTGGAAAATGGAGTGTTTTGAAAGCGTTATCTTTTTACTATTCTATTTTATTTCATATATCTCCACCTTGATGAAATAGGTAAATATTTAATATTTCAGACACGTTCAGGACACAAATTCATGAGGCAGATGTTGGTGGCTTTATTGAAAAATAGTTATTTAGATTATTAGGTAAGCCCAGAATGTGACTAATCGGCCATATTTCATGACTGCGTTAAAACGCCATCGGTTTTGGCGTGAAATATTAATAGCTAGCTTTGTTACGTGGCATTAAATGGCTGTATGTTATAATGTACTTAGAAATATATTTTTGCATAGTCACTATTATATACTTGTATGCGGTACAATTTTTCAATTGCATAAAACAAGTTTTTTACAGCTTCACACTGTTTCCCACATAGCAGGAGAGGCTAGTGTCAGGACACTCCGTTCTCCACTTTCCGTCCAAACTTCGAGACATTGCGTTGAGTGGCGGATTTTAACGCCGCGCTTTGTCTTGTGACCAAAGCGGAAATAATGAAAATTGTTTAAACAGCCTTTTGAGTGGAAATTGAACCATCAGGTACAAGCAGCTGTCATACTGGACCACAACGGTTTCAAAAAATCAAACCAGAGATCGACTGAGTCACTGGTCTCTATGAAAAATGCCCACAGTGTCTCTGATTACTCCTAAATTAAAAAAAAAAATTTGATGTTTTATATATTACTATAGTTTATATAACATTAGTTATCTATACATAGTTTTGATGCTGTTGTTAGTATTTGTACTGTTTTTATACCTGCAACTGCAAAGGTTTTTGCAAACTTGCAGTGAGCAAATTTACGATCATTCATCCGACATATCAACATGAAATATTAATACAATAAATTTTAAAACTTTTGTTTGGTGTTAATTTCAACAGAAATAGCTAAAATTTTAATAAGCCTATATAAGTGTCATTATAAACTGGAGATGAGCTTAGAGTTAATTTATACACGGTAGAAATAGGCGCGGTATAACAGCGAAATCTCTCTTTAATCTACCAAAGGTTCATTTCCAGCTGCTGTTGGTAGGAGCTTTTTAAATTTGGTTAAATAGATAGAGAATCTGGGATAGTGGAGGCAAGCGTAAATGCTCAATTAAAAGGAACCCTTAAGCCTTTGATCGGGGTGTAATTGGGTCGTAAGCCCCAAGCACTGCCCCAAGCTTTTCTCTCCTCAATGAGCATGATGAATCCATGGAATAATAAAGAGCTTCTGCTCTTTACTTGGATATAAAAAATGTATTTATGATTAATTAAATTTCTCTCTTTTTGAAATGAAACTATTTTCACTGGATTAATGTCGTATAATATTGGTATTTGAAAATACATTTTAGAACCCTGAACACCTCGGAGCGAGCTTCGACAGGTGAAGAATGCCCTTCATCTGAACAAGCTGCCACAGTGGAGAGACAACAGCACTACTACCATATATGAAGGGAGTTACAGACAGGATTGGCAATATCTTAAGGAAAGCTTCAGTAAAAACTATATTTAAGCCTAACATAAAAATGAGCCAGTTCTTGAGACCAGTCAAAAGTAACGTGCCTTTCCAGTACCAGCACGGTATATACATACCAGCACGGTATACTCGTATACAAAGTAGATTGTGAATGTGGCTTATCTTACATTGGTCCAACAAAGACGAGCATCGGTATAAGAGTGAAGGAACACATCTCCGATGTCAAGAATGGGCGTGTATCGAAGTCAGCTGTGTGTGAGCATTGACAACGGATAAACGCAACCATTACATCAGGTTTGATAAACCTCATATTCTCGCTAGGGAAAACGGATATATCCCAAGGATGATACGCGAGGCTATTGAAATACAAAAAGACCCTAATTTCAATAGGGAAGACGGTTGGAAACTTTCTACCACCTGGGATACTGAAAACTTTGAAGTCTCAATCCAATCCCACCAGAGAACAAGATACAGTCAGCTCATTTTGCATGAATCCAGGGCAGTACGCGAGGAAACTAAGAAATCGTTGGAAGTAGTTTGAGATAATAATTGTATCAAATGACAGACAAATGCCACCTCAGTCTACCTGTGACCACGGACTACTGTAAAGTGTTTGCAACGTCAGGTTGTAAAATGTATTTTCGAATACCAATATTATACGTAATTAATCCGGTTAAAAATGGTTTAATTTCAAAATGTATAATAATCGTGAAAACCAAAGAACTTATTAAATTTCTCTCTTTCGGGACATATAAACCTTCAAGCACAAGTATAGTTTAAGCCCAATTTTAAGTTATGAAACTGAAAAAGAGAGCAAAGATTAAATTCAACTAGTTCTGTAATAAATTAATCTTTATTTTGCTTAATCACATTTCGCGTACCCTTTCAATAACTAGCCTTCAAACAGGCGAAAAGTGAATATACTCAGTCTTCAATATAGTACTACATTATTATATAATACATAAATAATAATAAAATAATAGTTACAATACCACTTATGTATGACGCAAGCAAATACTAACTTGTCAAAGTGGCAACCTCACATACCATCACATTAACGAAATAGAATGGTGGATTTTGACGGTGAATATAATATAAATTTACTACTTACTCCAATAATAAAAAAGGAGAGCATGGAGAGCCTCAAATTTTATTTATTATATTTTGACAAAAAACAATATTTTCATCATTTTAAAGTGTCATTGACATAAAAACACGTTTTTATAAAAATGTATAAAAATTTAAACACACCGGGATTTGAACCCGCGCGTCTTGAAAACTATCCTAGGGCTCTGACCGCTAAATGGTGGGTTCATGCATGTGATAACGTTTATACGTTTTCTAGTATATCAATAACATTTTTTACATTTTAAAGTGATATTCACACACTTAGAGATTTGAAAAATACTTTTAGAATACGTATAAAAAAGGTTTTTTTATTTAAAACATATTTTGTTTCAGGTACCTCTTCTAACCAGATGTGTAAGTGTAAGAATGTGACATTAAGATCTCCGAGAAACAGTCCAAAAATGAAACGGCGTCTGCCCGCGGTTAGGGAAGAGCCTAGGAGCCACAGCATGTGTAATATGAATAGTGACATAGTGTTATACGCCATGATAATTTCGACAGCAGTGTTAAGTTACGTAAACAGTTTAAACGGGGACTTTGTGCATGACGATATACCAGCGATTGTCACAAATGGCGATGTGGTGGGCCATAATAGCTTAAAACAGCTTTTCTTGGATGATTTTTGGGGAACTCCTATGGCTGATCCTAACAGTCATAAGTCGTATCGGCCGTTGACTACTTTGTCTTTTCGGTAAGTCATCGTTTTTATTAGTTATGTAAATATCACTGGCGTAGTGTGAATTTTTGTAGAGGCAAGCCGGCTTTATAAAAAATATTAAAAGCCTACGATCGCCCTGGTTAACATAAAAAGCTTAATTGTTTACTTCATCAAGTTTATTTGCGATTAAGAAAATATAATTAATTTAGTTGTAACTAAATAGTGTGATAAAAATGCCAAATTCTTATAAAACATCAATAAAGAATAACAAACAAATGTTAAGCCGGTGGGAATAGTGTTATATATGCAATTCGCCACTGGTACATATTAAGTAGATGATTCTAGATCTCTAAGGGGATTTTAGTAGAATACAATTTATAAATACAAAACAATCAAAATTGGATCTGTTTAAATTAGCTAACGTGGAATATATGTTTAAAAAACATTTGTCAGTCTGTGCGTTTTTAAATTACAAATATTGAAAAAAATAAAATTCACTTTTTAAACGTTTTGTAAAAAAAATTGTTAAACAGCCTTAAATAAGTACTAAAATAAATTGATATATATTTTCAATTATATTTGAATAATTACATGTTTATATTCACATATGAATATATAATTCGCCTTAATTAGTCACTTACACCAATTATAAAATGTGTCATCGTGAAATATGGAGAAATAAGTAGCAACTTTAAATAAATATATCATATATCTTACATCCATTCTCTTGAAGTGAACCATAAATTATTTTCGCGGAACCTCTATTTATCATGAACTGTGGACTCCAAAACTTAATATATCAACCTGATGATATATTTACGTAATAGTCTCTAATATTTTTTAGTTACTGACCAATGTGGTACAGTGGGATAGCGTTGGGTTGTAAACGCGATTGGTTATGAGTTCGATCCCATCTCAAAGGATTTTTTTTTCTTTTTGCCTTTGCTTGCCCTTTACACGGGATTGGCTTTTCTTATAATACGACGCCCATGTGCTTTGATGAATCCCACTCGGGGGAATGTTTATATTTAATAACTTTCATTTCTCTGCTCTGGTAAAAACCCAAAGTGCGGCGTTGAGTTTCGCCACTCAACACGCAATATCTCGATTTCTGGCAAAAAGTAAAGAATGGGGTGTCCTGACAATTGTGTGTCCTGACAAGTGGCTCTCTGACAACACTACTATGTGGAAAAAAGCGTAAAGCTGCTATAAAATATGGTACAGACAGCCAATACTTTTATAATAATATATTGAAAACACATTAAACAAATGCCAATGAAATTTTAATTTTAATTTCTCATACATATGCAAAATGAAAGTTTGGCAAATTCATCGTTTGCTTGAGACGTAGCCTCCAGCGTGACACTTTGGCAAGTTAATATTATCTTGCATCTGTACTTGTGTCATTGGAAATCTGAATACCTAGCTACTGAGACACGGTATAATGACTTTGAATTTTGTTAATGTATAGCTTTTTCATACTAAAAACGTTTCTTACTTGCAAGGATTATTGCCATGTTAAGGCGACAAATTCTACTCCATGGTTTTTTTATCGTTTATATTAATATAGACATAAGTAGTACATAACATATATTACTATTACAATGTGTTAGTTTAATACATTAATATAAAAGTATTAAAAATATATAAAGCTTTTTAACATTTTTTAAATTGTATTCACATACTTAGGAAATTGAAAAACATATTTACACACAGCAGGATTTGAACGCATACGCGGTAGAACGCATGGCTTAGCGGTCAGAGCGCTTGAACGGTTTTCAAAAAGCTCCGTATTCAAATCCCGCTGCGTTCACATTTTTACACGTTTTCTAAATATGTTTTTCGATATATAAAGCTTATTCGAAGTGATCTACATTAACTGCCCTACAGTACTTTAAACGTTGAGGCCAGTTATTAATTTTTCTTTGGAAAATTGTACTCGGTACTTACTTTATGTGATGCAATCACAGCGGTTCGGTTCACTTTCATACCCCACTTCATTTTACTATCACTAAATATTTTACAATATACTGGCACAAAAATAAAAATATCACAATCAACAATCATATAAAAATGTCAGTTTCCAAATTAAAAAGTAATATCTGTTTAGTTTTAATTACAACAGTTATTATGGCCAGACTAAGTATATAAAAAAATCTAAATTAGGCAAAAGTGCACTGTTCGTTTCAACAGCTAAATATGTTATTTATATAAAAGGCTCTATTTATTATGACAGCATTTTGTGTATTACGGACAACAGTCTTTAATTTATTTTATATAGGGACTAAATTTGCAATTTCTGTGTAAGTATATAATAATATAAAAGTGTTAATATCTTCTATAAAGCATAGTTTGTAGATAACCAAATAAATATACAAAATTATAAAAATAATCCAAACTTAGCTTATATTCAAAAATATACTATTACAATCTAGAGTTTTAATCTTAATAAATGATACGTCCGCATATTTAGAGACAGCACGTTAAAATCATAAAATCACAAACATTTCATAGCATATTAAAAACTTAACATGTATGTAAATAAAAACGTTATTCCCATGAAAGGATCCACAAGCGTGCATAATAAATTATGATAACGTGTGACATCCAGGCAAGCAAGACTAGCTCTTATCGCGTGCCGAATTTGCGCATCATGAAATTTATATTTATGGCGCTTTTGGCTAGTAAATTTTAACGAATTGTCATTTTAATCTCGCCTCTGTAGGACACATTGGGGCGTGAGCTAAAAATAAATAGAGCTAAATTAAATGACAAGTTGAAAGGTCATACATTATGAAATAAATAGCCGTATACATTAGCGTTGAAAATTTAAGATTTAAATTTACCAAGTTTTTGGAAAAATTCTAGATATTTAAAAAATCACTGATTTGGGTTTTATTTCTGTTGTAAAGTAGCTGTTGATTTTGTTTATTTTGAGAAAAATGTAGTGATAGGTCACTGTCAGCCACATTTTATGTTAATATTGCATTTAAAAATTCCAAAATCTGGTCACATTACTCTAATAAATGCATAAATTTAAAATCTTATAAAAATAAGTTTAATAAGTCAAGCTCTGTATAAGAATATTTAAAGGATAAAAATATGTAGAATTATATGATTTGAGTTTAATGCAACTTTTTCAACGTTAGCTACCATGTAATTTTTATATTTGAAAAGAGCAACAGTTGAGTTTCTCTTCTCAGCAAAACTATCTTCCGAGCCGGTAATAGTTTTATGTTCGATTCGTTCGATTCAAAAGTGCTTGCAAAAAGTCTATTTTGAATTTGAATTTAAATATCAAAATACCACTCGTCCATTCAAACAGATGTAAAGTGGGCCACTACAGAGCCAATGTTTTAATATTAATTAATTATTAAATGAGTGTCTACGGGCAATTCAGGGTAATAAATTAAAATATAATACTTAATAAATATGGCTATTTATCAAAATCACTTAAACAGGATTTCAATAAAATATACTAATTTGAAACTATATAATTTTTGAATTTATTGATTTGATTGATGAATATAGACTTACTAGCGACCCGTTCGCGGTTTCACTGGCTTGAACTGTAGTGGTTTGTATTATTGGCAACCTTTTCGTAAAACAACGAATTTCCAGGAAAAACTAGCCTATATTCATGCTAATACAGCCAGGCAGTGTGGCCGTGATGACCCCAGTGGACTGAAGTCACTCTGTCGACTTCCGGTACATTCTCAATGCAATTTTACATTATTAGTGCGACACCAGTGCAGTGCACAATATATCTTGACATTAGGCTATCTCAGCCTACCCTGCTATGCGGGAAAAAGCGTGAAACTCCAAATAAATTCAATACAAAAATGTTTTAACACGTTCATAGGCTGGCTAATCATAGATTATTCACCTGATATTTCTTGCCTCATATCACTTAGACGGAAATTATTTCAAAGCGGATTTGCGCCATTGTTCAATGAAACAAAAGCCTTTGGTAATTACCCGGTACAATTGATAGGGCTTAACACCATGATACTGTTGCCATTATTAAGATATCATCATCGAGATGTACACGAATAATTATGTTTCTGGTAATTATATTTATATTGTTATGATCATATGTATTTTAGTATAAGAAGAGTGTTGTAGAAATTTCATTTACATTTAAAATTTTGTTTTTTCTAGTTTCTGTAAGATTTTCAGGAAGTTATCTCATCGATTTTTTAGCTATATCCCGGACTATATCCCTGGCGGTAGATAGAGAGAATGAGGTGCCGAAAGCTACAGTCCCTGTACACTTATTTTGCCTCGTCCACAGCGATCAACCTTTTCATATACGCCCTCCGGGGGGTTCTTATGGTTTTTACATTACCTTCCTCCAGTATCATCAATACTGTGTTCTCAAAGGTGAATCGAGGGAACCTACTCTCCATACCGTACAGGGAATAGATAAGGTCTTAGAGATACCTCTAGCTTGTCTTTTCCCATTTCCAAAAGCCGCTTTATTTCGTAGTTCAAGTCCAGGCTTCGTCGATTTTTTTATACGGCATTTTAATATTTCAAATAGCAATTTATAAAATATTACAATATAATATAAAAAATAAAATGTGCATACCATTTTTAAATATATCATGTTGATATTCTATAAAAACACTGAAATGTTAGAAATACAAGAATATATATATTTTTCGTAAAACAAATACATTTATTGCTGTACAGAGTGCAGACATTTTAAAAGCGTTAGATTTGAGTATATTTTTTTAAACGTTTATATTGTATAAAGGCAGATACCATCTGTTCTATTGAAAAACCACCAAAGAGTTTTACTTTAATATAATATTTTAAAAAAGTAGAGAACGGGGTGTACATTAGATTGTAGAGAGAAAAATGTGAAAGCTACTTTTATCTTTTTTTTTTATAAATTAAAATATTGATATCTGAAACTTATCATATTAACGTATCTACTATATATATGTGTATAGTATATACGTGTCAAATAAAAAAAAAATAATTTTATACTTTCAAGTCTTAAAGAACCGCATGTTGTTAACTCTCATATGTAGATATACATGGCTGACTGGAGATTAGCCTTACACATGGCCAAGACCCAGGCCATCGTTTAAGGTGGCTACCGAAAGATGACTCTACAGTTAGTCCTCCTGGGCCTGAAGATTGACTGGCTGAAACAGGTCACTTAGCTTGGCGTGGTCATCGATCGAAGCCTCAGCATGCGACCTCAAGTTAAAAAGGCCACCCTTAAGATCCCGCCTGTGCTGCGCACGAGGGTAGCTCTCTACAAAACGTACGTCAGGCCTCACCTGTCGAACGCAGCGCCGGCATGGGACGCGCTTCAGGTAATGCAGAAAACTATACTGCGGCCCCTTGATACGTAAGGAATGCCACTCTGCATAGATACCTCCGCACCGAGAGCCTGGCAGGCATTATCCAGGACATGACTATCACGATTCCACCGCGCAGAATCTTCATCTGCATATCGGAAACATCGCAGCTAGGCACACCAAACCATCGCAAAAACAACGTCTCCCACGAGACCATCTCCTCCCCCAAGACCTTCTCCTCCCCACCTTAGGTTGCTGGTTGCCTAAGCTGGGCCTACCTTGTCCATCTGTAGTTTAAGGGACTCACCCATATTCGTGGGTGGTGTTGATCTTAACGACCACAGAGAGACGATCACACCGTACTATCAATATTTAGTTTGTAGACAAAATATATTATCGATATCTAAATAAAACTCATATATTGAAAGAAGATTCAGTATTCGCTTATAACATTTTTGAGATAAATTAAAATTTTATTCTCTATAATTTGTAGCGTAAAACATAAAATCCCAATATCAATATATCTAAATCTCTTCTGCGTTAAGTAGTTTCGACTGTTGTCTGTCAGTCACTTTGTAGTAAAAAAAAATTAAAAAAGTGATCCACACTTATTGATATAAAGAAAATAAAATTCTATGATTTACTTTGCTCTTTTACTAATCAATATCAGCCGTCCTAAGAACTGTCTCTGTATTTTGTAATGCCAGTTAAACGTTCAATACGTTTTTGAGTGCTTATTAAACCTCAATATTCTTAAAACAAAAACAAGTCGCAAACAGAAGACTGTCTGAAGTATATATTCAAACTATACAATAAGTAGAATTTTGTCCAGAATATGAAAACAGCGTCGCCAAAATCGGATTACAGGGGTAGGCTTTCTCAAAAACTTGTAGGGTCCTCTCAGGTCTTTAATCTTATTTGGTCGAGCCTTCAACCTAGCCTGGTTTGATGTAAATTATTAAAATAAACTTTTATTTCTGCTGCTATTATACGGTTTTATTATTATACATTTGTTTATATATGAGAAATGCTATTAAGGCAAAGTTGAAAATTTGAGCGATGATTTGAGCGGTTCAATCCTCATTTAAGTAGAACAAATTTAATAGAAAAAAAATGGATTTTAAATCTGCAAGGGTCTTTAAAAACTATAAGTTAACGTTTAAATTGTATAACTAAAGGCTTCTTTAGATATTTTCAGATTTCCATCTGTGAAACATTTGTGTGCAAATTGATACAGAATATTTAGTAGTTATTGAGACTGCAAATATTTTTAAATACCATATACACAAGTGCAATGTACTATACAACATCATATTCATATTTTTATCTTTATCTCTTATTTCCGGCTTTCCGGTATTTTGAGATTTTTCTCATTTAAAAACACTAGCAGACCCGTGACATAAAGTGACTTTACTAAAAAGTATACAAAGTGACGAGTTACTAAGGCAACATGTACGTCACTTTATACAGAAGTTTGCATGCAAAATAATTTTTTAGCATTATTTTAAATAATATAGAATATTTTCACTTCTTTTCCAAAGACATTTTAACTGACAACAATAGTTCGTAAGGAAGGAGTTCCTAAGTACATTTTTTTGTGAAAGATTAAACAATATTTATTTACGTATTGTTTAAAAATCTCCTTGTAAAAGTCACCTTATAGCAGTTGAAAGTAGTGACATACATATTAAATAATATGTTTATAAGTAAATTGAATAACTACCTATATATGTAATATGCATATGTACTTTAAACATTGATTTTTATTTTTTTCCGGCTGTCCGCTTTTTCCGCATAGCGGGGTATTCAGAGAGAAACTAGCGCCAGGCCACTCCTCTCTCCACTTTCCGCCCGAACTCGAGACTTAGTGGAACTCTATGTTATGTCCGTGCTATGTTTTGTTCATAAGAGCAGAGAAATGAAAATAATGAAACAATGATCATTCCTCAATAACGTTTACAGTCAGACGCTTGCCTGGCATATATAATTTACACTTTAACCATTTAGAATTTGAACCCACAGGCCTTTCAGTTTACTTCATAACTCATAACCGCGCCACAATAGCTATATAAACATCATAACTATATTTCAAACTATTCCCCGACATGGGCCATTAGGCACCGGTATCATAAAAACGTATAAATTGTTTATCTACGAATTGAAATCTTCGCAAAGAAAAGATTATACGTTTGATCCTCGGAAACAGCGCGGAAATTGGAAGTACTCGGTCAATTGAGTGGCCGCGTGTTCGAGTTTTGTGGGAATGTGGTAATATTATTTTGTTTTTGTAGATATCGCTTTCTTACGATCATTCAGGTAACCTATAAGTGGTGAAGGGTAGTTCATAACGATTACAGTAAAGTGGTTCAGGGTTCATATCTAGCGTGGGTGAAATATTTTAATAGTAGTGAAATGAAAAAAGCTTCACAATTTACCTGGATAAATGGTATTCTGTCCATTTTTAGATACTTTGTGATAGTGTAGCGCTAAGTTCCAAAAGTATTATATTTTGCACCGCAACGTCGCGCTTTGCCTCACAAGAGGGGGGAGATAAAAATCTGCTGACAAAATAACGTTTTTATTTTCTTGTACTGTAATTAAAAACTAATATATTTCTAAATTAACAAAATAATTTAAATATCTAAAGTAATGTTAACGCCTCCGTCGTGGTCTACTAAAGGCTCAGTTACAGTAGTCAGACTAAACAAAGTTTGTGATTCAAGTGAAGTGAAGTGAAAAAAGTACATTTTAATTAATTATAAAAACCATTTAAAAAACGTTGCTTTTAGATGCGCTAACTATGATAACCTTACTTGACGGAGACTTGTATCTCAAAATTTCCATAAATAAGCTAAGACAAGTGTCAAAACAGTAATGGATAATAAAATAAACTTGAATATTTTTATTTCAAATATTATATTTGTAATTGTTTTTATTCGTAAAAGCTCTCGAAGCTAAAAGCACTGTAGGCATACTCGACAGTAGCGTTTTGTTTATTTTGTTCGATGTATCAATGTTATGTTATTCTATACTAGATGTTTGTATATTTGGTTTTCATTTTACGAACAATACTTAGGTACATTGTTTTAATATTTTATATGGAAAAATATTTTATGACTAGCGTCCCGCTTGCGGATTCACCCGCGTGAATAGGTGTTTCGGCGGCCTTTTTGTCAAACAATGAAATCTATAGAAAAATATCCTATGTTCATCCTAATTCCCTCAAGTGTGTCTATATAATATTTCATCACAATAGGTTCAGGGGTTTGGCCGTGATGACGTTACAGACAGACAGACAGACAGAGTTACTTTCGCATTTATAATATTAGCATAGATAACAATATTACCTACATAGTAGTGTCGATATTATACAATGCATATATAGAAAATAACGATTGTAGTTTAGCTCAATATGTTTAGTTATAATTCATGCCGTGGCAACTTGTAATTAAAACAACTTACTATATATATATTTTGGAATTTGTTCAATAATTTGTGGAGGAAGACATTAATGACTACATCATAGTTTTAAACTAGAGTAGTTATTATCGAACTGTATTTAGTGTTATTTTGTCAAGTTCCAATAAAGAATAATTATTTATTATTGTATGTTTTGTAACAATGCTTGCGGGTTCCATTTTCATCAGTTATTTTAATATAGCTGAGGCGGAAATAATCTACAGATAACAAAATCCCTATTCTGAATATGCAGACTTTAGAATTTTCAGAAATATCAGAAATTTCGGATAGTTTTTAAATTTACAACAATTGCATTTTTTGTGTCTTGCTAACGACCTGACCTGACCTAACTAACGCTACATTTTTTCACTCTGGGCAAATGAAATAAAAACTAATTATTAAATAAATAATGAACAATTCCTCCAAGAGGGTATCGAACCCACAACTGCGATAACACAGTGCCACCATAGCGTCTAATCTAATATGATTATTATTAGCTAACCGAGAGCACAATTAATCTTAGAGTGTCAAGTTGCTATTTCTAGTAATTAGGAAAGTTTAAGTGAAGACAGTTAATCGAATCACATATCAATCATCGTGAGGTAGCAAGTTTTATCATATATAAGATGGATATCGTCTTTATTAGTTTGACCTATATAACTTAGTCAAAATCGGGTACTAGGAGACATGAGAGAAAGATTGGGGTTCAAATATTGTCTGAAATATATATTTTAAATATTTTTATAAATTGTTGAATTAGTACCTTTTTATCAAAAAAAATATAAATTCCAGTCTACAGTCATACGAGTTTTGCACATACAATGATTAAAATAATAATAAGTATCAGGATTTGTTTTGTTCACAGTGTGAATAAATTATTAATAAAAAAAATCGAATAACACCAAAACACAACTTAAAAATGGCTGCCCTAAAAATATGCATTTTTGGTTTAATTTATTCATATCTGGTACGGAATTAGACGACGACAACTACAAGTAATAGAGAGGCTTTCAGGATATGAGTTTCAATTCTGAATGAAAATTTATTTATATTTTATATTTAAGTGAGTAGTATCATTAAAATATGTGGCACTAGAATCTCTGCGATTAACCTGCTTTACGGGAAGCGTGAAACTGAAATAAAAAGTATATGTAAGTATGTCAAAAACAAGCTCATGCGTGATCTAAGATTTTTTTGTATATATAAAATACTAATACTTTGTAAAAAATATTCTATATTCAAATACATTTGTAAAAGCAGTAATTATAAAAGTTCTAGGAATTCTGAAATAAAACATTGCTCAAACGTTCATTTTACGCTGTACATATATAATATATATGACTGCTTCATTTGAGAATCTACACTGGAGCGTTGATACAAACGCAACGATTGTGAATTCTATTTTCATTCAAGGGAATGTTTATATTGGAAACTAGTTATTTTCTGCAACTTCGCTTGTGTAGACTTTTTAGAATAATAAATGAACATATTGTAGAAACTATCACCTTGGCTATACAATTTAAATTATTGTTTTTTCAGTTTCAGAGAGAATTCAGTGTTATGACACTCCGTTCTCCACTTTCCGCCCGAATTCAAGACATCGCGTGTTAAGTGTCTGAACTTTACGTCGCGTTTTGATTTGCACTAAAGCGAAGAAATAAAGACAATTTAAATTCAAACATTCCTACGTGTGGGGATCGAACCCACGATCAATCCGCTTGCAGTCAAACGCTGTAACTCACAACTACACTACTACTCAGTATTTAGTAAATAAAATAATTTATATCATATTTTAGAGTATGTGTATGAAGGTATATCATATTATGTATTAAAGTAAACCGTATTTTAGCGGAGAATTAATAAATTTGGAATGAAGCTTACATACCTTTGTATAATACTATATGTATACAATTGTTACATGATACAATAAGTACCGACAAAGTATAACGGGTGACTGAATCCAAAATCTATACATATAGTAAAAATGTAACTGATTTCTGTTTGTACATGAAATATGTACTAGAAATAATTATTAGCGAGCATTTATCAATATTATATAAAATATAAAAATTTGAATTATTAAATATATATTTTGTTAACATTTTTTTATACGTTTTCTAAATATGTCTTTTTTTTAACATTTATGAATGTATTATTATCAATGTATATGCGCGTTTTTCCACGCTAATCTCAGAAACAGCTTAACTGATTAAAATGAATGAATGATTATTGTTTTGTTGTAAACTTTCCTTAATATTTAGTGTTTGTTTCATTACAATCGGTTCGTAAGTAAAAAAGTTACAACCATTTAAATCATACACTTAGTGAAAGTTTGTGATTTAAGTGGGAACGCGGGCGGGTGAAAACACTAAATAATTAGTTACAGCCGCGTAGTGTAGTCGCAGACAAAGCCGCGAGCGGGTCGCCTGTATATAATATGATCTGAAAGTAACGACAACTTTTACACAATCCACACATAACAGAGATGATGAAACAAGAACTACAAAGGGACAACTACGGGAAGTTCTATTTAGTGCTTACACTTTCCAAGAATTCTGCATACGAAATTTTAGCTTTGTATGTCCACTGCCCAGCAATTTCGGTTATGCAATGGCTGTTTCTCGCTTAATTAGAAACGATCCGCCTTTCAAAGTAATTTTTTTTGTTGGATGGATGAATAAGGAAACGGAATGATGAAAAATAAGCGTAGCTAAATAATATGTTTAAAGTTTCAGTTTTTTTTTCGTTGTGGCATAAATTAGTACTTTTCACATTTTATTTATTATAGTTTTTTTTAGTTTCACGCTTTTACACGCAGGCAGAGAGAACCAATGGTTCAGGCACTCTTCTCTACTTTCTACTCGAATCCGAGACATTGCGTGTTGAGTGGCGGAACTCAACACCGCGTTTTACGTTTTGTATATAAACATGTCACCGAGTGGGAATCGAACTCACAACCATCGCGTATTCAGTAAGTGCGCGTGTTACACTGCTTCACGATGGCCTATTTTATTTAAGTGTTTTAAGGATTATAGTATCAATTTTTAGCTCGTTGAGAATCGTTGTTGTGAAACAGTCTTAAGGTTCTTATTTTTTGGTATGACTTGACCACGTTTGTTTAAAATTTCTCAATACTAATCAAAAAATATTTATACTAATCTCTAAGTTTCGCGAACGAAAGCTTTCTTGGAGGAGGTAGCATAAGTTTACCAGTTAAAAATTACAATAACCAGTAAAGAATAACATTTTGTTTACTTTTTCATATTAATTTTGAAAAAATATACTTGAATACAACGATAAGGTAGATTTTTTTATTCTATTAAAATTGAAAAATAAAACTGCATTTACAATACCTTCTTAAACTCAGCTCTGTCCACACGGAATATTTCTTCCACAAATTTGACACCGGTCCACTTTCTGATGTAACTCACCACCCACGTCCACGACTTCTTCCTTCGTCCATCGTGCCTTTTGCCGTTCACTTTACCCACCATATTAAGAAGACACAAACTGTATTTGCTATGCCTATAAATATGACCTAGGCACACATGGGTACCTTCAAAAAGGGCGTTTATTTCCACCTTAAAGACCGGCAATATCCTTGTAGCTCTTCTAGTGTTACACGAGGTCGTGGGCGACGGTGATCGCTTACCATTAGGTGAACTTGTTTGCCTTTTCTATAGAATAAAAAAAAACACTTTTTTGCCCTTGTTGTTCGCATCATTATTCGGGACATGTTAACAACGTATATAATTAGGAAATAAGAATATAACATTGGCCAATTAAATGAATAAACAGAAAATATATGTTATATTAATATTAGAACAATTTAAATACTATATAGAGTATTAATCAATTTTGTTATTATGAAATACTACAAGAAAATAATAATAGTGTAAAATATATATATTTTTTAATTACTATAAAAAGTATTAAATCATTTTGGAAAGGCTTCTTAATATTTATTACAAGTCCTATAAGCACAACCTTTAAGGTATTAGCTATGTTACTTCCAAATTCTGAACAATCCTCTTTTCTAAAGCTCTAGCCGAGACTAAAAGTTTACACAGCGCTTGTTGCGGTCAGTGAGAGATGTTTGTAAGGATATAGTGGATAAATGGTACTTTACCTTAGAGCTTGTAGACAGAAGATTACGGTATGATTTAGTGTAGTTTTTTTTAATTAAATTTCTATTTATTCTTAATTTTCTAATCTATACAACGTTCGTAGTTTCAAACTGTACTGTGGAAAATATATGTTAAGCTAAGTTAACTAAGCTTATATGGAGTCAAATCTTCTTACTAGCCAATGTGGTGGGGGCCATGTTGGAAGTGAAAGGAACTGGGCTACGATGGTCTCCTTCTTTAAATGAAATTAAGCCGTCGCATTGAAAGAGGCCACGGAGCGGGTGTGCGAGACCAGCGCAAATGCAGACCCGCTCCACCATCGAAGGCCACGGGTAGGAGAAGGGGTATCTGCATTCAACTGCCACTAGCCTAGAGAAGCTACTGGAAGTAGTCATCCCTGAAGGCATCAAAAGGAGAGCACACAGAGCACCCTGAAGAAAACAGGGGCTCGCAATAGGCAGACCTTCGACCGAGGCATCGTTGGATCATGCGTGAGCATTTCTGCGACTCATGGTAGTAGAGAGGGTTTCCCGAGGGTTTTAGTGGGTGGTATCGGATTTAACAGGTGAACTTATGAGTTGGCATAAAAGGAATATCCTAGCCTGAATAAAAATTGAGTCAAATTGAGTTCCATAGCTTAGCAGCCTATTAAAAGGTTAATCACTTTACACTTTTAGTTCGCAATATGTATTTCTTAAGCACCACACACTTATGATAATACACTTATATATATGATAGAATACTAAAAAAACGCTATGGCCTGTAAAGCTAAAGACGACGCTTTCATACTAGTTGATCGATGTCACTCTTGCCAGATTATTTTACGATATTTTTTTTTTCAACCTATATATTTTTATATTTTATTTGGTCAAAGTGAAAGTGAAAACTTTTTCTTTTCCATAAAATGCAGGAGGTTCGTTAGACTATATTGCATTACGTTTGGTAGCTCACTACTATGTTTGCATAAACTATAGATTTTTGAAAAATCTCCTCATAGAACGAAAGAGGCCATAGTGGCGGAGTGGGACAGTATCTAACTGTAAAGGCAATTGGTAAAAAAATATTAAAAAAATACATATTTACTTTAAAAAATGTGAACAAAATAAAAAAATGATTTTTTTATCATAGAAGTCTTCACAAGGAACCCCCTAAGGAACCAGTACATGCGAAATTTTAGTTCCTTACTAACAGTAGTTTCAGTAGTACGTTGTCTGTCAGTGTGTCACTCAGTAATGGAAGAGTTTTATATATATAAACATAGATTTGATAATTTAGTCCGGTACCACTTCTGCAATCCACAGCCAAATCTAGCGTTTCTTTCTCATATTGCGAATGGTGATATTTATTAGACGCGCTCCAAGCTTTATTGCACTAAAACTGGGCCAGTTAATAAAGTTTGTACGGCGTTTCAATTAGAGAGCTGGATTATTTTGTTTTCATCCAAAAATGTTAGAATTTGTACAGAAAGGTATGTAATTTTCAACACTTTGTTTTAATATAAACTCTATTTACTATCGGTGAATATTTAAATATTTTTCAAGTCTTATTCACAATGTTAGGATAAGAAAAATATTTTTTAGAAAATATATAAAAATTTAAACATAACGGGACTCGAACCCACGTCTCTAAAAAAATATCTATAGATCATAAAAATAAGTTGAAACAAACGTATAAGAATTCCGACGTAGGTCGATAAAAACGTATAGCTTAATTGACTAGAGCGCTTGGACGATCTCTAGGAAATCGTCCAACGCACGGACGGACTCAGATTCGAATCAATCTACGTTCGGAAAAAAAATATTAAGAAAGGATTTCAATATTTATTCTGCAAACTCATTTTCAAAATAAACTTTTCGCCTAAATTCGAGACATTACGTGTTAACTCAACGACGCATTCTCTCTTACCAGAGCGGGAAAATGAAAATATTGTTTCATTTTGTTTCTTTTATTTTAAATGAAATAATTATATAAACTCAGCAATTAAAACATTTTTAGAAAATGTGTAAAATTGTTAACGCAGCGGGATTCAAACACGCGCCCCTTGGAAACCGTCCAAGCGCTCTGCCCGCTATGCCATGCGTATTACATCCGGCTACATCGAAATTCTTTTACGATTATTACAACATATTATGCGTTTATACGTTTTTAATTTAATAAATGTCTGAATATCAAATGTTTAAAATATATTCAGCAAATTAAATAAAGTAAAATCCATAGGTATATAATATTCCTTTACAGTGATAGTTTAGAACGGGTTTATAGATGTGGAGATAACTTTTGTTCAATTTTCAAGTACCTACATCATCGGCGAATGATTGGGGTTTACGATACCTGTCAGATATCAGTTATATTATCGATCAATCAATATTTATTATGTAAAGGTGATCTGACACTCATTGAGTGACTGACAGATAGCATATAGCCAAAATACTAGGCGTAGAAGGCTGAAATTTGGCATACTCCTTGACGAGTGTTGGGCAGTCGGCAGATATACACGTAAAACTAAGAATGCTCTTTTACAAAGGTGTCAATTGTTTTTGCTTATTTTGTTTTACGTCAATTGGCAATTCTATGTTTTGATGAAAATTGGAGAGCGGATGGTATTAGCAATATTGTACTAAGGTCTGTTTGAATCACATATTGCGGTAATGTTGTATAATATTGATAATTTACATATATTTAAACTAAATTTATTTAGTAATAAATTATCAATATTACAAAGAAAATCTATGTTCAAAATAGTTAAGCCCGTTTTCCACTTTTCATCATTTATTTCAGAGTGGGTGACGAATTACACCTAACTTTGTCTAATTAGATTTATAAGTCTAGTCTGTGTTTAGACTAATATATATTATACATACATATAGCCAAGTGTATAAACCCACAATCATTACTTATCGTCTTAGACGAGGTGTCTACTGTACTGAGCCACAAAGCAACAAAACTTGTTTTCTTCTATTTAAAAAGTTATACTTTAATATTAATAGTAAACCATCCTTTGACCTTCCAAAAGATGAATAGCCGGATTCATTGAATACCAAATCGATTACTTTGATCAAAATATATAAAGAACAAAGATATTTTGGGACGCCGAAATAAATTAACTACGAATAAATTAATTATCTTATAATTTAATTTAAGAGCAGGGTCCCGAGTACTTGTATTCTCTGACAATAAATGTTGTTAATTTATTATTCAATAAATTATTAGAAAATATAAAGTTTCACGCCTTTTCCCTCATAGCAGGTAACCTAGTGTCAAGACATTCCGTTCTCCACTTACTGACAGAATTCAAGACATTGTATGTTGAGTGGTGGAACGAAATGCCGCAATTTGTCTTGTTCACCAAAACGGAGAAATTAAAATTATAATCCATTTGAATTATCTGAGTGTTTTGACAAATTATTTTGGAGTATTAAAAAACTTTAAAATTTGAAAATGTTATACTCCACTCGTATCCTACGTAAAACATTTATAGAAAACGTATTAAATATTGACAATCGGAAACCGTCCTATAGGTGTGGGTTCGATTCACGTTGAGTTCGGCTTACGTGCTTTATTATATTTTATAGTTTTTATTTATAAAAATGCTTATAGGTTTTCTAAAAATGTTTTTATAGAGAAATTGCTTGAGAAATTTCGAATTTTCTTGGACTTTATTAATCAATTGATTTGTGGTGCTAAATTATGACGTAGAAAGGTAAAATAAAGATGATAGATTAGATGATAGATTAGATTAGATAGATAGATTCTAAAGCAAACAAAAATCCTTTTGAACTAACAAAACAAAAACACAATGAAAAACACAACTTACAAAACAAAAACACAATGTTCACATGACGAAATAAGATGTCACTAGAAAAGAGAACAGAGTCACTAGCAAGTCACTCCGTTTCCATGTGAATATATAAAAAATATAAATAGTAAGTACCAGTAAGCTGTTTACGATGGATGAGTAAAAATACGATTCCACGAACAATAAGCCCAAATAAATTTGTAGTTACTTTATAAAGGTATATTGTATTACTGGTTCAATACTGGCTTTAGAGAATTCCAAAATATTTCTCTATTTATTTGTATTGCCACGTTAGCAATTCATACAACATCAAAAATCAAGAAATGAAAACATTTGACCAAGAAAGGGCCTTGGAACATAAGCCCGGTAATAATACCGTCCAAGTTTGGTTAAAATATTTTATATAGTACGAGTAGGTCGCTTTGCCGGTTTGGGATTGCAATAAAAATATTGTATATCTAAGTGCTTTGCCGTCCTCGGAATTGCTCAGCTTTCTTCTGTTTCGTTTAGACTTTAGTTTGTTGCGATTTGAATTCTTGTTAAATATTTCTTAGGATATAATAATCTCATATAGTAAATATGTAACTATACTTATAACTCCTGTCTTAACTCGTTTTTTACTTTCTTTTCTTTTCTTTTCTAAGAAAATCCATTGATAATTACATAGGCTCCTCAATTAACATTCATTTTAAGTATATTATTGTATTTGCGTTTAGGTTTCAACAAATACAGCTTGTTAGCTACAGTGACATGTTTCTATGTTTTAATTAAGAAAAATAAAATTTCTAATTTTTATACTTCACTCTTTCGAGACAAGGTTAAAGCAATTGGCAGGGACGCTAGAATAAAGCGTAAAGTTAAAAAAAATCTCTCTCCCTAGTTAGAACAATCAACGACAAAGATTTATATTAGAAGTAATATTCGCTTACGCAATTCTAACCAATGGATACCCGCCCTTACCCTTGCAATCCAAGTCTAGCTTAACTTACTCGGTTTTATTGTACGTACACGTAAAGAATATAACATTTTTTCTATATAAAATACATGTGCCAAAGTTATTGGTATACATTTCTATGAGGAAGGGACTTTTATGGTACAATCGTAAAACGATGCATCCATGCCGCAAGACGTGACATGTTGTAACTTAATTTACTTGACTTTTGTTTTTGAGTTTGAAAATTGCTTTATTAAAGTCATTTTTAATATAATATTTTAGTGCTATATGCCAGACTATAGGTGCACAGTGGGGCAGCGTCTGACTGGAATTTCCTTTGGTTACAAAAGTACAGCGATGAGTTTCGCCACTCATCACACGCATGTTCAAACTCCAGGAGGAGAGTGGAGAATGGATTCTGTTTACTATAATTTTTCTCTTATACTCTGCTATTATGGAAAAAACGCGAAGCTAAAAACATTTTTTTGTTATGAAATATGCATGTTATAGGCAGTAAAGTAAAGGATCACTAGATTTTTTGTATATTATTGTTGGTAATGGATTGCACTGAAATAAATAACTTTATAATTTGAAAAGCATTTTTAGAAAACTTATAAAAAATTGAACGCAGCGGGGTTCGAATTCGCGCCTTTTGGAAACCGTCCCTCACAAACTTTGCTTACATTTATAATTTAAAATGTTATAACCTTTTTATTTATGAACCGATTAAAATGAAATACACACTAAATAGTAAGTAAAGATTACCAAAATGCAATAGTCAAAATTTCAAAATTGCATTTAAATCGGTTAAGCCGTTTCCGAGATTAGCGTGTGTAAGTGCACAGACAAATAGAAAAAAATATAAAAAAAAAAAAGTATTTTGGGTTCTATTACAGTGATAAATACCCCTAATAATATTTTTTTTCATAAGTCTGTACATATAAATGTACAGACAGCGATCAGTTACATTTTTATTATATGTATAGAAAAATTCTGTTTGACATTCACATTATATTTGACATAAAACGGGATCGTGGACGGCGGTGTTCACCATAAGGTCACCCGAATACTTGTTTGCCTTGTATATACTTAAAAAAAAGTAATTAAATATTTGGCACAGTCGTCATTGAGTGGACGGCAAACTTAATGTTGGGTGTTGGCGATGTTTTTTAAACGCGATAGTTGTGCGTTCAAATTCAATAAGCGGGAAAATTATTTTTTGTTTTATTTCTAGAAGTTCTTTCAACTTTGCTAGACTAAAATGACGTTGAGTTCTGTTATGTATATATAAATAGAAATCGGAGTGACTTGTCACTAAATCATCTTTGCCTTCTTTCATACAACGCAATATATGTTACTTCAAATTTATAATATTAGTATGGATTTCTTCCATTTACTACATTGAAACTGACCCAAAATTACAATAAATTTCTTTACAGCGGTAATTTGTTTTGTCTCTGAGTCTTTCACATCAGACGATTGTCATTTTTTTAGCTTCACGCTTTTCTCTTTCGGTAAAAAAATTCGAGACGTTGCATATTGAATTGCGAAACATCTCTATTTTAGGCTCAACGAACATATTTGTCATGCCGGAGAAAAGGAATTAAAACAATACAAATATAAACATTCTCTGAAGAGGGAATTGAACCCACAACCATCGCATTTATAAAATTAGTATAGATATATTTACAATGTTTCCCTTCTAATAATATGTTAAATTTATTTGTTAATTATATACAAATACATATATTGTGAAGCCTGAGGCTATATATATATATATTTAGCAACAGATAATATTACATGGGAATATTACGTATTTCATAGATAATATTACGTTATAAATTTTAAGCATAATTAGTTTATTCATTTTGTTATGGTTCTATGGGAGAATGTTTTTTTGGTTAATAATACTATAAAGTCAATGATACTTAAATTTCTGGATTAACAAACTTTTTCTTTCCAATACAACTAAATAAATATTTCTATATAGTGTCTCTTAGAAGTTCAAAAAGGCTTTATGCTTTTTCTCCATCCGTAGTTGAAGGGAGCCTAGTTTCGGGACACTTCACTTTCCGCAGACATTGAAACTTTGCGAGTTGAATGTCGGAACCCAACGCCGCGCTTTATCTTACCAGAGCGGGAAATGAAAATAATTAAATTATAACCATTCTCCCGAATAGTAATTGAACCCACAACGAATCTCGTTTACAGTCAAACGGTATACCACTCCACCACCACGATGGTCTTTTAGTAAACCTAGGATGAAAACCCTAGGATTAACCGAGGTATAAGTATGAAATGAATACTGATCAAATGAGTAAACTTTCTATAGGTAAAATAAAAAAGTGTAAAATTTACTTTTTTTTTTAACATTTTTAAAGTGTTATTCACATACTAGAGACGGTTTCAAAAGGGCGTGGGTTTGAAACACGCTGCGTTAAAAAAATATATGATTTCTAAAACAATATTTTTTTTCTTAATTTATCCATCCAAACAAAGATATTGAAAATGTATGTTTATATATATATATATATATATATATATATATTTTAATAAACCCAGTATAGACAATAAAATAACATTAATATTCTTAGCCAAGTACAATATTCTGTGCATTTATACAGCGATTACAGAAATCTGAGCGACGCTAGCATGTTTAGCCGCAATCAGATTTCATATTGCTACGAAATTTCGGCAAGACAAGTCAAAGATATATGTATAATATGGTGGAAGAGACAATTTTGTATAGGTAATGATATATTTATTATAAACTTCTTAATGTGGATTTAGAATTTGAAGTTCGCTTTTGTATTGTAAGTATGAAAATTAGTTTTTATTGAAGTTCCATATTATTATTTTAAATTCAACGCTTTTAATTTGTTTCTTCCTTCATAAAGATGAATACATCGTGGCGCGGTGGGACATTGTATGACTGTAAATGATAATGGTTGTGGATTCGATTCCTACTCGTAACAATGATTACTTTTAAAATATTTTCATTTCTTCGCTCTGGTGTCTAAGACAAAGTGAAAGAAATTCGGGCGAAAACTGGAGCACGAAATGTCTTGACAGTTGGTTCTCTTTGAAAACCCTGCTATGAGTGAAAGGTATGGAACAATTGCAATAAGTAAATTCAGGTTAGATTTGGGCAAAACATGTGGAATTTGAAAGTGAGTAAAATTAGGAATATTACTAGTTTTCTTATCTAATGTTGTAGATACATGTGTGAGCTACAAATTAATTATTTGATTTAAATTTGAAGTCCAATCAACTGAATTTGATGTGTCAAAGGAAACATTTATAGTTCCAAGCCACATATAAATATATATGTATATAGACTTAAGAGTATAGCTATAAGACATGACCTAACTGACGACTAGTTATATTGTAATTGACTGATATTTTTATCTGGTCAGTCAATTATCCGTTAAGATGTCAAGATGTAAATTTTTTTAACCCAGAGTGATATATGATAAAATTCTTTTCAACTATGCCACAAACTATAGGAAATGAGTAATATAAATTATTACAAATATTTTAAATAAAAACAGAATGTCTCTGAGCTAATCTCTATTGTTTTTATTACATGACATTGGTGGCTATAAGGTTATATGTGATTTTTATAGCCATAATTAGACGCTTTAAATGAGTCATTTTATGATCAACTATATGAAGTATTATTAAATTAAATTCGAAGTGCACGCTCGGTTGAGTCAAGTCGTTAACGAGCTCTACTGTAATTATGTAAAATGATTGCTTCGAATGAGTGATCATTGCGGCTTATTCATTGTAAAAACAGTTTTCTACATATCTATAATATACGAGCTGCCCGTAAGTTTGTTTGCGTAGACTATAAACAAAAATCCCAATTTATTTTGTTGTAAACTCACTAAGTAATTGACAGAATATTGCCAATTGAAGTTTGTGGACGTAGAAAGTTGAAATTTACGTAGATTTCTTAGAGAGTGTAGCGGAGCGCCGAAGGAGGTTTTCTGGATATTTCTACTGGAATGGGATTTCCGGAACAACTATGGATTTTACACACTAATAGTGATTTTAATGGATCGTAAAGAAAAACTATTATAATTAAATATATAAAAAAATATATAATTACATATTAATTTGAATGAAACAAAAAACCTTTAAAGTGTAAATCCGGAAATGAAATTAAAAACTAAAAGCGAATTTTAATTGCGATACCATTATAAAATAGAAATTACTTTTAAATTAAAATAAAAATGAAAATAAAAGCTACCAAGTTCTTTTATATCTGCGTAAAATATTATCACAAAATGGTACCACGTGGCACGGGAGTAGCGATATAATTAAGTACGTAATAAGCAATGTTTGAACGTTACTTTTTATGATATTTCTGTATTATTAACCCACTAAAGATATTGGTTTTTTTTATCTCCACGAGCCTACTTAATTTTAAGTAAATTCAGTGATAAATCACTCAAGTCCTTATAAGCTTTACGCTTTTTCCCGTATAGTAGCGTAGTCAGAATCTAGTGTTTTAATGACATTTGTGTATAAGTAACCTACTAAGGATATAGATTTTTTTATCTCCACGCGCCTACTTAATTTTAAGTAAATTTAGTGATAAATCACTCAAGTCTTTATAAGCTCAACTCTTTTTTCCGTATAGCAGTGTAGTCAGAATCAGTGTTTCAATCTTGCGTATTCAGTGGCAGAATTCAACTACAAGCTTTATTTTATTAGGGTGGAGAAATAGAGTGGGTAAATAATTTAAAATATTCTGTAGTATCGAAATATTGATGAGAATACTTAGAATAACGTATTGTGCAAAATCAATAGGACTAAAATTCCTATGTTCATACTTTAAGTAGTCAAATACGATACAAAATTTATTATTATATATACTGAGCAATTTACACCAACTTAGCAAACTTGGAGGTTTTGAGGCTATTGTTAAACTGTGAAACAGTTAAGCTTTTAAATATTCAAAATTATTCATTTGACTTAGAGCCTAGAGTTGTTTCACATCAATTATTTATTATTCATTAAACTTATCGTTGCTGTCATTATTTATTGTTGAATAATGTAAATGTATTGTTGAATATTTGTGTGACAAATCGACAAAAGTTATGTAAAAAATTAAAGATTTAATTAAAGCAGGTCAGTAGACTAAACTAACATTGTGCCAATAGAAAAAGAAGTTCTTAAGAGCAATATTGTATAATATAATTAAATCTAGTCATATATTATTATCAATAATTCTACTCTATAGCGTTTTATTTGATTTTTCGTCAAGTATAACTATTAATTGAACTTCATTCGTCAACGTCCTCCATTTGACGCCGAATTGGATATTGCATGTTCAGTGGCAGAATTTGAATTTTGCTTCCCTGATTGGGAATCAAACTCCCAGCTATTACGTTTACACGTTTTAGATTCTAATAAGGCTTACATGTAGAAGTTAATATTAATATAGGAAATATATAAGCAATATACATTTTAGTTAGGAAACTAAAATTTGAACACAGTTGATTGTGACATGTTTCATGAATAAATCAAAATCTATCACAAATTAAAAGCACGTACACTAACAACGAAATTGTGTAAAACTTATTTATTTTTATTCTGCAATTTTTTTTAAATACAGACTCTTTTTACATATTTAAGAGATGCTGTGTGCGGTATTTAACGCCGTATTTTTCTAAATAAACCAAATTATCGCATATATTATAATTATTTTTGTATTAAGAAATAATTCTTAGTAAACGTATAAAAAATTGAACTTAGCGGGATTTCGAAACCCGCTCGTGTACATTTTTTAAAAATGATTTTTATGTTCGAAGTGTGTGAATGACACTTTAAAAATTATAAAATATTATTTTAACTTTTTATTATTTATGAATAAATGTAACACGCAATACCTCTTCAGAGAACGGAGAATCGAAGAACACATTGGCATATTATTATTTATTAACAAAAAATTTCCATTCCTAGGTCGTCGTCGCGTACATCCTCTGATTGTAAACGTGATTGATGGTGGGTTCAAACCCCATTTGGGGAAAGGATTATATTTCAAATTTCATTTCTCTGCTCTGGTAAAGAAAACGCGGCGTTGAACTGCGCCAATCAAAATGCAATTTTTGAATTTCGAGCAGAATGTGAAGAATAAAGTGTCTATATCTAGCTCACTGCGCCTAGTCTGCAATTAGGCCAAAGCTGCTATTTAATAATAAATCGCAATGTTTAATTTATAATATTATTATAAAATGAAATGGCAATTACGATTTCTTAAGGGTATATTTTAAGAATTTTGATAGCATCGTTCGTTTCAGTTTAGTAACCGCCGTAAGTTTCATTAAAATAATGAAAAGCGTTCTCAACATTTATGCCAGTTCTCATTAACGCAAGAGATATCGGTCAAGTCGACAGAAATATATAAACAAGTAGTACAAGCTGTGATGAGACGAATATGATAAATTTACGTAGATAAATCCTTTATATCTTAAATGCTATAATTTTCCATGAATCCAGTTATTTAAAGTTTCATTTACGGAAAAATATATAGAGGACTCAATTTATGTACCTAGCTGTATGCTTTTATAACGGTGTTTTAGTAATTAGTAGCAGCCGCTTCGACGAGTAAAACATCTTGTATTCTTGGCAACGTGTGTGTCACTTTATACAAAAAGTGTATCTCAAACACATATAGTGTTTGTAGTATTTGTGTGTGTAGCTTTTTTAGCTTAATTTATTTTCAATGCATTATTATGCCTACACTTACTATCTTTCAAATTCAGTTATCTCGTTTTATTTTTTTTTTTTTTTTTTTTTTTTTTTTTTTTTTTTTTTTTTTTTTTTTTTTTTTTTTTTTTTTTTTTTTTTTTTTTTTTTTTTTTTTTTATATATATATTTTTTTTAATATGTTTATTTGGATACATAAATTAAGACAATGATTTAACTCAGCGTAATTCGAACCCACGCCTTTTTGAAACCGTCTTTAGTATCACACTTAAAACAAAATAAAAATAATGTACATTGTACATTGAGAGACAGTGGTATACCATATGACTGTAATAGGCTCGGAGGAATGATTAAAATTAATGAATTACCACCATTAACCTAAATTTCCACCATTTACCACGCTACATCTTGTTAAAAGTGAACAACGGAGAGTCTTGACATTACGTTCTTATTCCTAAGCTTAACAGTTTTCGAAAAACTTTAAGCTACAAAAGCCATTTATTTATTTATATTTATAATAAACTAATATAACAGGATATGCTTCCTACAGTTCATGACATTAACCTTGTCGGTAAATAACGTTTATGGTACGATACAAGTATGCATTAATTTAATATTCGCTGCCACTGTCACGGGGTTGGCGCGCTACCAAATGCAAGGCGCCCGGTGCGTGCGACACACTCTATTTGGTTGGGAATAATTTAAATGTTTAGAGATAAGATGGTTTGTCTTATTTAATATTATTTAATACTTTAAAATATATTTTCATTATCCCGCTTTAGTAAGGTAATGCGTGGTGTTCAATTCGAGAAAGCGGAGAACGGAGTGTAGTGCAACTAGGTTTTCTTTAACTACTCTGCTATGCCCGAAAACGTGTAAAACTAAAAAAAGAGAAAAAAATACTACTGGAAATTAATCACAGGACAAATTTTGTCTACATGATTTTTACAGAGCAGCGTACCGTATTCGAGACATTGCGAACTGAGTGGTGGAACTAAACGCCGCGCGTTGTCTAGTCAGATCGGTAAAATAAGAAAAAATGAAATATTCCCCCGAATGGATCGAACCTGAAACCACTGCTCTTACAATGAAACGTCCCACTGCGCTACGAATATCTCATTTTTTCATAATTGTATAATTACATAGTATTAAAATAGTTTATACGTTCAACTGATAGCATACATGAATATCCATCTCAATACAGTCTTAATGCAATTAAATTACAAGAGCGTCATATGTAACATCGACAATGCGTCAGCCCACAACATGATGCCAAGCTCAGGCTGCATTGCTTTGAGATATCTGACGTATCTGAGATAAATTGCAGTTGAATTAATAATTGTAATGAGCTGAAATGAAATTGATATCTTTATTATATATAAGGCATATTGATGAACTTACATACTGTTTGATGTCCTCGTGATGTCTTCACACTCCTCTGGGAGGAGTGGAGGAGTCGGTGCCAGGGCGGAGCCCTATGACCAAGAAAATCTTCTCCACCTGTTGATACAGGTGGGTCATTGGGGATTATGGCCATGAGTACCTGAGGGGGTGTCAGTCCGGGGTTAGCGGATGGGGGAGTATGGGGAGCTAGGAGGGATAAGCTGTTGCTGTCCGGGCGTTTTTTTTGGGGGGGGGCATCCCTAGGGAAGTGATGTCTATCCGGTGGTCGGGTGTGCCACGGGACGATGGTTTGGATGTGCGGCTGATCCGAGACATCAGCGGTAGCAGTTGCTGGCGATTCTTTTGATGTGATCACCCAAGCTCTCGATCTTGAGATCACAACATACTGTTTGCCTTTTTTGTGTCGGTATATATAGTATATTATAGAGGGGTTCTTTCTACCATATTGATACAATATTTATTATTTACGTAATAATCAAAATTAAAGTCTTCCTTGTTTTTATCGAATATATAATAATTAAATAATATATTTAATCACTTTTTGCTCTATCAATTATTTATTTTTGTTATACATAACTTATAAGTCAAAAATACACTAAAAGAAACACGCTTCAAATTATTTTCATAAAGCTTACCCAGGCAAGGCAGGTTTATGCTAAAAAATATCGTCAATGATGGGGTCACGTCTGAGGATTTCCAAGCAAAATTAACAACAAAAGATGGAATAAAATTTTGAAATTTATTGAGAAATTCTATACAGAATTTAACCCCATTAAAAGGTTCCAGAATCACCAAGATGTGTGTTGAGTTACGAAAACGGTAATAACATAACGTGCCAAGTTCACGATTACATTGTTTTGAGTTATATTCGGAGGCCGGCGGGCGTCTGCCAAGCTTTTAGTAGGGATGCAATTTTCTTCAAGCAAATTTATCATAATTTTCTCTAAATTATACTGTCTATATTATACCGTCTATTTTTTATCTGTACACTTATTATTCGTATACATTGCATGTAGACAAATAATATAGGCATTGCTGTGTGGGGGACGTCAACACCGTAAATGGAAACCAACTTATTGTATTGCTTCAAACTGCGAAAAAACGAGATCGCCAAGCTTTCTAACATTGTTATCGTCTTACTAACTTGCGCCATTATTGCACAGTAAAGACGTCTGTGACTGCTAGTTACGGTACTATTTTGAAATGAAACTATTTTTAACCGGATTAATTGCGTAGTCCATGTAGTGTGTAGTCCGTGGTCACAGGTAGGGTCTACCTGTGACCACGGACTACTGTATAGTGTTTGAAACGTCGGGTTCTAAAATGTATTTTCGAATACTAATATTATATGCGATATATATATGCGATTAATCCAGTTAAAAATAGTTTCATTTCAAAATGTGTAATAATCGTGAAAAGCAAAGAACTTATTATATGGTATTAATTATTGAAATGTTATCCACACATCAGACTGGATAGACAGAGTGCGGCGTTGTCTCTATTTTCTCTAAAATAAACGAAACTCGTAGAGCTTTATAACTAGATTTTTTAAGACACTAAACTAAAAAGTATTTAAGCTGCGGCCTTCAAAAGTTATGAAAAGCTATTGAAGTAACCCCATAATTCGTACTGAGCCTATCCATTACAATTCAAAGAACCTTCCCTGAACTCGTAGCTCGCTTCTTTTCACGCAGCAAATTAATGACGGTACTCACGCGAACTTTTTTTTAATATTGTACGGTACAAGATTTTAAATGAAAGCTTAAAGTTTTAAGTTTATCAAATTTGAGCGTGAATTTAAATTAGATTAGAATTTAAGCTTTAGATAGCTTATAATTTTTTTTTCAGCTTTAGTCGTGACAAAACTTTATCCGCTTTACCGCCAGAATTAGACGTTGTATGTTGAGTGGTTGATTTAAATGCCATGCTTTGTATTACCAGCTCAGATAGTAGATAAATATAAATTTATATATGATCATAAGTCCGAATGGGGATTAAACTCGAAATCATGGCGTTTAAAGTCAGCCGCTGTCCCATTACGCCGCATCGGCTCGAGCCAAAAAAACATTCTTTTTCGGCTCGAGCCGTTTGTAATGATTACTTAATAAAAAATCAACAAAAATATATATAAATATATGGTAATATTTTTATTGACAGCTTTACGCTTATGTGGCATAACATCTTAGGTAGTAAAAAGCTAATGTCAAGACACTCTGTTCTCTATTAATTTTTACTTATTATAAAAATTTAATACAAGTAATTAAAAAATAGTATTTTTTGTTAACTAAACGCTCCAATCTTAGAACTTAAATCCACCCGTCAGAGAAGCTACCAGATTTTGTCGTGGTTACGTTTAGACTCCGTCGTGCCATTCAGTGACAGCCGCAGTTATATTATTTCTATATAAATATAAGTTCTATGAATTTAGTCCTTCAATTAGCGTTTGTGTAATTAGTCTCGGTCTTAGTGTACCTTATAACATTATGGTAAATCCGCTTACCTGTTTGCTCTTTTGAGAAATGAATTTCTGTATGAATTGAGTTTTTATATATATTATTTTTGTGTATGAATTATGTTTTTATATAAATTATTTGATGTATATGACAAATTTCATTGTATTGTGTCTAGTAGCTTCTGATGTACGTTATCATTATCAGTCAATAACTCAGTAATGTCTATATATATGTATAAGTATGTATATCAATCTAGTTGTTTCTCGTTACTTCGTTTGCTTGGATTTTATAATTTGAAATATTTTCACTTTTACCTTTGATACTTTAGAAAATAAAACGTAAAATTCTGTTTTTCGGGACAGGAACCCGTAGGAATTTTGGATATTCGTGATGATTTCCTACACTCACCAACGAACCTACATGCCAAATTTTAATTTTCTACGCCAATTACCTTCGATTTTTTATATACATACTAGCGACCTGATCGCGTCTTCGCCCGCGTAAAATATAGATGTTTCGTATTTCCAGCGGCCTTTTCGTAAAACAATGAAATTCCTGAAATAACTAAAAAGAAATGGGAGACAAAAGTAATATCTCTATATAAAACTTCATGACAATCGGTTCATCGGTTTTGCCGCGATGACTTCACAGACAGACAGACGGAGTTACTTTCGCATTTATAACAAGACATAACAACAATTTGTTATCTCTCTTAAGTTAATTGAATCAAAATGCCACTATCAAAAAGGCAAATAAATGTAAATAATAAATGTAAATAGCTCTATGACACACACTAACGACTATATTTAATTCTGAGAAATAAAATGTAGAATCACATCGGCGACAGCATAGTCAGACGAGGAGCGAGCCGGCCCCCAGGAATAAAATGACTAAAAATTACGTATCCCATACCAATCTGCTGACTTGTAATGCCAGACACGACGAGCTGCGGGTGTTCTGTACCTGCCGTGTAGGTGCAGTACACTTAAATATAAAAGCAAGTGTCAATCAAATTAACAAGTGTATGGAAATTATGTTATCCACAAAAACACATCGTTATCAATTTTAATGACTTCCGCTCTACATGTTAGCAGATTTTGTATCAATATAAATTATTTAATGAATCTACCTGTAAATTTTGAAATATTAATTACGAATATATGTACATGTAATTCTGGTCAATTAGTAAATTTAGTAAATTAGTAAATGTGTTCTCTTAGAGGGTAGGTAAAGATAGTGTAGTGACACAACACTCCGTTCTATACTTTCCAACTTCTATTTAGAAGACTGTGAGTCTAAATTTAACAAGAATGTTGGGATTTAATTATTGGTACTGAAGATATCTTAAAATTCTCACGGGGAACAATAAAATTGAATTTTTCACACATTTTACTCTAGAATTAACAACTGTACTATTTATATAAGTGACACGCACAGACAAACTACTGGATGTAGAAAACTGAAATTCGGCACGTCCTTGGCAAGCTCCTTGGGAAGTGTTGAAAAGTACTAAGATAGGTTATCTGAAAATTCTCAAACGAAATTGAACTTTCATTTGATTGTATACGCAGTATCTATTACCCATCAATATTTACTTGCTAAAATAGAAATATACGTTCAAAATGGAATGCTTGTTAACAAGTCTAATGATCGTTCCAACGTCATATAATGCAGTCGTGGATAAAACCGCCCTGGGCGTTAATAGCCTCGCATTTTGTTACTTCATGTCGTATTTACATTCATTAACTAAAGCAAACTGTTTCATAATGTGACTATATAGCATGTAGATAAAGCTCTAGTAGTGAGTGAATCCAAATTTTAATATTATAAATCTGAATATAGCTCTGTCTGTCTGTGACGTCATCACGGCCAAACCGCTGAATCGATTGTGATGAAATTTTATATAGACATACTTGACTCTTGGGATGAGTAAACGCTATTTTTTTAAGTAAGTTTTTCCAAGAATTTAATTGTTTTACGAAAAATTTGAAACGAAAAATAAGAAGCAGCTATAGTTCACGCGGGCGAAGCTGCGAGCAGGTCGCTAGTAGTTCATATTTGTAAGTTACATGATTAAATTTGTTCAAAGTTTAGTTGTAAGCTTAGAATTATTATGATTATTATCATAATACAAATAGGTGCTAAGGCCATTGTTGCGCAGTGGACAGCGTATCTGTAAGCGTGAGTGGTTGTGGATTTGATTCCCACTCGAATGAATGATTATATTTCAATTTTTTTTATTAATTTGCTCTGGTACAAGACCAAAAGGGGAAAAGTTGAGGATGTATTTGCTGATTTGATTATATATATAGATTATATATATAAATTATATTATTAGATTTGGCAGCCTTTCACATAGTATTTTAAGCAATAATGGTACTAAATGAATTCATTAGACTTTTGCTATCTAATCTGCGACTGAAATACCCGTATATATACATGTGAAAAATATATACAATCCGGCTTTTACATTGCTTTAATATAAATATTTAAATACTAGTCTCTTATTTCAATAGAATGAATCAATATATGTATCAATTAATCAATGTATGTATGTAATATAACACTCTTCCGTTACTGACGGACTGACAGACAACGCACAGACGTATTACTGGAAACTGGCGCTGAAATTTGGCATGCAAATTTGGTAGGCAGAGAGAAGACACTTCGTTCTCCATTTTTCATTTCAATCTGATATATTACGTGTTGAATGGGGGCACTTAACGCCGCGCTGTGTCTTGCCGCCAGAGCGGAGAATGAAAATGATAATTTAAATCCCTCAAGTGGGAATCAAACCCACATACATCGCGTATTCGGTCATATGCTGTTACACTGCATCACGATGGCCTTACTAGGGAATATTACGATAGTAACGGGTAACAACTGTATTTTGTATATTACAGTTAAAACTTGAAATGATAAAAATGAAAATAATATAGTAGAATTCTTTATCTGGTCTCAAACAAAGCTACGGGCGACAACTAGTCTAGTATAAAGATGTTTCATAGAAAGCGTTTCAATATCATCACCTGTATAGTATGTAACTGTCTCATCTACATGCGAATTTGCGTAGGGATAAGCATTTACGTCAATCACATTGTAAATGTTAATCAAGACTCCACACCTTCTAACATGTCACTTAGCTTACAATTAAATATTAGTTGGCAGTAACAAGTTCAATTACAGAATGATTAGTAGTTTTTTTGTTATTTTTAAATTTTTAACATTTTTAAAGTTGTAATCACACACTTAGGAAATTGAAAAACATATTTAGAAAACTTATAAGAAATAAGTTGTAATTAGCATATAAAAAATTTGACGCAACTGGATGTAGAACTGGTCACACCTGTTGCTTCTTATCGAATGAACCAAGTACCGGGTGACGGGTCTTTTCGAGTTTTATGCGAATCAACCTGAAGAGACCCAGCGCCCCCTACAATCGTTTATCAAAAGTATTAAAAATCAAATGACGTCCACTAAAGTACAACGACATGTGCACATTGTGGTGTTGATTAATACTACTTATGTCAAATGACGTTCTCTTTATATTCATATATAAGTTATAAATAAATTATGCTAACACAAATATAACTGTTTCACCAATAGGAATCGAACCCACAACCATTGCGTATAATATTGCCATACACTTTCTATATATACCACAGTTATTGTTTAAAATATTTTAATGAAATTACTGTGAGAAACTAAATACTCGCTCACTCATTACTTTTTTGCTTTAATCATGCAACTGATAATATTATTAAATTATTTAAATAAAGAATTCGAACAAGGTATCAGGTTTACGTGTGCAAATTTTCGGGAAAATCGGACGTCAAATAAAACGGCTTTAAAAACGTATAAAAATTTAAACGAACGACTCGAACCCGCGCCTGTCGGAAATTTTAAAACGGACATATGTATATGTATATAGCATTACCAATTTTTCTGATATTGACCGATTGATAGATAGATAGACTAGATGAAACATTTAAAATCATAAAAAAATAATTATTAGTTATGTATGTGTCAAACTTTGACAACTCATTTTAACTTTGACAATTGAATTGTAAATTAATATATTTAGCCTGTTTAATCTAGTATCGGAGGTACTTGATAAATATCTGACATTATTGCAACTAATGCTAATAATAATGGGCACTGTAAAATAATTTATTCACGGTATCGTCGAAACGCTGTTTTCCTGAAAATATATTATTAATAAAGGTTCGAGTATATGCGACGCTATTTCGAGTCATAAATAAAATGGGGCCACGTGGAAATGCTATCGTTAACCGGTGAATGCAATAAAAGTGTTATAGACGAATGTTTGTTTATTGAAAAATTATATGTTTATAGGTCCATATATTATTTTTATGTAAGTCTATGATTTATATAATAGTTTTGAAAAGTTATAATGGTACCTAGGTGGTTGCGAGTTTGAATGCCGATTGGAGATTTTTTTGCAATATTATTTTCATTTTGTTTTGATCAAGCTAGTTGTAGGTCTTGGCTTGAGCTATGTAAATTACAATCTTTATTTCGCGGTAGAAAATGAAAAATGGAGTATCTTTCACTTGTTTTTTTTAATACCTGGTAAAATGAGGAAAGCGTGTGAAGGTTTTACAACTATATGTTAAAGAAACAAATTAAAATTGTTGTACTTTTATAATTCTAGGCGTCTTGAATAATATTTTAACACTCCAAAAGTGTTATTCCCATACTTAGTTATGCTAAAAACAAAAGTAAATTGCAATAAGCGTATACGAATTTCGAACTGGCTGGATACGGAATGAATGGCTGAACGGTCAGTGCGCTCAGACGGTTTTCAAATCACAGGGGTTTAAATCCCGCTAGGTTAAAATTTTTAATATATTTCTAAAAATGGCTGGAATAATAATCAACAATGTTATAATAAATGCAAAATAAAAGCCCCCCCGACCTGCTATCACATTAGCATAGACATTTAAAACAATTGTCATTATAACAAAGTTGATACATTTCACGATCATTTACATCAAAGAGCGTTGCCACAACAATCGTGGCACGTAAATAAAATTCAGTAACGCAGCGATGTTGGCCGTTTGTCAAATATTCCACATAGAAATTTAAGCTTTTCATACGAACGGTACAAAAGTGCCGCCCGTACCAACACCATTGAGCCAGTGTAGACATCAGACTGTATATCTGTGTGATTAAAATTCTACTTCTTTCTTTCTATACGGCTTCACTATTTTCCCATATGCTAGGCTAGAAGCTGCAGAGAACCTATTGTCACGACACTCCATTCTCCACTTTCCGCCTGAATCCGAGATATTGCGTGTTGAGTGGCGGAACTCGACGCCGCGCTTTTTCCGCAACATATTTTAATGGCCTGTATTATATCATAATATTTATCCTTATGCTATACGTATATATGTATATATATATACATACATATATATTCCATATATAGTATATAAATACTATACATAAATAAATATAACATATCATACTGCAGTTATGGTAAATTCATATTAAAATCTCATTAGTTTTCAATCACAATTATAATAAAGGACACAATGATTGTCCGATTAGGTACATAATATTGACAGCTACAAGTTATAACTGAACGTGGCGTGACTTCCAGCAGTTAGGGATTGTTCGACAGAAATAAATAAGCTATATGCGAGCCAGGGATTTGTATGAAGCATATTAAGTACTTTTTTATTTAGCATCACGCTTTTTGCCGCTGGAGGTAGTTAGAGGAGCCTAGTGTCGGGCCTCCGTTCCTTTCCTCCAGAAGTGGAGAAATTGTGAACGATATTGTTATAAAAGGCGTTAAACTATTTTCATTTTTATTTATACACATATAAAATGTACACATATAATTAATAAATTTTCCACTTTTTATCATTTTACCAAAAATATAATAAAATTTTTTAATTAATTATTAATTTAATCAAAAAAAGACATAGACAGGACATGTTATAAGATATAATAAGGAGAATTGGACAAGAATAATAACGGTATAATAATCAAAAGGAAAAGAGGTAGACTGTATAAAAGATGAGAGGATGATATCAGGGAAATAGCGGGGCCTATATGGACCCATACAGCGAAGGATGTCTATTCTAAATGTGGAGAGCTTTTGAGCCTTTGTCGGAACTCAATATAACGGATTTGTTGTAGATCGTTTGCCGATAAATATATGTAAATCATTATTTAGAACTAAGTAATTATTTTAAAATAAGTTAGGCATTTACATATTTATATAACATGAAAGCAAACTAGAATAACAATATAAAGGCTTATTTATTTATTTGTGTAATAAGAAAACTATGAAACTAAATTACACATATAAAAATAATTTCGTAAATAAAACTAATACTTTATACATTACATTTACTAAATATGAAATAAAATAAACGATCTACATTAAATTGCCATTGTTTATTTATCTATTAATCAACTTAAGAAAATTTTACAACTGTACTTTCATTTACTTCGTATCTGTACCTCTTGGACTAAATTCGGTGAAAGCATATTATGAGTTTACACATAGATGCAAATTGACTCTTGCAAAGATGACCAATATAAGAATAAAATAATTTATCATAACTTAGCTTCTATTTTAAATGTTTTTTTGTTGAAATAAAAATTAATATACCAATAAATATCTCAACTAAACTATTACAATAATCTAAAATATGAAGTTACTAACAAATAATGAAAGCGGCTGGTATGATGTAACTAAATTTCAAGTTAAACTGAAAATTATCTTGTTTCTTATGAAAACTAAAACAAACAAGGGAAGTGGACGCCTTAAAAGTTTTCAACTGCAGCGTATTTTGTTTAACTTTTGATATACAAGTAAGCTAATATGAAATATTACATACAGCGTTATTAAGAAATAATTTGTTTGCACTCAATTTTGAAATATCATTTAGACGAAGTTTTTACTTTTGCATTGGTGAGAAAACATATCCGGATCCGGATGTTTTTTTATACTTTATTTCTACGGGGTTAGTGGAAAGTAGCTGTAAATCTCGCTTCACTTCCTTGTCACCTACTTTAAAAGCACTGTGCGTCACCCATATAGGTGAAATGTAATATTTGAATTATAAATAATATTTTGAGCTGAAATTTAAGTCTTTACTACTGTCAGTTAAACACTTCTGCTACATGTTGGGTATGTTGAAAGTAATGTAAATAGAATATTTAAAATATATTTATAACGCTTAAAACTCTTTTTTTTTAAAAAAAAATATGAACGTAGCGGCGTACACAACCGCGTCTATTGGAAACCGTCTAAGCGCTTCGACCACTAAGCCATGCGTTTTACGTCCGGCTTGTCGAAATTCTTGTACACGCTTATTACAACTTCATTTGTTTTTAGCATCTTTGTAGAGATTTTCGCAAATTTCTGCTTTTCATGTAATTTCTGCTTATTGTGTGAATGACACTTAAAAATGTTAGAAATAAACGTTTACCTCTTTTAAGTACTGTAAAAGTACTTGCATAAATACTGTAGTGATATGCGTTCTATACTAATATGTGTTCTTACATTCAAAAGGGCCTAGAGTTCCTCCAAGTACAAATTTTATAAGAAACTTCCATATTTATTCAATACGTAAATATTCTTTCAGCGTCACCCACTTCCCAGCATGCTGGGTAGTCACACTGAACCTAGTTTCAAGGCACTTCGTTTCCCATTTTCCGGTGAAACTCAACGCCGCTTTTTGTTTTAGGTATCATAGTGGATATGACCAATTGGAAATATTGAAAATATTTTAAATATAAATCATTTACCCAAAGTATAATTGAACCCACAACCAATCGTTTACAGTTAAACGCTTTTCCACTGCGCTATAATGGCCTCAATAAAATTTAAGTTTTTATATATATTGTAACAAATATGTTATATATATAATGATTAGCTGATTTCATGTTCTTCAGAGTCCAAACTTGCAGCTATCGTCTGAAGTAAAATACTCTCGAACACGACAGTTTCGTTGAATTTCAATTTATTTTAAGTGGCAAACTTTTGACCATTACAAAATTAATCAAAATCTGATGTACCTAAGTAAAAAAAAAGACATTTAAGATATAATAAATTTTCATAACTCAAATTACATAATTGTTTCGTGTTCAAAAGGATTATTAAGTGAACGAACAGACACGGTTAAAGAAAACCATGAAAAAATTAAGCAAATGGAAGACGAATGGAGGGTCTGACAGGTAACCAGTGAGCCGACTTTTTGTTCCGACCACTTTTACAGAACGCTTAATCAATTACAAAAACAGGACTATATTGTAAAAGGAAAATTTCCTTTCTTTTCACAAGATATAAGACAATTAGTGAACAAATTATTATTTTATGAAGAAAATTTCATTTTATAATATTGTTGAATATTGTTGTTTTAGTGTAGTCGTGATTGAGTTCGATTCCCACTCGGTGGAATTATCATAATTTATGGTTTTTTTTTATATTTTTTCGCTTTGGTGAACAAGACTAAGAGTTCTCTTTGAATACTTCTGCTTTTCATTTTTTTTCTAATAACAAATTCAATGATTCACAAATTAAATTCGATGATACTAGAGGAACGTCACGTAAAAAGCATGAGGAGGAGGAGGAGGAGGAGGGCATGTATGAAGAGGTCATTGACTGTGGACGAGGTGAAAAAAGTATGCAAGGACTGTAGGCGATCCGTTGACTCTGACTCTCCCGCCAGGGATAAAGCATAAATCGTATGTTTGACACGTAACTATTGACATAAAAGTCATCTCAGCCTGGCGCAGTATTCAATAAATATTAAAAACATATAAAAAAGCCTTTGCCACTTTATACACAGTGTTCAATTACTTATTTTTTTCATGCTTGGGCGGAAAATGTAATCACTTTTTTGATTTGAAATTGAACCCAGAATCGTCATGCTCTTATTAAGCAGCTATCCGACTAAGCTACGATAGCGTAGTCAAAGAGAACCTAGTGTCAAGACACTCCGTTCTCCACTTTACGCCCGAAATCAAGACATTGCGTGTTGAGCCGCCGCATATACAAATACCTAGGAATCATTATCTAGAATCATTATCTAAAATCATTATCTAGAATCTTAGCTTAAACTCCGTTCATTTCGTCCCAATGTATACTGTACTGATATATAAATTTAAAACCTCTTACATCTCGAAAAACCTAACTGAGTTTACTAACAGGCGAGAAAGGTACCGAATACTTATATACAGGGGGATACATAATGAATGGTGTAAGTTAGTAAACTGGTGTAGCAACAAAGATTAATCTTGCTAAACCAATTATCAACCTTATCGCTATAATGTTAGAATTCTAATGCAATTGTTACAATTTAGATAAAATGTGGTCGTAAATTATTTATTGCCGCATCGTTTTATTATAAATGATCATTAATGTATTGTGGGCTCTTTCGTTATTTTTTCGTATTTATCATCAGATGTCCTAAACAGCTTTATGAGTTTTCCCATAAAGTGTCAATGTTTTACAGTATTTACATAATACTTACAATAAATTTGATACGCTACTATAGCTGCTCACGGCTTTGCCTGCGTAAACTATACGACTAAACTATTTATTCGCCCGCCCGCCTTTTCACTTAAATCACAAATTTAGCTTATCTGTATAATTTAAGTTTTAGTAACTTTTTTATTTATCAATTTCGACAAAACTGCATTTAAATCGGCAAAGCCGTTTCCGAGATTAGCGTGCACTAACGCACATACAAACCAAAATTGTTTTGAGTTCTATTACATTGAAAAATATATATTTTTTAATATATCTTCCATGTACAGACAGCGACAGTTATTTTTTAATATATCTGTGGATAATGACACATTATTGTGTGACACTTGACACATCAAAGAGACAGACATTTGATAAAAGAATAGATTGATCTCTTTACTTTAAAAATGAATTGAGTTTTATTAATATTATAGAATGTATATTATATTGCACAACTTACTTTTTTATTTAAAATATATTGGTTATAAGGCCGACATTGCACATGTCTTTCACATTATATATACTGACGTGAATTATAAATAGAGTGTGCAATAAACTACTATTAGGTTCGACACTAGGGAAAAAAAAATTAAATATATACGATCCATAAAGTCTGAAATATTACTTAAAAATAAATTTTAAATAGTATAAAACGTTGCAATGTGATATTCTTATCAGCGTGGAAGCCACACTCGGTACGGCCATTTGAGTGTTGTACATTATCAACCCTATCCGAAACGTATAAAGACGCCTATAGATTTTAATGTTTTTATACAGATGGACGGTTATTGTAGGTTATTTTATTTTTTGTAGAGATATATTTGGTTGCCGGTATGCCGCAATTGGTACTTGGGCTGAACGAGGTCGTGGGTTCAAATTAGATGTAAGGAAAATATTTACTGTATAGTGGGACAGAGTCTGGCTATAAACGCTGTGAACTCGCTCATCACTCGAGGGAATGATTATATTTAAATTTTAAAATACATTTAAAATACATTTTTCGAATTAGAAATGTTATATTTAATTTAGGAGTAACTGCCCCTTTTAATAGAGCTGTCATATCCTATAACTTAATTTTTAATGCAGCCAAGATTGACATATTTAAAGATTCAAACACATTATTTAATAATAAATTAAAGAAATATTTAGTGAGGTGTGAGTAGGGAAAAACAATATTATTTTTAGTATGAAATTTATAAATTATTAGGTCATATTTATTTTGTTAACATTTTTTAAAGTGTTATTCCCACACTTACGAAATTTAAAAAGACATATTTAGAAAACGTATAAAAATTTGAACGCAGCGGGATTTGAAGCCGCGCCTCTTCCCGCTGCGTTCAAATTTATACGTTTTCTAAATATGTCTAGGTCATATTTGTTCTAATTTGTTTTATTATATGTTTGTTATTATTTTTGATAATATATATGTTTATTTGTTTGTGTCGTTTAGTTATATTATTAATATTATTTATTTTGTATCTTTCTTAAATTAAAGGCATTTTTTTTATTTGTGTTAATTTTGGGTGTTTGGTTTTTTTGTATTAATATAATTGCGAATAATTGTGATGTACCATGTAATATTCTTGTTTCTTTATGCTATAATTTTTAAACACTTATATATTGTATGTTGTATACTGACTAACAAGTAAATAAATATTTTAATTTCTCTTCTCTCGTGACGTCTTCGTCGTCTTTCAACTCCGCCACTCAACACGCAATGTTCCGAATTTAAGAGCAAAGAAAAGAACAGTGTCTAGACACTAGGTTCTCTCAGCCTACCTACAGCCTACTATAGGTGAAGCTGATATATAGGTGTTTTACTCATAGCAATCAAGCGACTTAAGTTTATCTATTTTATTTCACATGCATCTTTCTATGGAGGAAGGTAAATATGGTCTAATCTCGTTATAATATCTCCATCTTGTGTGAATTGTATCTTGTGTAAATAAGAAAAAATGTTAAAAACATCACATTAGTTCAAAACTGACCTGATTCCATTGTAGTTTAAGCGGTAATGTAAGTAAATTTGCTACATGAATATTAAATATAGTTGTATTTACTTTATTTAGTCATTTACGTCAATTAGTATGATCTGAAAATGTACTATAAACTTTAGTATTAAGCAGTTAGTTTCAGTTAGCAATTATAATAAGTAAGGGAAATTTTCTTTTTTCGTTAAGTTTCGTGTCTATTCATCCAGATTAAAATTTCCCTTAAATTTATTTAAATATAGCTTGATTTTACCTGTACATCATAACATAATAAAATACATTTAAATAACCTTTTATCTATACGAATAAATAAAATTGGAGTGGCTGTTTGTAATATTAAATTAACCGATTTTTACTAAAGGCATACACGGTGCATATACAAAAAAAAAACATTTTTTACAATTTTTATCTCTCTATATGTCTAATTGTTCCGGCTCATATCTGGAGCTGCACCAATTTTGCTGGGTCTTTCAATGGCAGATATCTACTTCTGATAGATATTTTTATTTTAGACTTCCATACGGATAAAGTTGCGGAAACAGCTAGTGTAACATAAATGGCACATTATTCTCTCTCACATTATATGGCATTGGAAAGAACACTTTACTACCGTTTGTGAAAAAATTGTTATATCACTTTTCTTACAGAATCTTGCCTTAGATAATGTAACAAAGAAAGTGTAAATGTTTTAACTGCATATCAAAATCAATAACGGTAATTGACTGGAGTGTATGTGATTAGATTATTTAAACTGCATTCTACGCATATATTTTGATATTACAAAATATTTTTTTGGAAACCTGATGTTTCGATAACTTTAAAGTACTACGTAATAACAGGTAAACCTGGACCTGTGACAAACTAGTGTTAAGTAGTTTGCTGTTGTAACATTTTTTTTATGAACCAATTGAAATGAAATATACACTAAATGTTAAGAGAAGTTTACTATAATACAATAGTAAAAACTGCATTAAAATCGGTTAAGCCATTTCTGATATTACCGTGCACAAACAAACAGAAAAACAAACGAACAGAAAATAAAATAAAAAAATATTGTTTTGGTTTCTATTATTAATTTATTAATAATATTTTTTATTCATATATTTCATATTACACGTACAGACAGCGATAAGTAACATTTTTTATTATATGTATAGATATAGATGTGTTTATATCGTGACAATTAAACGAACTGATTAAAGACAAATAAACAAAACTGTACTTAAAATTATAATTATGTAAAGTAAAACGTACCGACGGTGAGCCAAAGCGATTTAATCTTCAAATAGTCCAACCAATAAAGGGGAGACCTGAAAAACGCCCGTTAAATCGCTAAGTAATACATCGATACCGATTGCTGTTTCAGTTCAATCAATCCTACATATTGAAAGAATCGGAATTAAAAAAACGCAATTTCGATTACCGTCCGTTCTCGCAGTGAAATGCGACTGGTACGATATTAAAATGTTATAAGCGGCCCCCTGTTGTGATTACAATTGCCACGATATTTTGTATGCTTTTTGGACGCTCTATACCTATATATTATAGATACATTTATAGTTAGTACCTACGTACTTCAACTTTTATTAGTGGTTATTGTAGCTGTTGGGTAAATTTATACAGCTTTACGCTTTTTCCCTCATAACACGGTAGCTAGAGTGAACCTGGTGTCAAGACACTCCGTTCTCTACTTTAGGCCAGAAATTGAAACATAGCATGTTGTACCGTTGTTACTCAAAGCCGCGCTTTGTTTTAAGTATCAGAGTGGAAAAATTTAAATATTTTGAAATATACTTATTCGCCCGAGCGGGAATCGAATTCACAACCAATCGCCTTTGCAATCAGACATAATAATATTTTAATAATAGCATTCTCTCTTACCAAACGATTGTTTGTAGAAATAATATTTGGATAGTAGAAATTTGAAAAAAGCGATGCTAACGACATAAATAAGGGCGAAGAACGCATGGCTTAGCGGCCAGAGCGATTGGACTGTTTCCAATAAGCGCGGGTTCGAGTCTTGCTGCATTCAAAACGTTTATACATTTTCTTAAAAAGCTTTTCATATCCTAAGCTCAAATAATATATTCTATTAAATATCTAAATACAATATTAAATAACCTTTTACAACTTTACACCTTTAAAATTCCAACCTCTGAATAGTGTGAGCGTTGAAGTTACGGGCTACTTATGTATGTGTCTACGAAACTTCAAAGGAGTTTGACGAACAAGTGGCAAAGTTTCCTCGTGCTTAACCTTCTTTAAAGAAACTTTATTGTAATTATTTGAGGTAAGATTATTTGGATGAAATTTTGATTTAAAATAAACTAAGACGAATTCATTAAAAAATGTATTTATTTATACAGAATTGTTTTTTTAAAATGTTTATACAACTTCGCCCTTTTTCCCGAACAGCAGAGTAGTTAGAAATAAAATAATGTCAAGATACTCCGTTCTCCATTTTTAGCGCGCAATCAATACATGGCGTGATAAGTAGCGGATCTCAACGTCGCGTTTTGTCTTAGGTATCAGAGAGGAGAAATGAAATATAATTCCCCAGAGTGGAAATCGAAACCACAACCAATCGCGTTAACAGTCATGCGTTGTCCCACTGCGCCACTATAACCTAATTAAATTGCTTTATGGCACTATAGCGGTACAGTTGGTATGTGCTTAATTAATTCCATTAGTAATAGGTTCAAATAGTATTTAGGGGAGTGATTTTTTAATATAAAAAAAAAACATTATATAATAGCGGCAGTGTTTAATGATTCTATTATTCGAATTATTTCCTTCATTAACCAGTGTTTCAAGCATCATTTAGAGTAAATGGGGAAGAGATATTGAGTGCCTGTACCAGAGTGCTACGTTTTGTTTAACCAGACCAGCTGAACAATGAAATCCAAGCTTATCCTTCCGACAGAAAAATTGACCCTACAATATATATATACTATATGTCAGATATTTATCACAGTTTAAGAAATATGGAGGTCATCACGGCGCAGTAGAATAGCATTTGTTAGTACATTATGAGTTCGATTCTGTTCGATATGTTTTGATTTTGATTTTCCCGCTCCGGTAGTTACAGGATATCGGCTTACTCGCCACTAAGCCCGCAATACCGCAAATTCGGGTAGAAAGTGTTCACTAGGTCACCTAGCGTAACATAGTCTACTATGCGAAAATAGCGTGAAGAGTGCCCGTAATTCAACTCCGTGTTTTAAAATACGTAATGGCTGTACTTATGCAAAATATTGTACACAAAATATAATATGCATTTACATTAATTGATTATATTGTAAATTATTTTCATTTTTCTGTTCTGGTGACAAGACACAGGGCGACGTTGAGTTCCGCCACTCAACTCAATGTCTCGAATTCGAGTGGAAAGTGGAGAACGGAATATATTGACACTAGGTTTTCGCTGCCTGCCCTTATATGCGAGAAAAAGGGTGAGGCTGTAGAAATCATTGTAATAAACAAAACACTTTACACTTAAACAACATCTATATTTTATTTCAAAATCAAAGTCATTGTCGGGATTCTCACAATTATGTAACGTTTCTAAATTGTCTTAGCACTTTGTCAAACAGACGCGCGGAATACATGCATATTAAAGAGAGAGGAGGTGGGGAATTATAAAACAGACACGAAGTAGCTAGTAAAGCTATTTGACGCATTTCCAAGTAAAGAATTTTTGATACATTTTCTTGTTAGCTGCTATCCCCTGCATATGTCAAGGTACACAGAGACTTTAAGTATAAGGTTTTCCACATTTTGCTTAATTTAATTGCTTAGAAATGTGCTTGTTGCGTTGCGTTACTAAACGCCGTGTTTTTACATTAAAAATTCTTAACACAAAACTCTTGGTGCAAAATACCTGACATTGACATGTCTACTTAGACACGTCTAAGTACTAAAGTAGACAGGAAGTTCTCGAATATGGTGGTGACGTTTATATCCGGTAAGTACTGTAAGTGCTGTAAGTTATAAATAAGGAGATTGAGAAAATGTGTTTTAAAGTGCTTGTCATGAAATTTATTTTGTTTAGTGAATCATATGGTTATTTAGAGTTGCGACACTTAGTATATAGATGGTTTTCAGTTTTTCACATTATATGGAGGTATACATAAATTACTTTAATTTTTTACAATATCAACTACGGCCGACATATGCCTTACTTGGGAACCTACTGTCACTTTTGCAACTTAATAACAGTACTATAACGGTGTTACAGTAGCAAACATAAAATATATTTAATCAAAAAGAATCTAGGGTCTATACTCTTATCTCCACTTTCTGCCTTGCCTTACCGGAGAGGGCAATTGAAAAAATTATAAATAAAATATCTTCTCTAATAATGCGGCGATCAAACCCACAACCAATCGCGTTTATAGTCAGACGCAATTCTACTATGCCACGATGGCCTTTGACAAATGAAATTGTATTGTAAAATATATATATTATTATATTGCTCCATTTACCACATAAAGGTATATCTCTATTATTCTATTATATTAAAAAGCATCTCTACATGACTACTTATTTCCAGTCTACATCATCTCTAGGTAAGCTTTAACACGTTTGATATAATATTTGTATCACTAAAGAAATTTTAATTAAAACCTCGTAGATTTTACTCTACTTGTAGTATATTTTAATATTTTTCCTAAGCTAAAAGGTGCTATGTAACAAGTGTGGTTCAAAAGGAAACGAAAATATGCTACATTAATTTTTTATCTTCAAAAGAGCGACCTTACACTGTCTTAAATGTCTCTAGTAACCTACTCTAGAATTATATCTTATTTCTAATTATTCTGTAATTAATTATTCTATTAAATAGTAAAATAAATAATTATTACAATAATTTACATAATTTACTAACACAAGAATAAATCTCATCATCTATATCTAGTTTCCAGCAAGCTATTTAAAGACGAAATTGGAAAAACAGGTATTCTTTGGATTACAGCATTTTCGCTTAAATAAGATTTCATTCTTTCAAGATTTCAGAATCTCAAGGCTACAACGACGAGCAAAGCAAAATGCACCGCAATAAATTATTCATTTTTCTCTTTACCGTTGAGACTTAGGAAGTCCAAAATGTCACAAGTTGGCTAGGAGCCATCGTAAATATATTACAGAATTTATTATAATTGTAAATATTAATTTTACTTAACTAATTATTCATGTTTTAAGTTTTAGAAATCATATTTTTTGGGAATTTGAATTTTTTTATCATGGTTCTGCTGTGAAAGATGATTTAGTCACTAAGTTGGTATAAATGAATTAGTTAGTGGAACTCAACACTAAGTTTTGCTTCAACATCAACTTAATTAAGTTAGATCGAGGAACTGACAATAGTTTATATATTATAATCATTATCCTTAGTCAGAATCGAACCCAAAACCAAAATATTTACGGCCATATACTGTACTGTAATCACTATACTATACATTTTCTCTATCTGTTTACAAAAATTAAATTTTTTTAAAAAAAAAAGTCCCCATTCTACTTCTTTATATCGCAAACAGTTAAAGCATACTAAAAGTTATAAGAAATTGGTCAATTCAGCATTTTTTGGCACAGCTTTAGTGGAATATAGCTTGACACGTAGGCTATGCCTCAATCCCTGACGTTTAATGGTCGAGAAACTACGTTAGCAATTTTATGTGGCTCCCGGCTCCCATACTTTAGCTCCTGCTTGTCCCAACTTAAGTTACGGGAGATATAAGACGCGCTTGTTGAATTTAAACTGTGCTGTATATTTTTAAACATGCTGTATAAGGTTTTGTGACTTTGTATTTAGAAAATTATCGTTTTATGCTTATATAAATAAATAAGCTCATATTCTATGAGAGAAGAAGAAACTGTCTATTACTGCTGGGTTACCAATTTGTTTTAGTTCGAGAAATGAAGAATTTAAACGTTACTGTATCTGTTGTCTGTTTTTAAGCATGTTGTATATTATATTATTTAGTAACATTGATTAATTGAGTTTCGATTTATTGTCGTTTAAAACACGCATATATGGGCCAAGTAATAATTCTATGGTATTTAAATCGAACCTGCACCTAACGATGGTTAACTAAATTCTAGTAATCTTTTATTAACGACATTGTTTTGTGAGACAGTATTTATCTTGATTTTCATTGATGCAAATGTAATCTATGGTACCACCACCAGCTCCACCTCCATCTTGATGGTTACTGGAGATATTAGGCACGCTTGTTGAATTTAAACATTGCTGTGTATTTTAAAACAGCCTGTAGATGTTTTAGTGGTAGTAAGTTTGTGTTATATGGGTTTCCTAGAAAATTTTTTGTCCATTGCTCTTTGAAATATTATTCTTAGTGATTTTGCTGGTACGATAAAGGTTTATTTCTAAATTTCTAATAAGTGTTAAATTTCTAATAAGTGTTGAATAATTAATTTTAATGATGTAACTTCAAAATAATATTTTCAAGTTCTGTATTATTTTTGGATTGTTTACAATTATATTTTTCATAATGTTGCACAGATTTTGACTGTTATTACTTGTGGGTTCGATTCCCTTTCAGTGAATTAAATATATCTATATAATTTTAATTTCTCCGCTCTGGTAAGACAAAGCGCCACTCCACACACAATACCTCTAATATAGGCGGAAAGCGGAGGAGTGATTTAAAGTTCTCTCTGCCACCGTGGCTAAAAAAAGCGTGAAGCAAAAAAAACTAATTAATAATATATAACAATGAATTACCCCTGTGGGGTAATAATATAGATATCTTAAATTACTGTAAAGCATAATGTATCTTTCGAATAAAAGGGCTGACCGCACCACAAATGTACCGCAAAATTGTTCAGAATTTGCGACCATTCCTACAATGGACCATGCAGTTTAGTTTACGACTAAATCTCACTCAAATATTTTACGTATGAACGTACAGTTATCGTAATGAGCCGCCGCTTGTGGAATGCGGTTAGGAATCATTCAAGTCATTTTAAGTTCCAAAAGCTCTATATTTGGCCAGAAAATTGTTTTGGTTTTGTATTTTTTTATTATTTATTTGTATTTTTTAGTTGTATATTGATTGTGGGGTTAGTAAAAAGATAGAATGATGAGATGAAATGAGTTAAGTGTCTTGACACTAGGTTATCTCTGACTACCCTACTACTGCTTCGCGTGAAAAAGCGTGAAGCTTAAAAAAAAAGATTAGTTTGGGTTTAAATGATAAAGAAGTAACGATTTTTCCAAGGACATGCGCGAAGAGTCTTTTAATAAAATAAAAAATAAGGTAATTAATAGACTTTTTATAATGTCCAGATGGACAAAATTATAAAAATATAAATTTCTACCATTCTTTTTTACCAGTCAATGTTATAATTTTGCCAGATAGTTTAGATACAGTCAGTTATCTTGACTTGAGTGAGTATCACTCATAAAATATTCTAAATTCTAAAAATCTAAATTAATTATATAACATTACGTAAATTAAGCAGTTTTAAAACAAAGTAAAACTTGAAAACTTTTTTATTTGTTATCAGTTTGGTACAAAATAATTGACTTGTTGCCATATGAAAATTAACTTAACGCAACTCAACACGCAATGTCTCGAACTCGGGCAGAAAGTGGAGAACGGAGTGTGTAACCACTAAGTTATCTCTGATATCCCTGCTATGCCTGTAGCTGAACTTAATAAACTTCTAAAATAACTAAAACTACTTATTTAGTGACTACAAAAGTTCAAAAATTTTATAAGTTAAAATCTTAGATTATATTATTTATACATCAAATTAATAAGTTATATGCTGCACTAGATGAGACATATATTGGAACATTTTATGTGCTTTTAAGAGCATATATCAATAAGTCAAATTAACTCGTACAGAGGTACCTGCTCTTTTTTCTTTACTTTTCTAGCGCTTTTTATTAAGTAAATTATATTCAATGAGAGAGTAACGCTGCCTTCATGTTGGAACTAAGTTTATTATACAGTAGTTTTTAATAACAACGCCAAGACTCTAGCATGTAAGGGCAATATGTTATAATGAATTTCAAGCTATTGTAAGATTTTATATTAAAATATATTCTCTTAGAAAGTTTATTTTTGTAATAAGGTTTTGTTACAACCTTCGTCGCGGATTTACGTCATTAAAATTAGATAAGGTAATTTTAAGGTAACCATAGACAGGTATTCTAATATGTGTAAAAAGTTTTCTTAAAAGAATATATACAGCATTAAGCATTTTTCTGCAAATCAGGGTACTCAGAGAGAATCTGGTGTCAATACTTTCCGTTCTCCACTTTTTACCCGAATTCGAGACATTGCGTGTTAAGGGGCAGATGTTAATGCCGCAGCGTGCCCACAAACAAATAATTCTTAATTGAGGCCATATCTGACTGTATATATGTTTGGTTGTGGATTCGATTCCCACTTGGAGGAATGATTTTATATAAAATATTCACATTACTCTGCTCTGGTGGCTAAAACACCGCACTTTAAACGAGTTGGGCCTCTCAACACGCAAAGTCTCGAATTCGACTGGTAAGCGGAGAATGGATTGCCTTGACACCAGATGCTTTTTGGCTATATGCATATGATATGCGAGATAAAGAATTAATGTGCTTACGGATTACAGTCGCTCTACCATTGATTTTGCATGATTGGCTTTTTATATATATATTTAGATGTTTGATTTCTTTAAATAATAAATTAGTTTTCCATAGAGATGTTTTTTATATATATATATATATATATATATATATATATTCAGTTATCCAATTTATGATCAAGTCCAAGATCGTACTTGTTTAGATATTAAGCGTATCGACCTCCATCTCAGAGTGCGCTTATAAAAATATTTTTTTATCACTTCCCCAAGTTCAGCTTGAAACCAAAACTATCGCGTTTACAGAGAGATGTTGTCCGTCTACGCCACGCTAGCCTTAAGTAATGACTCTCTGTGTTAGAAGACTAACAGCCGGTAGCTGCTGAAAATACATTTTAATTTCCTTTCGCCTAAAGACAATATGTAAATTAATATTATCGGTTTTACTAAAGTATGTATATTATTGCATATTCGTAGATGCAAGAAGCTCTATGCATAATGTATGACGTGACGCGTGCTTTTGAGACTGAAGCATAATTATAATGATACTCTTATGTGCTTTATATATGGTAACCTATTATGCTCCTGAAAGCTCGTGTTCCATTATTTTGTTATATAATCACTTTTATTATTATCTCTTTTATATAGTAGTTGCAGGAAAATGTTTTGTAATTAATATTTAGAGGGGGTTTCTGACACAATGATACATTGTCTGACTGTAAATAATGGTTGTTGATTCGTGTCCCAATCGGGGAAATGGTATAATTCATAGAATTATTTTGACTTTCATGCTATGTTAAGACTAAGCTGGCTAAGCTTGGGCTGAGATTTACCACTTAACACACAATGTCTAAATGTATGGGATTCCGTGTTAATGTATGGGATTGTTGTTGATGCTCAATTGGGTGGCTAATAATAGCTATTGCTGTGTATCTCGTCGGATATTCTCAGCCAAACTGCCTTCCAAGCCGATGGTAGATTATACAGACTAGGACCGATAATATTGATATGTCAATCATCCATTGGACAATTAATAAATGCTCTAAAACCAATTTGAGTAAAGAGTATTTTGATTTTTTCTCGTATTGGTAATCGAACCCACACCCTCCATAAACCTATACTTCTCACGTCAAAGTACAAAGTTAATTTAAATTCTGAAGTGGGTACCTCACAACTCACCGAGACCTGTCACTTAGATTTATTCGCGCTTACGTAGCTCAACGCGAGTTACACGCTCTTCCCGATAAGGGCAGGATGAAAAGTTGGTGAAGGCTGCATGAGGTATATACTCTTTACAGCGAAAATGATAGTAGTTTATCAAACCCTACTGTTTTAGGTATACGCGTATCGGGTACGTGCGTGTTCGATCGTATGAGTTATTAGAATTTGTCAGTTAATGTGCTGAGGGATTTCAGTCGCTCTACCATTCATTTTGCTTGATTGGGGTTATATATATATATGTTATATTGCTTGATTTCTTCTAATAATTATTAGATTTTCCTATAAAGATGTTATATATATATATATATATATATATATACGTATATATACCATATTAGGCATATAGAACATAGTGTCAAGGCATTCTGTTATCGAATTTATGTCCAAATCCTTGACATCCTTACCAGAGTGGGGTTATCAAAATATTTTATTTCTCCCCTAGTACGGATTGAACCTACGATCACCATGTTTACAATCAGACGCTGTACGACTGCGCCACAGGGGCCTGGATATTAATAGTTTGTCGAGAGATTTAATAAGATGTGGTTTGGTTATTTTAATGTAACACCGTTTGTTTACCGCAATAAATGGAATTCAATTCAAATTAAATTCAAATAAAAGATTTTACGAATCTTATAAGTAATTTTGTAAAGCTGTTTTCAGAAAAATGTAAACATAATATAAATAGCTAAAGGGCTTATTCGGTATATGAAAGGCGCAGTTTGACTTTCTGCTGCGTTTAAATTTTATGTAAAATTTGTATTGAAAGGTACTCAAAATAAAACATTCTTTATTCAATTCAACGTATAAAAATTCCTAAGAGGCGCAGGTTCGAATCCCGCCGCGTTAAAATATCTATACGTTTTCAAAAAATGTTTTTCAATTTCCTAAAAGTGTGAATAACACTTTAGAAAAAGTTAAAATGTTTAAAAACCTTTTTGAAAATAAATTTGTTTACAGGAGGTGACTATTTTTTAATTAAAACAGGCTTTTTAATTTCGTAAAGCTATTGGATATAAATATATAACAATAAAACTAACTTGTCTATCGTAATATACTTAAATTCAATACAGCGTTATAAGCGCATTTTCCTTCTGACTACACAACGTGTAAACGAAATGGTACAATTCTGAAACAATCGAAAGGGATTCTGAAGAAGGATTCTCGGTAAATACTTGATAAATAGATAACTATACTTAAACTGATTTATGTTATACATACAGAAAATATGTATATTTGTATATTTAAAAGAAAATCACCACTTGTGTGATTGACTGACGTTATACGGTCGAAACTATTAACTAAGGGCGCCTTCAAATTAGGCGTGAGTAGAACTGCTACACCAAAGCTATAGTTTTTATAGAATTTCTAAAAGCACAGTAGTATAGCTCGTGTGTCATGATAGGATAGTGGCCAATGTACCACAGTAGAGCTTTCACTAAAGTCTAATTTAAAGACGCCCTTGGAAAGCTCAAATTAGACAATCAATTTTTTTAGTAGGGGACAATTGAGAATATTTTTTTAGATTTTACTTCACTATTGACGTTAATGCTTAAATTCATTTTACTTTATTAGACTATTCTATTTAAACCATTGCTTTCTGTCAGAAATATCCTAATAGCGCTAAAATAATGTTATACAAATATTTATTACCACATTTTACTTAATTTTTTACCATATTTATTTTTTATGAAAATATGGCATTAGGTTCCGTCAATCAATCGTCACTCTATTACAAAAATCAAGGTAAAGTGGAGACGTAGTGATTTAACACTAGCTCCTCTATACTTATCCTTCTAAATATGATAAAAATATAGAAAATATCTCTTTATAAGACTTTTGAAAATACACATTTCGTAGCGTTCGCGGAAGATTTAAACAACCTCCCCTTCGTTAGAGCGTGACACGTCTAGCTTTCGCTTTAGCAGGCTCTGGGTGACTACAAATTTAATTCTGCTGCATTCCGCTGAATCGAATTGCCAAAATATATTGCTTTTAGCATTCCTTGAATAAATGATGGAAATGAAACTTCGTCTGTTTATTATTTTGAAGAAAAAGTTTTTTTACTGTAATAGCTTCTCACTTTAGGCTGCATAGAAGCAGGGTAGTCAGAGGAAACTTAGTGTCAAGACACTCCGTTCCCCACTTTCTGTTTGAAATCAAGACATTGTGTATTGATTGGCTGAACTCAACACTGGTTTTGTTTTAGGTACCAGAGTTGAGAAATGAAAACATTTTCTATATAATTACTCCTCCGAGTGAAAATTAAAGCCACAACCAATCACGTTTATAGCTAGACGCCATTGTGGCACAATGCCGTCTAGCTATACTGTGATAATTTTGCTAATTTATTATTAAACTATTTCCATTTATATTTCTATACTTTTCTCGAATTTCAGGAAATCCTCTCTATGTGCTCCTCTAGGTCAATGTTCGTACATGCCAAAAAGCTATCTATACCCATTAGTTTAAGCTATGCGATATCTATCAGTCAGTGAGTAACGAATGAGATACATACATATGTAATTTGGTGAAATGTTTTATCGAGAACGTTTTGTAAAGGAATCAGTTTCGCACTTGGCCTATCCCTTTACATGGAAAATAAAATTAAAATGTAAAATGCAGTCTATTGAGAATTGTCAATAAAATAAGACAAAATAGTGTACATTTTCTCCTGTCTCCATTGTTAAGAGGTTAAATAAATTTACATATGGATTTAATTGAAATATATAAATATATATTACACTATTATAACTGTAACTGTAAAAACTGTTAGGTTACAGGTTCAATTGTCACTCGACGTTAGTCATATTTAGGTTTATTTATATATTTATTACGGAAAACAACAGCATTATCTTGTTATAAGAATATTGTAATAATTGTATGTAGCAATAATGTAAAAAATAAATGTTATTTAAATTATTTTCATTTCTATCTGCTTAGACAGAACCCAATGCAATGTGGATATAATGCGAGAGAAGAAGAAGAAGAGAATGGAATTAGCAGTTGGTTCTGTTAGGTTAACCCTGTAAAAGAGGAGAGGGTAAAAAAAAACAATGCGTGTAGTAATTTCAAAATCATCATCAAAAAGCTACTATTATTGTATGCGGTCAGTAATGAGTTGAATTAGGTGATCTGTGGATTTATTAATTTTAAGCCCTTGCATATTAAACGGAGGCTTGACGCTCAAATATTTACATTTATGGTTTCAGAATTCATTTATCCATACTATTGATACTATAAATGTGAAAGTAACTATGTCCGTCTAGTCGTCTATGACGGCTAAACTACTGAACCGATTGTGATGAAATTTTATATCTTTATTTAAACTATCCTTAGGGGCTTATGATGAACCTATGTTGGGAGGCCGCCCAAAATATGAAACAGCTATAATTTCATGCGGGTAAAGACAGGAGCGGGTCGCTAGTTTTTTATAAAGAATTAAGAAAAGAAACTGAGAACTACAATGATACATGCAAATCGTATGGCCGTCTAGCGTAGCTTACGAATATATTTTTAAGTAATAATAAAACAGTAAGTAAACAGTAGCAAGAAAAATAGAGGATAAGGATTATGGACAGCAGTGAAAACTTATAACTTAGAATTTTAGTACTAAAATTTTAATTTTCATATGTTCAATTTAAAACTATCCACATCAATACGATATGCGATTATTGACATCAGTTCAGTGACAATGACGCGAGGTCCATGATTTTTGTTCATTCAAAAAATGCTCGTCGCACCTAAATCCTCTTCGAAAAATCTATAAAAGTTACATTTAATAATTAGCAGTGGCAGGTACTTTTTCATTACAGTCTTATCATAAGCAAACACTGCGCAGCAACTCGAAAACACGTTCCACGCACAACAGGTACGGAAAATAAGGACGAGAACACGGTGATAGTTGTAAGCGAGTATTATTCATGATTTAATTAAATTATTTATCATTATATTTTTTAAAATTCGTATTTTTGTTTTTTTTTTCATTTCAATATATAAAATTACTTCATATTATATACTATGTTATCTAATTTTACACACATTACACGTTAATTCAGGTCTCTTTTTATAAGCTTTTGCACCAATCTCTTAAAAGTTAAATTGTCAATGCGTCTTTTATTTTTGTGCTATAAAGAGTTCTTATATTATTATTATTACACAATGGTTAAAGGCTGGTTTGTATTATATAAGAAACGGAGATTATAAAGTAGTTTCTTCAGATTCGAGCTCACAAAATGTAATTTTAGGTAAATTTTCAACGTATTCGTAGAAATCCAATATAAACAAGTCCTATTGTTTAGGAAAAATAACACAAGGAAATTTAACAGTGTTTTTTTTACAGCTTTTTCCCTAATTACAGGGTAGGGTGTCAGGCCACCGGAAAAAAGAAGGCCATGCCATTTTATTTCATTAATTTAATATCATTTAAATATAATTATTATCCCGAGTGGTAATTAAAACCACAACCAATCGTGATAGTCAAACGCTATCCCGCTGCGTCACGAGGGTTCATAGTTTATCAATACGTACCTATTCTAAAACATAATTTATATTATATACTATACAGGTTACTTGGTATCCCATTTTGTATAGATAATGCACTCTGTCTATTGTAAATGCCAATTTAAGGAAATGCGCCAAACTTACAAGTAGCTTCCACAGCTTCAATGCAAGCTTTTGAAATTCATAAAACTTTCAAAAGCTTTTCATAATTCTTGAAAAAAGCTTAACAAAAATCATATTATACAATGGCAATGGCTCACTCGATTCCATTGTTTGATTTATACCGACAACATTCAGTACGCCGGTTTGAATAGGAAATAGCTTGAAAATGTCGAAAAAACCTACTTTAATATATCATTTGGACTCCTTAGGCGACGTCAGCTGTTGAATGAAAGAATGAAGAATGAATGGTTTGATAGAGCAATGAACTCTAGAGTGCTCTATTTTAAAACGGTTACCACCTAATATTTGGCCTGTGTGAAGTTTTCTCAGAATTTTTGTGCTTTTCTGTGATTTCTATATTATTAAATTAAATTTCAAAATACAGATGATTACAAGAATTAACTTATGTTTTTAACATTTTTAACGTGTTATTCACACACTTAAGAAATTAAAATCCAATTTTTAGAAAACGTATAAATATTTTAACGTAGCACGATTTGAATACGCGCCTCTCAGAAACCGTCCAATCGCTCGCTCGATCACTTTTTTTATACGTTTTCTAAAAAATGATTTTCAATGACTTATATTATTAAAATATTAAATATAAATTATTGCATAATTTAAGAAGTTCACTTATTGTTAGAATGTTTACAAAGTAAATAAAAAACGTAATATACCTTCAAAAGCAAAATACTTGTTTGGAAGTAAATTTTCCAAACTTACATTTTATATATCCTAATTTAGAAGAGGCTGATGATGGTGGACGAAGCGATAGATGTATGTAAGGACCGTGTCGTTAGCGCCCCGTTCCGTCTCCGCTAGGGATAAATCGTGAAGCGAAAAAACCATTAGAAAAATCTAAAATACGCAACAAAACCACTACAAAAAGCTTGTTTAATTTATACAAGATAATTTCAACGTAATATGACTAAGGACATGTTTTTAGTCAGTGTATTTTTAACGACGATTTAACTCTTCATAAATTTCAAACTTCGCCATTGGCCATCGCCATTTCGATTTACGCCCGAATTCAAAACGTTGCGCATTGAATGGCAGAACCAAACGCCACGTTTTACGCCACATTCAAATTTAAATAATTAAAAATTACTCGAGTCAGTCAGTCACACTGCTCCACGATGGCTTTTTTATAAATTTGATAGCACTCATGCCTACTAAATGATAATAAATGACGTAAACAAAAGATATTTCACGTATCAATTTCAGTAAAATCGCACCATAACAGATTCATCTGATATTAGAATACTCGTTCATAACGCAGAACACGTATCGTATATACCCTTTGCTGAAATTTCAATAATGGCTATCGGCGTGGCGTTGTTGCCGCTAATTACACCAATGAATGCTCGCTGCCTGCTAGTGCCGTCTGGCAACAATAATTGTAAATCGTAAATCTCGGTGGGATTCTGTTTCGAATGTATGGAGTAAAGTAAGAAAACTTCATATTAAGGTACTTTACTCAATTATAAAATCTTTGTCAGTATTTTTGTTTTGGTAGCTAGTCATGTACTAAGAAGATACAAGTTTCTTATTGAGACCATCTTTGAGCATTGTGGCAGCATCTGTCTGTAACCGCAATTGGTTGTGGGTTCATTTTACACTCAGAGGATTATATTTTAAGCATTTTCAATTTTGGTGCTCTGGTACTTAAGACAAAGTTCAAAACCCGCGTTAAGTGGAGAGAGAGCAGAGTATGATGACGAAGTTGCCGGAAAACGGAGAATTGGCTGGGGACTATTAGAGAATGGACGGAAATCAAAAACGCTGTAAAAATATTCCATCTTGCCAGGTAAAGCGCAAAATATGCGGAGATTACTGTCAAATATTATTTAACAATAATTATTTTGCTGAAATAATCAAGTAATTTTCACTGTATTTTAATATAAAACAGTTGCCATTTTTACATTTGCCATTCTTTGTTTCAGGCTATTTGAAACACTACAAAAGAATATCTTTATGAAAATATAAAGTTCTGTGTTGCTAAAAAAATTTAATTGTAAAAACTAAAAGTCATTCAAAAAAATAAGTAACTGGAATAACATTTTTAATTACTTTGAAACAATTGATAATTAAACTTTTTTATATATATTTGTTTTTGTAAAGACAGTCTGGAGATTTTTTTTTTGGTTTAACATATTAATATACTTACTATAAAGATATTGTTTGTAAGTTACATTTTCAATTTGAAAAGCTTTTGAGGCTATCGTGGCGCAGATGCAGTGTAATCGCGATTAGTTGTAGCGATCAAGACAAAGTGGAGTGCAAAGTGGAGTGCAGAGTGTTTTGACACTATGTCCTATTGTGTGCGATATATTTTAATTAAGGCAAATTGTCGATAGATTAATTTATATACAAAAAATGTACAATGTGCCTTCAAAGTGCTGTGGACTGGGTCGACTGTGAATACAATGGTCTAATTAGGACTAACGAAGGAAATATTATATTAAAATTATTTGCAAATCGCTAGTTTGGGAGAATTAAGCTCAGCGTTCAGCTCTGGTTCTCAACACGCAATGTCCCGGGCAATTCGGAGAAAGTGGAATCATACCAGTACAAAAAATATACATAAACATGAGACCAAAAACGGAAACATTTCTTACTAACGAAATTACCTGCCGGCTTAATAATCAAAAGTGGGGTAACATTCGGCATTACTCGTATATCATTAAATATGTGAAATCATCCGATTCTCATTCAGGAAAGCCCAATTAAGGCGATTGGCATATAATTATGACGCAATCGCGAGCACACCCACTAATAACACACGTGACAACAAATGACCGGGAACTGTTTTATTGAAATAAATGGAAATACAGTTAAATTTACAAATTAATTTTTTTTTGAAATTTTGTCGCTTTTATATTCATGAAGTTTCTCGCCCATTTCAGAGTAGTCAGAGAAAATTGAGTGTTCAGCAACGGTACCCAACCAGGCGCTTTGTTCAAACTTTGTTCTATATATATTTACATATAATAATTCCCCCGAGTGGGGTTCGAACCCACAACTAATCGGGTTATAGTCACGCTGTTCATTACACCACTATGGCCATATATCATATATATTTATTTATATATCTATATAGGTATATAGATATATAAATCACAATATGTTCTTAATACCAGGATTATCATATAAGTGTGGATACACAGTTGCGTAATTATTATAGTACAGGATTCTTGTTATTACGAACAATGGTAATTCACTTAATACGCGAGGCCATTGTTCAATGCTCCACGATGCGACGTTTTGTATGAAGACATTTTTACATTTCAGCTAATTTTTAATTATTTTTTAATAATTGGATTTTCATTTTATTTTAGTTTTCCTTTTACTCTTATTTAAATTTATTACTGATAATTGATATGATAAAAAAAATTGTAAGTATCTAAGCTAAGTTAAGCTGCTGTTAAGACCTGAGCGGTCTTGACAGCGTCACCAGAAAGATAGGATCGTAGGCCGTCCAAGAACATTTAAAATATATTTCACGTCGCTATTAAAGCCTTGTGTCGTGATACGATTCTTTTGATATCGTTATTTCTATGCCAGTATTGAATATATTTTTTGTATTTGTGTCGAAATATTAAATTATACGAACTTTTATATTGTTAATAATTATAAATAATAGAATTCTGCTTAACAGTTTAAAGTGTTAATCACACACTTAGAAAATTAAAAAACCTATTTAGAAAATGTATAAAAAATTTTACGCAGCGAGATTCGAATCCGCGCTTCTTGGAATCTCGCCTCTTACAACAAAAATAAGTTGTAATAAGCGTGTTAGAATTTCGACGCAACTGGAAGTAGAACGTATGGCTCAGCGGTCAGAGCGCTTGGACGGTGTCCACGAGGCGCGGGTTCAAATCCCGCTGCGTTCAAATTGTTATACATTTTCTAAATATGTTTTTCAATACAATTGTTATTTCATGTAATAAATAAACATCTTGAAAAATTGGAATCGACATGAAAATTCGACACTCCACAACAAACCTTGTCCATTTATTTCCAATTTGCAACATATTTTCAACATATTTAAAATTTTTCTTAGAGAGAATTGAGGGTAAAAATAAAAGAAATAGACTCACATGCACTACTGATATATCCTTGAATAGGCGAGCGCCGCGATGCTTTCAGAATTCCTTTGAGTCGCCAACGCTTTGGCAATGTTCCGCTATCATATCGTATCGTATAGTAGATATGTAATTTTTCTTCTACTTTTAATTTCGACAGCGATTTTACTACGTTTTTCATAACAGTTAATTTCTGTATCCGACAAAAGAGAAATTATTAATATAAATGTTTAATAAAATTATTTTATGATTCATATTATATTTTGAGTTAACAAGGTATCATCAACACGGAATATAATCATTTCTCCAAGTGGGAATTGAACACACAACCATTGTCTTTTAAACTATAAAGCTTTTTTTGCACACCTGGGATAATGTGTAGTTTAATAGATTAGATCGCTTGGACGGATTTAATTTCGCATTATTATACATTTGTTGAAAATATATTTCATAAATATATAATTTTTTCAGCGTTTAAATAAAAGTTTTGTTTTATTTATACACAGGATTTTTTAAATTCTACAGTTTAAGTTTTTAAAAATATAAAAACTCGTAATATAAATGTTGACATCATCGTCTGACACATTGACTTCCTGTTAGATTTCACCACTTAACTACTGTACTGTCTCCGTTTTGTCTGTGACTTCAACTGTGAGTCAAAGCCAAATAATTTTATGCAAAATATAAAGTTACATGTTTTGAATTTTGAACGTCAAACAATTGACCACCAGTGTTGAATTCCGCCACTCAACATGCAAAGTCTTATATTGGAAAGTGAAGAACGGAGTGTCTTGACACTAGATACCAACCTTATTAAAAATACGTAATCAAACCTAAGATATCCGATATACAAATCAAAGATACATCGTTTGATTAGAAAGATACATTCTTTGATTTGTATGTTGATACAAAGCAACTTACCAGCGTCTGTTACGCTAAAGCTCTGAAAGGCCTTTATCGACCAAGCAGACATTATCGCTAGGCAGTTTTGTATTCATCTTTCTGTAAGGAATTATTTTTGTTTGCTCGTTTTCATCTTTATGTTCTTGGAAAATGCGTTTGTATATTTTTTTCCGTATATAAAAGAATTCATATATTGTAAAGTATATTAGTTTGAGTGTTTTTTATTAATATTCATAACTTTTCCGTAGTGGGTAGATAGTGAAATCAATCAATGTTCCATTTCCCCTATCTTGGAGACGATTATAATATATTTTTTTATATTTTCAATATCTTTTTGTTCATTTATTGGTTTATACTACCATCAGTTAGACAGTATTTGACTTTAAACACGGTTGTGTTTACGATTTCCATGCGGAGGAATTGTGGAATTGTTTAAATTTCTCACATGACCTCGCAGATAGTGTATGATAAAGTGCGGCGTTGAGTTCCGTCAGTTAATATCTCAGAAACGAGTAGTATTTAGGCAACTTAATGTCTTTACATTGTATTCTGTCTGCCCACACTACTATATTTAGGAGATGCACAAATAAAAAAAAACATTTAATATTTTTTAACATTTTTAAAATGTTATTCATAATCTTAGAAAATTGAAAAATATATTTAGAAAACGTATAAATTTATTAACGCAGCGGGTAACAAACCCGCGCTTTTTGGAAACCGTCCAAGCGCTGTGACCGCTAAGCCATGCCACACTAAGCGAATCCCGCTGCGTTCAAAATTTTTATACGTTTTCTAAAAAAATTATTTAATAATTTGTTTTCGTTTTTCTCTAGCTGTAAACAAAAAGGCAGTTCTTTGTAAGCGACCTTGTCACGAATCCGGTCAGTCTGAATATTGTCCTCTTGCTCCAGGGCATTACTTAATTTTAGGCTTTTTACATCACGTCGAGACAATAGCTTACGTCCTGGATGAAACTTTTTGTTTCGCTTCGAATAAGAAAAGCGATTCAAAGGACTGCATGATTAAAATATTTAAAGGAAGACGTTTCCGACGTCCATTAATGCTTAAAAATATTTCTTTTGTATACGTACGTACTCTTTTTAGTATAGTAATATAATAAGGTTTAATTTAGTGGTAGTAGGTTTGATAAGGTTTTTGACCTTTGATAGCGAATAGTAAGTTTGTAAAATCAATATTTTTTCATAAAATCAATTTTGGATATTGTACTAGAAATATATATTAATGTATATATGTTTGTATACGCATACCTTTGCATGTGAGTACGAATTTGGACACTCAGTATTCAAATACTCGGTGCACCTTTTCCCGTTATATCTCGTATCGTGTAGATTATGACATTAACAGTCTCGATCATAAATTGATTCTTTTAATTTCTCCGTTCTGGTGAACAAGACAATTAAGTTCCACCACTTAATACACAATGTTTTGAATTCGGGTAAAATTGGAAAACGGAGAGTCTTGACACTAGATTTAATCCAATTGTAGACTGAAGAAAAAAATTAGACATGCAACATACAACTCTACTAAAACAATCTACTAAAAAAATTGGAGAAAAAATTAGGTGTAAATTCTTAAGAGCGTGATGAAGTATATAAATTGGAGTTTCTGTCTGTAATATTCAAATACTACAAGTACTACTTTTTACTATACCCACATATAACCCACAAAATATTTATTTTTTTACAATTTTTGTCTGTCTGTCTGTTGTCTGGAACGGCTGAACCGATTTTAACGGGACTTCCAGATAAATTTTATAATAAGGAGCAACTTAAGCTATTTTTAGTTGCAAATTTCACACGAATAAACCTGCGGGCACAGCTAGTTAAAAAATAAATTTCGATAAATATGTCAAACCTATGCTAGGAATTATGCATGAAGTAACCATACTGTCTGTTAGACCTCGGTCTGCACATCATTTGTCATCGCAAACTTTCGTAGGTACATGTTGGCGCGTCGTTGGCCGCGTTTTGTGGTAGCCGTTGGCTTTGCTTTGAAAAATTGTTTCACAGGTAAACCCACACCTGCTTGTTTACATTTAAATTTTACGCTGCTTAATATTTCGTGGGAATTTAAACACCTTGCTGAAGTTATTTGATGAGTATCTACTTTTAAGGGGATATTATATTGGAAGTTCCTATTTATAGTGAGCCCATTCAGTCCTCAGATCGGACCGACTGCCAGTCAATCAGTCATCAATTTACAGTTTACTGTAAAAAGTATCTAAGATGCTGTAAGCTAAAATTTAGTATATCTTACATTGAAGTATGTTAAAGATATAATATTATCAGTAATCTTACTATTCTACATATGATATCAATATATTCCACTATGAATTATGCAAGAAAAATGGCTTAGAACATTAAAAATTCATAAAACTAAATTATTTTAAAGTCATTTATATGAATTTTCAATAAATATTATCGCTTAAACCTTGGAACAGAATACGGATATGTATCAAATTGACACTTATTAAGGCAATTATTTCTATGATATGATACCACTCAATGTTTTTGATATTTGTCATTGGAAAGAACTTTTATATTTACGAAAGAGAGAACTTTACAAAATACCTTTAAGTTTTATAAGAACATTAAACTTGAAAAATATTATGTATTTATAGACCCCATCATAGTTCTTTTCGTCGTCGTGATTTATTTTGTTAACTAATATCCTCCTATAAGCAGTTTAAGTAAAGAAAACATATTTAAATATTATTTTGTTTATTGTACTTGATAAACCTTCGTTAAAATTTTGTGTTTTTTTTCATACGGTTAATAAATAAAAACGTTACCATACCATAAAACCAATTAAATCATAATTTTAAGTGTGATTTAAGTGTGGATGCGTGTGGAATCACGAAATAGTTTAGTCTTGTAGCTTACGCAGGCGCAACCGCAAGCGGGTCGCTAGTACAACAGAAGTCCAAAACTGTCGTCGAGCGGAATTTAAAAAAAAGTACGATTCTAAATATAATAGCGCCTTAATATAGACAGTATGTACTGCCTTATCCGAGTATAATTAAAAATTAAACACATTGACCCCACGTATCACTCCCCGCCCGAATTCAATAATTTGCTATCAAAGTAGCGGAATTAAACGCGCCACATTATTTATTCACCTTGAAATATTTATTAGAAACCTGTAAAATAAAACGACGTTTTCAAAACCATTAAAAATTCAGAAACATAATGACCCATTGAAAAGTCCTGAAGGTGTTTCGATGTCAGTGCTGTCATTATTTGCGGTACTTCCATTAATCAAAGCTGTCTACAAAGTACGTAGTCAGTAGCCTGATAGATGATAATGAGGGCAGTATTACGTTAGAAAATACATTTTATGTTGATTTTCTTCTTTTATATACATCATGTTTTGTAGAATAATAGTCAAGGTATCGTTGGATAGCGCCCGACTGTAACCGCGATGGTTGTCAGTTCAAACTCTATTCTCTTTTTAACACGCAATCGCACAAAGTGTAATTTTATTTCTTTTTTACCGGTCATTCTCTTTCGTGTGTCATCCATACAACGTGACATTGGCAAAGTGAGTTGTGCTCTACTGGCACATTCGTATCGCCATAATTAAAGAACTGAACTGAATTCAATATCGGAGGAATGGTTATATTTATTTTTCGATTTCGCGCTCAGGCAAGAAAAAGTGCGGCGTTGAGTTCCGCTACTTGATACATAATCAATTTTGAGTTAAAAATGTTTTGAGACTAAGTTCTCTCTTACTACACTGTTATACTGCTAAAGGCCGTATGCTATTACATGAAGTGGTTTAAATTTAAATCGTGGGAAAATGTATTTAAAAATATTTTCGTTATCCCGGCTTGGTAAGATAAAGTGCGGAGTTAAGTTACAACATCCAATATCTATAGTGTGGGCCAAAAAGCGATGGATTTATACCTTTTAGTTCTTTGTCACATCTAAAAAAATGTGAAAAGATGTTAAAAACACATGTATCTATAAACTTTATTACGATGTCATCTGACATTTTCTAAAATGGGTAATGAAATCGCTAGTAAAATTAATCCAAATAGCACTTGTTAACTGTATATAAATATTTATTTATACTTTATAAAGTGCATTGTGTGTTTATTTTTAACATCAACCATTTTGAACATTTCAGCAAGCAGAATAAATATTGTTAAATTCAGTTTTAGTTTGTTCGTAAGCCACTGTACTATGTTTATCCATAACTATTTACTATTGCCAAGTATTCGAATGTCTGTTTAAACAATGTACTATATACCAAAAATTGTACGCTATTATCGCAAGTGACTTATCATTCACATAACGACTGTGGATTCGATTACTATTAGGGGAGTAATTAGAAATGTCTTAAAAAATCTTATTTAAAGTGTATGAATAACACTTGTCTCTAGCTAAGCTATAAATAATAATTATACATATATATATAAATAAGCAAATGAAGAAGAAGAAATAATCCAAAATACGCCACTTAAAGCAAGATGTTATCAACAAAAGTAAATTGTAGCAAACGTATAATAATTTCGACCTAACTCTATAAGAACGTATAGCTTAGTTGACCAGAGCACTCAGACGGTTTCCGAGAGGTGAAAGTTTGAATCCCGATACGTTCAAATTTGCATATTATTCTTTTCATAAGCGCAGTCCATATTAAAAATCTTATTGTTCCCCGGTACGACTTGCCAAAGCACGGCATTGCCTTGTGAATCAAAACTGGAACAACTAAGTACAAGATCACTTTACTTTACTACCCTACAATGTACTAATGAGAGAAAGCGTTAAATATGGTATCCATTTTGATATTAGAGCTATACCCAGCTTAATTTGTGACATCGTCGATTTTAAACACGACTCATTGTGGGTTCTATTCCCATTCGGGAAATGATTATATATAAATTATTTTCAATTCGCCGCTCTGGTACCTAAGACAAAGCGCGGCATTGAGTTCTGCCATTCAACAAGCAATGTCTCGAATTCGGAGTAAAAATGGAGAACGATGTGTCGTGACACTAGGTTCACTCTGTATACCTTGCTATGCGGAAGAAATCTTAAATCTATTTTAACCTACTTTTAAAACACCTTCTGCATATAACACCTTGTATTTTTGAATGCATCGAAATTCATATATTCGGCTTGCCTTTGTCAAAGCTAGCCGTTATCGAATATTTTAACATAGAATATATAGTTGACGGTACTGTTCTAACCATTAGAAAACTGAAACTTTGAACAAAACGACATTGAGTTATTTGCGATATCTGTGAATTTATTTTGTTGGATGCAATTGAGTTGCCTGACTAAATCCTATGAATGTGGGTTCCAACGCTATTTAGGGGGCTATTCATATTTATAATATATGATTTTTTCCAATTTGATTCGATAAAATTCAACGCGCAATGTCTCAAATTTAATTAGAGAGTAGAGAACGGCGTGTCTTGACACTAAGTTCTCTCTGACTACCCTGATATGCGCGACAAAGTGTGACCTGATTTGGTAATACGTGACGTGGAGTTTTGCTAGCCATTACATAAGACCACTAAATAAACTGAAAGTGGAGAAATTAGCGACGTATCACTACATATCCTCTGCCTACCCCACTAAATGCGATATTACGTCAATTTTTATATATAAAATATAACAAAGCTGTATAAGAAAGCTATTATTTTTGCACCATTTTTCATTAACTACTACTAGTGCTACAATTTTGCATTGGAAGTCAAAAATTTAATTGAAAAACCAATCAGCGATGACAACCGACTATGGGTAAAATTGGCGACGCTCCGCAGTGACCAGTGCGATTTTATCTTTTATTTTTCACCTTTAAATTTCGCGGACTATTGGCTGTTAAAAGGTTTTTGTCGAACTTTCCAGTACAGCTACGGGCTGAAGAGTCAAGTTTTTATTGTATACGCAAATTGCTATACAGTTTTCTAGGACTATGAAGTGGTGATACAATATAAACGTTTATCAAAACATTACCTAAATGAGCAATGGTTACGGGTTCAAATTCTATTTGAGGTACTATTTATATTTAAAATACATATATGTTCATATTTTTTGAATATCACGTGAAATGTGCCAAATCTAATCGCTTAGTTAAAGCGAGAAACGAACGGAGTCACTCATCGTTAAATCTTTCCCTGTTCAATGTGTAGGAAACGCGATGACGTATAAAAGCTGCAAAGTAAATCTGAATTATTAAAGGAACGCCATATGTATTCCTAGATTGTATTTTTTTTATTTACAATTCAAACGCTCGTATGTGGTTTGTACCGTAAATATTGCTTTCACAGTAAAAACTATTGGCTCTGTGAGATTTTACACTTTATGTACGTCAATGCTAAACATACAATAAATATTATATTCATATCAAAAGTATTTGTAGAAAAATTTAATATATATAAATTTTTATATTTTATTTTATCATTTCTTTTTTATTGAACTTAGTCTTTTCTAGATCATCAGTCTGGAGTTTGAGAAACATAATTTTAAATTTCCTGAAACTTGTTAGAATAAAATACCTTGTATTAAGTTACTCTGTCACGTTTTCGTTTACTATTTATAGACATACTATTTTCAATTATATACAAAAAGTATTCCCCTAAATAGGAATCAAACCTAAAATAATCAAATGATAGTAATGTATGAATGAATTACAGCTTAAAGTTTTGTAAATAACCTTTTATAAAAGCTACGCCACGTACGTAATGCTTAACTCAGTTTTGCTTAGTTTACTTGTTTTGTTGCACGCAAGAGTGACTTCAAAATAGTTTCCATAAATCAGGCATTTCGTTTGACTTTTAAAAGCACCTCATTCTTAAATGTAAAGCTTTTTCAAAAAACTTTTAATTAAATGGGGTCATTTAGTTTGAAGTTTTTTTCAAATAATCATAATATTACTTCATTTTTACTTTCCAAAACTGACTCTTGATATTTTTGTAAATGCGGAAGGCTTATAGAAATATATAAGCTAAAAGTGTTATGGCGCATTTACTTAATTTATTATTATGATTGCATGTTCATAGAAAACGTGGGGTTATCACAAATATTTGTTTATTTTTTAAGCAGAGAAAATCTAGTGTCAAGACGCTCCGTTCTTTACTTTCTGAACGAAATTGAGACATTACATTTTCAAATATACAATCACGAACTTATCAAACTTTGAATATTACTTAGACCAGGAAAATACAATATATGTATTTTTTAACATACCGCTGCCGCCCAAATATTTATACGTTTTCTTAAAATATGTACACAACTAAATTAACAAAATTGTTGTTACAATAAGAAAAAATAAGCCACTATAAACGAGACTGGCTATACTTTGAAAGATATTTAAAAAAAAACGACTTTGCCTTAACAAAGTGCGGCATTGAGTCCACCTACTACTCAAGTTTCTCAATTCAGGTGGAAAGTGAAAAACAGATTGCCTTAACATTACTTCACGAGTGACTTACAGGAAAATCTGTTATGTTGAAAACAAAAGAAAAATTCAATAATTTCAATTAGTGGTTCGTTAAGATATTGTTTTCATAAAATAATCAGGGTATATGCTTACTAATCTAAATTTTCTTGTAAATTATTACTGAAACCGCACTTTCCTTAATGATTCCAGTTTGGTTTTAAAAGTACCTATAATTGCGATCGCGTGATTCCACTATTACTACTACCGCACTGTCACTAGCGGTAAACGTGGCTTTGCACTTTGGTTCTTGTGCAGAAATTGTGATTTCTTATAAAAAATTACAATTGTTACATAAAAAACCGAGTTTTATAATTACACTTGATGATTATGAGTTCGCACTTCGCTCAAGGTAATGTACACAGGTATGTGTAATTTTTCAGATTCTCGCTTTTTTTTCCATATATCAGGGTAGGCAAAGAAAATATAGTTTCAAGGCATTACGAGACATTATGTGTTGCGTGGCGGAACTCAACGCCGCCGCTATTTGTTCAGTCTTCAGAGCGGAGGTATGGAAATAATTTTAACATGACTATTCCTCCACTTATAAATCGAACACACATCTTATCAGACGCTGTCACACAATGACCTCATAATAAGTAATATTCATACAATAACATCAATATTTTTTTTATTATGATATACCTATATAGGTCATATCATACTCTATTGTAGACTAGCTGCGCCCGCGACTTTGTCCACGTGAAATTTTAATATGAAAGTATCCTAAGTTACTCCTTATTAGATCAGATAGATATCTGCAAGTGAAAGTTCCACCAAGATCGGTCCAGCCATTCCAGATTGACAGCCGGAAGAAATAAACAGTCAGACATACAAAATGTAAAAATTTTATTTAGGTATATGAACTCTGTGTATATACATAGGCATTTAGTCAATTTTTATTTATTTGTATTAATAAGTTTCAAAATCTATAAACAGTTCCTGCAACGTGCTAAAATAGTACGGACAACCAAAAGTTTGACGCCAAAAATTTTTCCGCATATGCCCATATAAAGTTACATAAGCTTATAAGCAAATATTTTAAATCTACGCCATTATATTGAATATAAAGTGAAATTGTAACCATCGTGTATAATTCTCAATTTCACTACGACAATGACACTGGTTGTCTTAAAACCTCAAGTAAAATCTCATGTGATCATCGACTACATAATCTACTCTCATTTCAAGAAAAACAGAGTGTCGTGACACTAGTTTAGCTAATCTTAATCATTTCCAAAGTCAAACCTTAAGTCAAAGTCAGTCAGCAGTTTTATTCAAAATAACAAGTGCCATACTATATTTTTTGAACGTCAAACAATTTACCACCGGTTTACTAAAGTTAATGCCTCAGACCTCACAAGAACCGGCGCAAGTAACTCAGCGGGACTTCTATTTAATTTGTATTTCCAATACAATAATTTACAGATTTATTAGTGACAATGATACCTTTGAAATAGATTGGAGTGAACATTTCATTCTCAAGGCGTCTTATCATTTATAATACCCAGAAAAGGTATCCTCGTTTCCAGATACATTAACCTATCCAGAACGTACGTTATAAAGTAACAAAATGGGATAAAAACTATATGTACATCGGTCCAGGATAGTAGCGTCAGCGGTATCTAAGCGGAGGCTATTAAAAACCAATCAAGAGGACGCAACGTAGTGTCGACCAAGCAGATCGCTATCATAGATAGCTGTATATGTTAAATTGCTACTGAAATTGAACTCAAGTGGCATACGAGGATATCTTTTTTTATCTTAGCCCAATTTTTGCCTAGGTAGGTAGTAGGTATAGGTATTGGTAGGTGGGTAGAATAGAACTGAAAATGTTTTTCTTTTTAGGTTAGATATTGTGTGTTAAGAGACTAATTGAGCCTAGCATATATTTAGAAAACGTATAAAAATTTGGACGCAGCGGGATTTGATCCCGCGCCTCTTGAAAACTGTTCAAACGCTCTGACCGCTAAGCCATGCGTTCTAGATTCAATTTACTAAGTGTGTAAATAACACTTTAAAAATAAACTTTGAGCATAGCCCAATGCTGGACTTTGATGTACTAGATCGATGAATTGATAGTATGAATTCCTTATACTGAGAATTTAACCGTAAATACTGCGTTTTTTTGAGAATATACCGCAATGTTAAATTAATAAAAGTCATAATGTGTAGTATGTAAAGTAATAATAAACATAGCCATTGAAAAATAATAAATTTATATAATTTTACTGCATGCATGCATGTATATTAAAGTTAAATTTGTGAAAGACCGTGATAGTCTTGGAACCGAAGGTCAATTCAAAGATTTTCGTTTTCACAATCCAATGATACCTTTATATCAGGCGTGTTACTTTGAACCACATTGAATATTGCAATCCAAAACAAAACTAACAGAATTGTAAAATAAAAAATGAGGCCTTTGTGACATTAGTGTAACAGCGTCTGTCGTAACTCTGGAACATTTCACCGCTCTTGTGACAATGTTTCGAATTTGGGCGGAAAGTGGAGAACGGAGTATCTTGACACTTGACTCTATGCCAACCACGGTATGTGTGAAACTCACTTCCTAATACAAAATTAAATAGAGTGAGTACAACATAGGTGCAATAGCAGTAACAAATTTTAAAGCGCTATTAAGAAGCAATCAAGCGGATACGTTAGTATCGGAAGAGGATTTCGTATAGGCGTGTTACAAGACTATGTCCGGGCTGGAAATTAGGGCAATTGAAGTGAAATAGGCTATCTTTGGTATCGTTCACACGTAGTGCTTCTATTTCTATGTTAAATAACTCGTTTTTGTTTGTGATTTTTGAGTTTCGTGGATATAGGAATGTAGAGTTTTAGTATAGTAAGTATGTAAGATGTATTGCGGAAGATGTAAAGACAATCTTGTAGTAGATAAAATTAAATTTTACACTTTGACAAACTCAGTATGAGTTTTACCAACTCGGAAAGATAATTTCTAGAGGTACCAATTATAACCTTTTTTATTTTGACCTTTTTTATTTTTGAATAATGAAATAATAATTTTATATCTATTTCTTGTCATAGTTATCGTGTGGAAGATTTAAATTAAGTTGGAAAACTGAATTGTACACAACGTGATAGTATATGCTTTTGAACTTCAAATTGATTATTTTACACATCAAATTCATGCTATTAATTTTCAAATTCCATTTGAAAGTCCATTAAGATGGATTTGATGTACAAATAACTGAATTTGAAATTTGTAAAACAATGAAAATGAACTTTGAAATCTATATATAACATAATATTACGTTTAGAAGATAGTGGGCGTTCCTCGAAGATTTCTATGTACTTTGATCCCACAATCTATAAGAGAACTATTTTCATTTCACACCTGAGCTTTATTGCAAGCTATATTAGAATTATTGGCTACTTGAAACTGAACTCTTTAAATAAAGATTTCAACATTTTTAAAATGCTATTTACGTACTTAGGAAATTGAAAATAATTTTTAGAACAGGGAAAACGGGACGGTTTAAAAGAGGCGCGGGTTTGGATACCGCTGCGTTCAAATTTTTAAACGTTTTCTAAAAATAAATTTTTTTAATTAAATATTTATCCTAAACTATTTTTCCAAAGGAAAACCTGAGTGGAATCACTTCTTTCATATTTCCATAGATTCGGCTTTATTAGTTTGTGTATGTTTTATTATTTTAATGTTATTTTTCACGTTGTTTCGAGCATCCCCTATGTAGCCAGAGAGAGCCTAATGTTAAGACACTCCGTTCTCCACTTTCTTCGAAGCGGCGGAAGTCAACGCCGCAATTTGTCTGAAGAATCACAGCTAAGAAATGAAAATTTAAATATAATCATTCCTCCGAGTGGGAATCGAGCCCATTACCAAACGAGTTTATAGTCAGAAGATGTCACCCTGCAATGGTCTCTATTTGGCTTTATTAGTTCTAGTGTGTTTTATTTTATTTATACAGAATTAAATTATTCTATGACGTTTTATCACTAGCGAGGTAGTTGGAGAGGTCGGTTCGCCAAAAGCCTTACGTCCACTGTCATCAATCTCTTAATTCATTTTAAGTAAGTAATTATTAATAAGTAATAAGTATTATAATTAAAAAAAGTTTTTATTTTAATATATATATATATATATATATATATATATATTAAAATAAAAATGATTCATTTGTCAAATAAAAAACAATCACCTATATACTAAGCTTAGTGAATCATGTAAATCATAATAAAAGGTTGTATATTTAATCAGTTCATGCAAATGCAGGAAAGCTATAAAACATCGCGTTTAACTAATGACATTTGCGTTTTTTCAATCGGATATAAAAATATAGCTAGTCGGTGTATCGTAAATATCCTTTTTGCATCGCGTGACTTTGTAGAGCTGTCACCGTTTCTATAAGCTGTCATTTCCAAATCAGAAATATAATTATTAATAGAATTTCAACCATTTGTACAGCTCCATGCTTCTCCCCACATAGCAGCAGGACAGGCAGAAGGAATCTAGTCTTAAGATATTCTGTCCCTTTGCCTATGTCTAGTCTTAAGTTACTCAGATCGAACCAACGTCGCTCTATATTCAGACAGTGAAGGTTTAATCATTCTTATTTATAAATTAGGAGCTTTCAAAATGAATTTTAATATACGAGTACGACTGATTAAAATATGCACCAACATGTTAATAGAAACACATATTTTTTATTTTATATTCATGTCAGTGCTTTGTTGAATATGTCATCTTTTTTATCTAATGAATAAAGAAAACTCACTCCCACCCTTTATAAGCTATCTGTACTAAGTGGCAGTTACCTAACAGCGGCGAAATTCCCACCGGCATACCTTATGTAAATTATAATAAACATATAAATTATTAATAAATATAATTATTTAACAATATAGCAAAATTACTTCCAAAATCTATTTGAATTAATTCAAAGCAATTTTAATGTAAAATTCATTTCTTAAGAAACAACATACAAGCCGGTTGCAAAACCTAGGCCACGTTTCTATATTAGAATTTCGTTAATTTATAGAATCAAAAGTTTTCTCTTTTGTTTTCGCCATATCTCTCACACAAGTGTGTAATATGCATCTAGGCAAGCCGGGACGGGACTCAACGGCATACAGCCAGTAACAGGCTAGTATAGGCATTAATTAAATGAAAGATGGCAAATTTATTTATTATCAGTGTGCATATCCAGCTTTATTTCATTTTAGATAGATATTAGAAAAATTTAGGCACTTTTAGTTATCTATGTTTGTTAATACAATGTTTTGAAGAAATATATTTGTTTATATCGTGTTTTTTTTTTGTTTTGGAATAAATATAAATTTATGTATAAATACGTTACATAGATTTTATTATTTATCACAGATAAGATTTTAAAAGTGTTTATCTCTTAGTTTTAAGTGAATTGATATTGGATTCTGAAATGATCTAATATTTTTATATCATTATATGCTATCTATTATTGTTACCTTAAATTACTTTATTACTATTACTTTATTGATGTTTTATTACTAGTTAATATTTTATTGGAAGTTCGGCGTTTTGTCACTAGAAGTCACTATATAATCTCATCGAGGGTTAACTAATTTTTTTTTTATTTTTTACTCATACAAAATTTAAACCTAAATTAAATATTTTGTATTAAGAATGTAATAAAAGGTCAGTTTTCTTCATTTTACCGCTCTGTACAATCAAATTGCGGTGTTAAAACCCGCCCCTCAGCATACAAAGTCTCAGTTCAGCTGTGATTTTCTTGCTATGATTAATCATTCAAATATTGGTAATATACAAATCACTCTAAGGCAAATATTTCTAGAGAGAATTATCATTTTTATCTATACAGCTACGAATGTTGGAGAGTCTAGTCAAAAATCAATAAATTTTACACTTTCTGGCCTCATAAATACTGTCTAATATAATTTTAAAGTAAGTATTTAAGTAAAAAAAAAACCAATGAGTTTGCATGTCTCTTTATGACGCTTCGTGCCACGAAAGCTCAAATTATATTCAAATTGCCTATCATTATAATTACCATACAGAAGCTTTGAATGTCGTGACGATAATGCATCATAATGTCGGTACGTATTGACTTTCCATACAATTGAATACAAAGTTAAAAGGTTAATTCTTTTGTTACAGAACGAAATTATGTGTTAGTTTTTTTCTGTGTTATTCTTATTTTATATTTTTCCTTTTTGTGTGTGTTTTTTGTTTGATTGATGTGTCAATATTATTTGGAAATGTCATAAAACGTCAAGGCGTTTGGTATTTTGATTTTTGTTTAATTATATATGTTATACAGCTGCGTGCTTTTTCCGCAAAGCAGGGTAGTCATAAAGAAACTAACGTCGACTAGTCGAAAGGAGAAAAAAAAGGCTTCGGTCCAAAAATCGAAACATTGCGTGTGGAGTGGCAAAACTCAACGCCACGTTTTCTCTTAGGTACCAGAACGGAGAAATTAAAATATCTTTAGTATAATCTTTCCGCCCAGTGGGAATTGAACCCACAAACAGATGTTTCAGTCAGAGGCAGTACCACTGCGCCACGATGGTTTTATATTCATACATTATATTGTTCAAGAATTTACGACTATAGGTTCATATGGACTTTGAAACTGCCTATATTTTTTAAATAAATATTCTTACATGAACTTCTAACAACCATTGTAAATATACTATTTACTTTTGTAATGTACAAGTATATATCTAAAGTACCAAAACCGTACCAATATGTGTATTTAATGGCATGAAATCAGCACCACACTTAATTGCAATCGAACTCATAAACACAGCATTTAAATTCATTTACTATCGTATTTCGTTATGATGGCCTTATATCATAAAATAAATAACTTTTATATAAAACTGTACTAAAATCTTTAAAAAGAAACATACTCTCTAACAAAACACATTGAATGGCAACATTAAATATTTTGTTAACATTTTTTAAAGTGTTATTCCCACACTAAGGAAATTTTCTAAATATGTCTTTAACATTAAATATGTATGCTGAATTTGTCTTATTTATAATTATTATAAGGTGTAAAATTAAAGACTGTGACTTAGAATATATTTGTGCGGATAAACGCCATAGCTTCTTCTTCCTAGCAATCAATCCCGCTATTTAGTCAGGCTCTCTCTTCCAACTTAATTTACTCCACTTTGCACGATCGCTGGTATCCTCTGTGGTAAAGGCATTGGCCTTCCTCCTCCTCCAGGTGGTCGTAATCCTAGTACAGATCAAGGCACTTTCTTCGAACATAGTTCTAAGGCCGGCGCGTTCTTGGAGCTAGTTCACTAAACCAATAAAAAATAACTTATTCTACATATTGTAGTGAGTACACTAAAATGTCACTACGCTACAAAATAACATTATTTACTTAACTTTGAGTCTGCTTCACAGAAATCTTTAGTATGTCATTTTGCGTTAATTTCGTAATTGGAACTTGATAATTTATGTGTTATTGTGTTATTACAGGCTATATTGTCATTAATTGAAACTATTCTAAGATACTCTGATATATAGAATTACGATCTATTACACTAATTATATAAGAAGGTTCTATATATGTACGTGAGTATATAAAAATATATTCATTTTAATTTATTAAGCTATTAATAGTCTATGGCTATAATAGCTAAATCAAACTGTATCCATATCCTAAGGTGGAATTTTTTTTTTATTATTTTTTTAAATGAAGCTCTAATTTGATATATTATATTCAAAACCGTCGTTCCACATTGAGACGTTTCATTTGACTGGAATCGCGATTGGTTGCAAGTTAGATTCCCACTTGGACGGATAATCATAATTTAATTGTTTTTTATTTATTTGCTCTGGTGTTAAAAAAAGTGGCGTTGAGGTGCGCCGCTCAATACACAATATCTTGAATTCGGTCGAAAAGTGGAGAACGGAGTGTTTTGACGCTAGGTTCTTTCGGACTACCCTGCTATGCGGGAAGCTATATATGCTTTTAATAATTCTGTTTATATTTATATACCTATATATATATTAATACGTGAAAATTTTTTTTTTAACATTTTAATAAAACGTATTCAGGCGGAGTTATTCATATGGATTTAACGAAGCAAAATATATTAAATTCATAAATAAATGAATATTACATACATTACCCTGTCTTTTACACACACTTTAAGTATAAGGTGGCATATAGTATATAGGTAGTCAACGAAGCCACTAGTAATATTTATTGTAAAATGAATATTCTTACTGTACTGAAAAAATATACTGAATTACAGTAAAATAACTTTTAAATACACTTTTCCTTTATAAAAATAAAAAAGTTACTCTTTTATTTTTAGAAGAACAAAATATTCACGAATGTGAATTTTAAAGAAAATTATTCTTTACTTGACATTGGCTACGACCTAGTCTTGGAATAGGTAAGTTTATTATGTGTACAGTATTCTTATTTTATAATTAAACTATTTGGTGCCCGTAAATTCGTTCGTGACTTACTGCTTTCTTAATACACATTTACAGCTTTTCGACTGTCAAACGTCTAGCCGTTATTTTTTCTGATCCCGTGATAGTTACAGTTAGAAAATCTTCTTTTAGATCCCTTACGATCCCCAACAGAATGGTATTCAGTTTGAATCCCATCACAAATAGTCTGGTTAGTTTCTATTTCATAATAAAATAGTGTAAAAAAAAAATTACTAACGACTCGCCAGCAGCTTAGCCTGTCAGTCGGAAAACGAAGAACTCGCTGAATACTGCTCAGATCTTGGATTTTCGCGATTTTTACACATTTTGAAATGTAACTATTTTATATCGGATTATTCGCGTATATTTTTGGTATTCGAAAATACATTTTAGATAGTAAGTTTGATAGTTAGTTATAGATAGATAGTCTGATGGTATATTAATTGTATCAACTGACAGTCGAATGCAACCTCAGTCAACCTGTGACAACGGACTACTGTAAAGGGTTCGAAACGTCAGTTTTGAATAATGTATATTGAAATATCAATAATATACGCGATTAATCCGGTTAAAAATAGTTTCATTTCAAAATGGAATGCTTTTTTGTTTCAATTCTTACAGGTTTTAGTTGCAGGATACCTATGTCCTCTTAATAACGTGTCTCAAAGCTTTAACCATTTTATTGCAATTTTCATAACTGTTCTCTATTACAATATAACGTGATTATTTAATATAGGACATTTCAAAAATATTGCGAAACCATTGTAACATTCTCTTTCTTATTACGAATATCTTAGTCCAGAAAAAAATTATATTAAATATTTTGCGGCGAAATCGTTCTTGCTTTTGCTGTTAGTATTTTATTATTATAATAAATACTAACAGCAAAATGTTCAATCAGAATTTATGGAAAATAATACTACTGTAATGTCGTTCAGATGATCGCATGGAAACTATTTTACTCATATTACATTAAGCTCGGTGTTAAAAGGTATAACCTAAACGTGGCCTTATATTTTATACGTACTCTAGTAGATTTTTTTCTTTTCTTTCTTTGGCAAATGCATAAAATGCAGGCAATTAATTTAGATAAGTAAACACCATGTATACAATTTAGATTAATTTTTGCTTTTGCTGCTTTGAACTTTGGCCTTTGAACTGGAATATAGGTATATAATACAATAGTTTATATTTTTAGTTTTAGTTTAGTATATACAATAGCTTCGTTCAGTTTCTTTTATTATGGCGCTTCGAACTTGCCATTAGAGCACAAGCCATTGCGCCAATGACACGTTGTATGGAGAGAGGAGAACACACGAAGGAGATTGATTGGTAAAAAAGAGATCAAGTAACACTGTGACCGATTGTATGTTGAAAAGAGATGCAATGACAATACGCTGTACTTCACATATAACGAAATAAATATTTACAATTGGTTTATACACCACATAATTAGCTATGAATAATATTTAACTCTGGGGCTAGTTTATAATTTAATTTAACATATAAAATTTAGTGGAATGGGGTTTTTGTAAGAAAGAATATAAGTATATACAATAAACACAGTTCAGTTTTACAATAAACACCTTTTACTGTATAGCGACGACATCGATGACAGTTCAATTATTTAAAAAAAAAAAGCAATGACTCAAGTACACAAAATAGTAACGTATAGAGTTAAGGGTGTTTCAACAATCATTGTTACATAGCTACCTTAAATTTGACTTTCTCTCCTATAAAAGGTTTTCATTACTAATGTATCGTTTTAAATCAAACTGTTTATAATTTTTTGTGTAAGGCTTTGTGCTTTAATTTTATTCTTTTGACTTCCGAATTCATGCTTATGAATTGATGAAATGCATTGAATAGGTTTATCCTATATTCGCTTGCAAACAAAAAAATTACTAATTTGAAAATCAGCACCGTGAAATAATGCTACAGACTGATTATCTAGAATGAGATATATATATATATATATATATATATATATATATTGAAAAGCAGCTATTTACATAAAAAACAAACATATAAATTTAACGAGTAAAACAAACGCCAATAAAGATTTAACTAAAAATAAAAAACAACTAGTGAGCTTAAAAAAAAACAAAAAAGTAATGTTGTCATAATTTTATTATTCCAAAAAGAAAAAAAATCAGAACCCATGTATGTAATAGTTATTCATTTCATATATAAAATATCAGATATAGACGACAAAGCGTGGTGTTGAGGTCCACTACCCCAACATTCATGTGTCTAATTTGGGCGGAAACTGGGGAACGGAGTGTCTTAACACTAGGTTTTCTCTGACTATGCAAAATCATAGTCAGAAAAATCACAAATAATAAGTTTTTTAATATCTATATAATAATTTAACCAAATTTTCAATAATGTTTGTTAGGTCATTTTAGCTGTCTGCCTTTTAGCGAGTCATGTTACAGATAGAATAAGTTTTTATCTGGGTACTAGAGCTTCGTCACCGTGAAAGTGATATTCTAAATGAAAATGTTATGTAATATACCAAATTATCGTTCATCCAATATATGTTGTAAACTCATATGAAGTGATTGCCCATAATGGCTCAATGGTAATTGAGTGGCCATAAGTATTAGAAGTGAGGATTCAAGTTTTAATCTTTTTAGCTTGGCAATATATTGGCGTTAAAAATGTTATAATAGTTTATCTAAAAAATTAAAGTGGCACCTTAATAAAAAGTTACAGTTATTTTAAGTATAATTTATTCAATTTTTTAAAATATTTTCAACTAAAATCTTACATGTAGGTTCTATTTCCACTCTTAGCATTATATATGTATGTTAAGGTAGTAAGTGTCGATGTATGTGCTTGGGTGCGTTTAATGGAACAGTTATGGGTTCGATTTCCACTCATGACAGTGATTATATCTGAATATATTGTCATTTTCACGGTCTGGTAATATAAAAAGCGACATTGAGTTCCGCCACTTTACACGAAACGTCACGAAAGGTTTTTGAGAATTTAGCATTTTGGTCCTCGACTAAGTTCTCTTTGATTACAAAATATACTAAAACTATTAATTTTTAAACAAATGTCATAAAATATAGTAAAATAAATAAAATAATTTAAAAGATTTAAAACCAAGTTGAAGCGACGAAAGCAAGAGGCCAGCAAACTCTAGGCTCTTGAACAATATTATGCCAGTCCTTTATCCTCTACAAACTACAACAATGCGACAAATTCTCACAAACAAGCTGAACTTAGTAAAACTTGTAGTGCTTTGAAATAAAATCATTGAAAATTCTTATTACAAGCTGTTTGAATAGTTTTTAACTATGTCTGTACCTTTTGGTTTGCTTTGTTAATACAGCAATAGCGGTATTTCGCTTATACTTATTTTTGCGTATACTTATGCCGTCGTAATCGTTCCCCGAGTGGAGATAAAACCCACAACCAATCACGGTTAGAGTAAAATACTGTCCCACTGCGAAGCGATAGCTTTATATTTATAGTATGCGAATAAAAAAAATGTATAAATTGTAATTAGAAAAAATATTGACGGCATTTTTTATGATAATATCTGTTTTCGTATACTTTTCGCTTTTTTTTATAGTTTTTATATGACCACCTTGAAACTGAACTGAAACATATTCTGTGAAATCTTAAAGGAAATAAGTAGATCCTTTATTTAATTAGAATGTTATTGACTCCCAAGATTATTTTAATATAGCATTTACGAGAAATTAATTTCGGATATATTTTTGGACACAGAGAAATTATATATCAAATATAATATACTCCTTAGTACTGTAATAAATTAATTGAATGATTAAATATTAGTCGTTATAAAAAAACTATTATTAGTCGGGACAGAAGATTGCACAATAAAAAAACCTGTTTTTGTACTTAAAGGGATAATATTAAAAAAAATCTTTTATACAGAAGTATATCGACGGGTCCTACGTAAACTGGTACAAGTGCAAAAACACAACTTATAGGAGACCCATTTAAAAGTTTTCTGAATTGTATTTTGGAATACCAAAATATACACGATTAATCCGGCAAAATAGTTTAGTTTAAACATTTCATATTGAATATTTTGTAAACGCATGTGCCCATTTACGCAGGACCCGTCGCTATAGACTAAATGTATGGCACAAAGCGAGCAACTAGTTTTTCTTATCAAGTTATAATTTGTATATATTTGAAAAGGCTTTCCGAAGGAAATGCCGATGAGGTAACTCAGTCTTAATGACATAAGTTTGTTGTAATATTCGACGTAATAAAGAATATGAGTTTGTTAAATTCATAACTCGAATCGATTTGGGCTTAATATTTTTTAAATATACATCACTTAATAATGTTAAGTACATGAAATGGTACGAATATTTAATTTTTAGGGATAAGTGCAAAGAATCTAGAAACAACGACTAACGACTAAATCTAAATATTATTAGCACAATATTGTAACTTATTGTTTTCATATTTTAAATAACTCATATAAGCAACTCCCAGTCGTCTATTCTTCATCAATGAAATCAAATCGAACCCTTGGTGTAAATATAATATGTATTAATCAAAAACATATAAAAGTTACAAAATTTTTTACACAATAGTCTTTGAGCCCTTAGACAGCAATGTCCAAGCGCCATCCAATTAAGCCATACCTTCTCTTTCCACTAGTTTCTATACCATTCTAGCTTTACTAAAGGATAAATGCTACAGTAGTGTCACTAGTACAAGAACAAAGTTGAATACGAACAATTACCCCGGCCCTTAGCCTTAGAACTTCGTGCTGCACAATGCATAAAGCTCTCACTTCCACTTTAAAGGAATTTCAGGAGTATGAGATAATGGATTTGTTTAATAAAAGCTTTAGAATTAAAGTTTTAACCTTGTGTTTGAAATATTTATAGTGATATTATTAAAGAGTGTAATATTTTTCTCTAAAGAATCTCGTTTGTCATGCTAATATTCTGGAAAGTTCAAAAACTTACTTTTTAAAATACGTACCAGTAAAGCTGTCTGTGAAATCACTGGGTGTGAGAAGCTTTATAATTATTAAAGGATTTTATTTATAATATATCCACACATTTTAATAAGGTCATCAAATCATATAAAACGACTATTTGTTTTGATTTTTTAACACATTTTTATTAGTTTGAATTGTATTTATTAATGTAACATAATCTTTAAACTTTATTTTTCCGCTTCTTGTCTTCCAAATTTTCTTGGAAACGTTTAAGATTTAAGAATCAGCCGTAAATGCATATAACATAAAGCATATACACATCAAAAACAACCATTGCAAAGTGTTATTCCACTTACAGAGAGACGCAACATGCTCCAACAATATACTTTTCACAAATTTACAAATTAAAATTAAGTTAAGTTATACAAATTAAACTAAAGAATGATTTATACAACCAAAAAGAATAATAGAACGTACAAAAAGCTTTAAAATAATAAGCGTTAAAAATATTGAGATGTACAAAAATAATATATATATAAAACTAACTTAGTCTTATACAATTTAATGTAGAAGTACTGTTTAGGTCTGCGAGGTAAATTATTTTATGCATTCAGTGCGAGCTGACTGATCGAATATTCTCGTTCAATAGTATTCGACGTTCTTCCAGAGTGTTCAATCCAAATTTATTTAATTGTTAACTACAATTGACAGATTTGGGAAGTCGTATCCGATATTTGAGATGCTTAAAAAAAACTTTTGGTCACTCAATTCTTAGATAATGGTATTATTGATGAGGAGACAAAAATGAACACTAGTATTCCAGCTTAGAACGCACCAGGTAGCCCTCTATGAGATATTGTAGTCAAAGGATTTTTAACTCCTGGAACACCTCAATACAAAACCTAATGCAGATGTAGGGAACGTCAATCTAGTATCGGCCGTAATGCGAACATCCCGAATTACACTGACCTCTTTTACGGTAATCCCTGAAATTTTTGTCAATGTCTGTTTCTTTCTGGTAAATTTCATATGAATTCATTTACTTGGGTTTAAGCTGCATATGGTTTTGCTTACACCATTAACATCGCTTTTTGTTCGTATTAAAATAAATAATGAGTAATGATTCAATATTCCTGAAATAATGAGTATACTTCCGTTATATGAAATTTTGTATAGCATCATTTCACTGAAAAAGATTTTTTTCAGAATGTACTATAAATTTATTATAACCTAATTTCTGTTTGTAAACTGTCTGTATCAACTTCAGAATTAGGTTACGAGTGCAATTTAAACATATATTTCTACTTAAGCATAAATTGTAGCAGTCGTTAAGCCGTTTCATTTACCACAGAAAGGTGTTCTGAAAGTCTTTTTTGTATTACCCGTCTTTTAGTCTTTTTAAATTAATAAACCGATTTAAATGCAGCTTTATTTATTGTGTTTTGGTAAGCTTCGGTTAATATTTAGTGTTTAGTGTATTTAATTTAAATTGGTTCATAAATAAAATAGTCACAACAATTTCAAATATAACTTTAGGTTTGTGATTTAAGTAGAAACGCGGGGGAGTAATGAACTAAATAGTTATTTTTATATTATTCACACATTTAAAAAAATTGAAAACCTCTGACCGCCAAGATGCAGAGCGCTTTAACAGTTTCCGAGGAGAGGTGCGGGTTCGTATCCCGATGCATTCAAAATCTTTATACGTTTTTACTAAAAATGTTTAACGAAATAGTTAGTTATAGTCGTGTTGCTTCAGGCAAAACCGCAAGTAGGAATAGTTTCTTTATAAAATACATTAATAGAATAAGGTATCATTTCTCCACGACATTATAATTATATTATTTTTTTGTTACAGATTAAACTATGCTCTAGCGGGCTTAAAGCCATGGTGGTGGCATATATGCAACGTTTCTTTACACGCGGCGTGTTGCGCGCTGGTCGCACGCGCGTGTGTGACAATCGCGCGGCTGCAACGCCCGTTTGCAGCGCTCGCTGCTTTGCTCTTCGCTGTACACCCTGTACATACTGAGGCGGTAAGAATATTTAATTGTTGTAAACGCGACAGATTGTGTATTTACTTGATACTCGGAAGAGTTATTGTGCGGGCTAATAATATGTAATAAATTATAATTGGCTGTCTTAACAGTCAGTACTCTTTTACTGCTGTCTGCTGTATGGGAAAAAGTGTGTAGCTGTTGTAAGAACTGAGGCCAGCCAGGTCCTTAGGCACATTGCACATGTTCGTTTCCTTAAATTTATTTCTGATATTTTTATTCCATAAATTTATCATAATACGCGTCTGGTTATTAATAAACTTATATGTAGACATGTAATAAAAATTATGATTTTTGATAAATCATAAAATTTATTACGTGTGTAATTTATAACTTATATTAATAACCAAATGTATTTTGTTTAAGCAGACCAGAGAAAGAAATAAACTATTAATAGTAATATTTTTAATATAGCCTTGAATTTGCCTTCAGTTGCGTTTTGTTAAACTCATAACATCTGCACCACAATAGTGTCGTTTATATTAATTATAAAAATCATACTCATATACTAAAATAGCTCTAAGCCTACCATAATGATAATAAAAATAAATCTCAAACAGAACGCGCTTAATTTTTCGTAATATTAAGTAAGCAAATAAAATAAAAATAAAATTATTGTATTGTCAGTAGATACGGATATTTGTACAGTTTTTAAACAAATCTCACCTTCACAGTCCGTTCTCCACTTTCCGTGTGAATCCGAGACATTGCATGTTAAGTGATGGCTCTCTAGCCTTTGTTTTGCCACCAGAGCGGCAAACTGACAATAATGTAAATATAATAATATCCGCAAGTGGGAATCTAACCCACACCCATTGCGTATACAGTGAAACGCCGTCACACTCCGCCGTGGCTGATTGTCGAATCTAGCTGCAAAAATAAAAATTTTAGGATGAAAGTTTTACGTTCATTAATTGATAGATAAATACAGGAGAAGCTAGTAAAAACTTTTTTTGAATATAGAATAAACATAGTGTTTCTATATACAAAATAAAACCTTGTTTCGTGTTGTGTACCACTGATTTCTTTTCAATTATCTCGATATCCAATTTACTAATACCGATAATGATGTAACGGTTGGCGCCGATCAGGATTGCTTTAAGCTGCTTATTTTGATTGGAAGATTTAGGAAAAGTGAGTGTTATTTTGTCCATATAATAATGTTATTTAGTAAAACTTGTTAATTTCATTATCCTATGAAGTCAAGGCAACGCGACTATGGGTTCGATCCCCGAATGGGAAATGACAACGTAATATGGTATTTTCATTTCTCCGTTCTCTATTACTTAAAAAAGCGCAGCATTGAGTTCCGTCACTCTCTCGTTCGTCTCTTATTTGGGTTTAAAATTGTGAACGGAATATTTGGACACTTTCGATCTTTACAAGCCTTGCTATGTGCAGTATATTCGTAAAGCTGTAGTACAACATCTTAAAATATAGGAGAATCTTGTAATACGTTACTGCGTTTTGCATTATCCGCTAGTTTTATATATATTGCGTGCTCAGCATTTTGTTTAACTTAAATATCGTAATATCTATATAATAACTTAAATTCAATCGTTAAATTTTGTTTATTATTTATATATATATATAGCTATAGTAGACTGTTTTCTTGTTCGCAGGTAGCCGGCGTTGTTGGCAGAGCTGATGTGTACCTCGCATGTATATTCTTTCTTTATCATCACTGCTTAGTTTACCACAGGTAATTATATAATCTTGAAATATATATCACTTTCTTTACTTTCACTCTTTTTCCCGCATAACAGGGCAGTTGAAACATTCTTCAGAGTGGGAATCGAACCCACAACCAATAGTACTTACAGCCAAACGCTGTCCTACAGCGCCACGGTAGACTCCTATTATATTATAATGACATTTTCATTTTATAAACCATTATTTACGGCTTCGATCACAAATTAATCAAAGCGCATTCATATATACGTATTACATCTTATACGTATTAGAAAATAAGCCTATCTCAAAATTTATGTTACTGCCTAAAACTTATTTTCCCAAAACCTGACATTAAATCTAAGAGTCTATGGTAATTTTACAAAAACTAGTTTAAAGTAGTTTAATTTTTCACTTTAATTTTAAGCACAAATTAGCACTTGTGTAATGAGCATGAGTATCACTAAATACTCAATTAGGTAAATGAGTATTTACCGATACTCGTGTTTATCACACAAACATATTTTGTTCTAGTCATCGAGAATCGAACCCACAACTTCTAGCTTAAACATTTTTAGAAACAGTGAATTTAAAAAATATAAAAATGATTACCTAGTTTTCATAACAAAATTACGAATTTATTGCTGGTACTTTTAACATAGTTTACGCAAACTAACTTTCCATTAAATTAACGCGTCAGTGACGAAACCTTGTGGTAGGGCAATGGTAGTAAAAAAATAAAATTCATTTTACAAACAAAGCTCCATAAAATAAATGGAGTTTCATAATAAAATACAAAGAACACACAATAGTTGACCTAATAAATCACTTCAAATATGAATCAGTTTAAGAACAACTAGAAAAACTAAAAGAGATTTTCTACATTCTGTCTTTTTAAAAAAAAAAATAATGACATCGTCGCTTCTCCACAATTTCTGCAGGTGTTGAATTTCTATGTCCCGTCTTTCCTTCCACGTGTTGTTAAAAACTGTTACATGTTCGACTACGTAGAACGGTACTTGGTCTTAAATCGGCTATACCACCAATAAGCAAACTTTTTAAGAAATACAGAGGCTCAACGGACAATTTAAGCGCCTTTGCTTTTTAAAAATCTTGTTCTTTCTTTGCCAGTGATGTTAAACTTAATATAGCTTCACAATTATTTCACACATTTACATTTGTAAATGTGCTGGTTGAGCTTAAAAAAATAAATAGATTACTAATCAATAAAATTTTAAAAAAGACCCCGTTTACCGCATTTTTTCTCTCTCTCGACACTAAAAAAAGCTTAGCTAAAAGCTTATAGAGCTTTTTAAACACAAAATCATGTCAATTTGTGAGCAATTTTAAAAATTGGTGCCACATTATTTATCACTCAATCAGCTTTAATATCGAAAAAGTATAATGGGAGCTTTCCTGAATGCTACCAACCTACAATTTCGCGGTCATTTACAAAACGTCTCTGGGCGGAGTAGTTGAGGAAAACGTTGTGTAATTACCCTGGAATATACAAAGATAGATTGATGTTCGATAAATCTAATACTATATTGAATTTTTTAACAGTTAAACCGTTTCTGTTGTACACTGACTCACTATCCAGTTTTATGTATGATTGATTATTTTATATGATTATTTTATATGATTACTTTATATGATTATGTATATTAACCAAGTTTTTGTATAAAAGATATCACACTATAGGATCTGGATCCGTGCGCAGTTTTCAGGCAAATTTAGGCAATAAGTGGTTCACAATAGTGTTTCAAGATTTTCTTATATCGATTGATAAGTACATTCATAGATATATATGAAGCTAAAACAAGCGTGTTAAAATTATACAAAAAAAAAATATTATAATTTCAAACTGTGTATTTGTTTTTGTAGAGGCAAGAGATTGGTTGTGTGTTCGATTCGCATTTAGGGGAATACTAATATTTTCAATATTTTCATTTCTCCGCTCTGGTACCTAATGCAAAGCCTCTCAACACGCAATGTATCGAAATTGAATAGATAGAGAAAACTTATAATGTTGTAGAACTTGCGGAAAACAGCGTGAAACTGTAGAGCTTTTAGTTATTTGAAGCTATAGAGCATTTGTACACCTTTAACGAAAATTATGCGAATAGAGGAATATTAAGCATAGTTCAAGTTTACATGGAGGAAATAAATACACTAGCGTGTGAAGTACTGTATATACATACATATATAAATTACGCGTCGTCTTAGCAACGTGTACTTTTAATGCGCTACTCTAAAAATATACTTACTGGCTTAAAATATACTTGCACTTCTTGTCAGTAAACTTGAACTATACTATATTTCGTACTTCTGCATTTACATAATTTTCATAAAAACGAACTACATTTTTACTTCGTTCCATATTTTTAATGATAGTTTTATATTATTCCAGACCCACTAGCAATAAAAAGTGCGTGTGGCTGAGCATCATCCTCGGCGCTCTCAGCATGCTGGCTAAGGAGACTGGAGTCACTATATTATTATTGAATTTAGCTATCGACTTTTACAGATGTTGGCCACTGGTTAAAAGGTATGAAAGTTTAGACTTTTAACTTTATTTGTATATAGCTTATGTACCCAAGTACAACTAAATTTTGAATAATAATTGTGTAATCATTTTAAACCATTTTTTTTTTATTTACACAATTAAACATCACATAAAAAAAACCTAAAAAAGTTGTGTTTTCGATGACGACACCTAACAATATGCTGTCTAACAAGACCAATGGATACGAAAATATTTTACATGTAAACTTTCTCTGTAATGACATTTCAATCTACAGCAGTCGCGTCAAGTCACACATTTATTATTATACTACCACGATTTATTATTTTTCTTTAGAACGAAATTATATCATAAAATATAAAACACAGATACCCTTGTGCCATGACACACTTAGTCGCTGAACTCAACTCGGAAAAAAATATAAATATAATCATTCACCCTTGTGTGGCCCTTGTGGGATCGAGCCCACCACCATCGATACAGTCAGTCAGCCAGTGACAGACGCTGTTCCACAGCGCCATAATGGCATCAACGACAACAGTTCTGAAATTAAAAATATATTTTCATATAATTTTAACAAGAAATTATGCTACCGTTAAAATTCCAAGCCCAATACTCTATGTAGAGTTGCGTAATTGCTTTAAAATATTTAACGTAATAAAATTTTCCTCATCATTGATACAGAAATACTAAATTACGAACGAGAGAGAGCACTTGAGATGAAATTGTCTCATTAAGCCCAAATAATTTATTGAACGTGACACAAGCTTGTAATGGCGTAACGTTATTCGTTCATGCTACTGATTAATGAGTTATAATTAAAATTTACGAAGTCTGATTCGTTTCTTTGGCATGTTTGGCACTTACTTGGCCAAACTTGGCCTATGTTTTGAATTTAAATATTGCAATTAGTTTGTTTAAACTCTACGCCTAAATCTATATAATATCATTGATTTTATACATGTTCCAACTATATGATATAAAGTTATTACAAAATATATTATTCAGGCAAAAAGTTTCTTTTATATAGTATGATGGCATGCTTTTCTCCTCTTTTTTGTTATACTGAATTTTAAATTTAACATTTTGATATCATTTAGTGTAAGATTCGACGATGACGTAACATAAAAAATGAGGTTTATTTTTCTATAGCTGATAAAAGTTTCAAACGGGCGAACGCTTTGTGATAAACTACAATATCGTTTTAACAAAAATAATATATTGTGTTATTAATGTTTATTTAACTTCGTAATAAATTATTATTTTATTAATTTTCTTTTTTTTATTATTCGAACTATACTTTATATTTTACAAAATTTGAAGTGCTGACCTCTGTGAAAGTTAAGAAAAAACTTTGAACTGCATTACCATCATATTATAATAATATTTAAGCAAAAATATATATTACTAACGACCCGCTCGTGGCTTCGCCTGCGTAAGCTACACCACTATACTATTACGTGTTTCACCCGCCTGCGTTCTCCCAAAAATCACAAACTTTGCTTAAATTTATAAGTTAAATGGTTGTACCTTTTTAATTAATGAAAAAAATAAACACTAAATGTAAAGGAAAGTTTACCAAAATACAATATAGAGCACATTATTTAAAACAGTTTAGCCGTTTCTGACATCATCGTGCACTAACAAACAGACAAACTAATTTATTGTTTTGGGTTCTATTACATTATTAATGCCCCCAATAATATTTTACTCATATATCTGCCATGTGCAAATAGCGATCAGTTACATTTTTATTTTATGTATAAATAAATATAGATTTGAATACAATTAATGATACACGCCACTTATAGCAACTGACCGCTTTGGCTTACCACATTTTGTACTATTGCCTGGTTGTTAGCTCTTTGCGTTAAATTAATTTTAATCGTTGTACTAAAAATATTGGTTAAACGTGAATGAATTACCATTATACAATATTTTTTTTAATAATGAGCTACGTTATTTAAATTTAAAATATGTATGCCCGTATGGCGCACTCGAGACTTGTGTCATAGAATTAATTTAAATTGAAACAAAAGTGTGTAATACACACACACATATATATATATATATAATTTGTACTATAATTGTGTGTTATATTTATTTTATTCTTTTTTTTCCTAAACTTTTAAAAGTTGAGGTAAAATTTTTATTAGTAGATTATTTTTACATTTGCTTTACTATATAATTGAGATTCGTAATCGATTTTTGTTACTGTAAGTTAAGAAAAGAACGTTCCATTTTATTGAAAATTGCATAACTCCTTTTATAGTATATATATACTCGTATATATAGCAGATACAATGAAACAACAAGCAGTTCTCTTACAATGACACTTAAATATGAGCTGAAGTTTTTAAAAGTACTAAGCGTATATCACAACTTACGGGACAAGCTGTATAAATATTATGAAATTTGAAATATACGCGTTTTCACTTGAGGAAAATCCTCGAGTTCGTATAAATCCTGTTAAAACTATGTATCACTTGAAGTACAGTGCTGGTGTTATGAAATAAAAATGAAGGTATATTTTAAAAATGTTATATGTGAGTAAACTAGAAATATTTGTAGAATTAAGGCCCAAATATTAAAACTATTTGAACAGAACGAGTGAAATTATTTTTATTTTATATAAAAAATGGAGAATTGCATTGATTGTAACTTGTATTTTTCCAATAACATAAAATCCAAATAACTAACGCGCAGGGAATTTTATAATTATCATTACAAAAGTATAAAACCAACATCAAATATTGTAAATACTTTCGAATCGTTAATTAACCTAAAAATGTATTTTTAGCCCTACAGGAGCTACCATCAGCTAGGAAGGCAGTTCTAATGAGAAGAGCCGGCGACAAATTCAACAGTTGCTATTTTCAAATAAAATTTTACAGCAAGTTCATAGTTCATAATCAGCTGCTTTCCAAATCAATTGTATTTAATTTTTTACATTAACTTCAGTATAATATTCTGGGACGCAATAATATACTTTCCTAAATAATATGTTTTAATTTTGACTTCGAATTGTTTAAGTGGCAAGTCTGAAATGCTTTTTCTAGGTGTAAAACCATCCACCTTACAGATTTAAACGTTATACGATGAAACGGTATGAACTAAAACTTTTAAAATAGTTTTTCATGAAATTAATGACAAAATTTATTTCTAGATCCCTAAGTGCGCTGAAAATTGAGAAGAAATGTACAGGTTTATCAGTGAGAACGACTAAAGTACTAGTATCGTTGGCGTTACTGGTGTGTCTCCGTCTCGCGTTATTGCAAGGAACTTGGCCTACATTCTCGCCGCAAGATAATCCTGCTGCGTTTCACCCTAGTTTCTTTGTAAGGTAAGTTATATTTGAATTTTTTTCATTATAATGCACTTACGCATTGCAGTCTGTGAAGCTAAAAGCTCGTGTTGCATGGGGACTGTACCTTACTGTGAACGCGATTGGTTGTGGGTTCGATTCACACTAAGGGAGTTGAATGATATTTAATTATTTTTATTTCTGTCCTCTGGTATCTAAGCCAAAGTGAGTTCTGCCACTGATGATGATTTCTGGTGAAAAGTACTTGGAACTTAGAAGGTTTTGACATCAAAAACGCGTGACGCCGAAAAACCTTATTGTGTGGGTAAGTTAGTAATATATTGCAGCTTGATGGATAATTTTACGACAGTTTGGGGTTATATCCCGATGTAATTGTGAATTTATTTAGCTTCACCTTTTTCAGTATATAGAAGGCAAAGAGCATAGCGCCAATATATTCTATTTTCCGTTTACATCCAAAATTGACAACAAAAAGTCAACGTCTTGCTTTTATTGATATAATGATTCCTACCCAGTGAATATTGAATTCACTACCAGCCGCGTTCTAAATCAAGAGGCTCACTGCGTCACGTGACTACATTGGTTTGAAACTACTGAATTGCCTGAATTAATTGTTATATATAATTGAATGCCATAGTTGCATATAACTGAATTAATTTTTATAAATAACAGCTTGAAGATTCATTCATTAGAGGCATCATTGTTTTGCACAGCAGAGAATTTTTGTGGTTAACCAAATGACCATCCCTAAAAGCTAACTTTTATTAGCCCGCCCAAAAAGAAGCGAAAGACGCAAGGCGACATAACTAGCAACTTACCCCTCCCTTTCCTTTTGGTTAACAAAACGTTATTTTCGTATAAACACCCATTTTACGGCCCTCCTCGGGATTTGAATGAATACGATTTTTTGTGTGGAATAAGAGTTTTAGAGGATTTTCATACTTTAGGCTTGTGACGTTGATATACGGGATATCTTGTTAGCTGCATGACATATTGATAACCGTGGTAGCTGAGAATGTCTAACTGTGATATTAATAAAAATTAGACTGATCGAAAACACTATATAACCAAGGCGTAGCCACGGCGGAATTCACATTTGAAAACTAAATGCCATAAAGTTATATCTGCCTTGTATTTTAAGTTCTCAAGCACTAAAAAGACACCTTATACAACTCTTTAATGAATATACTATACCGGATTGTAATAGAAATCTAAAAGTAGCAGTGAGTTTCAGTTTAGCCTCCGTGCTTATGCTTATTTAGGCGTGTTGATTTTATTTCATATTTTAAATTAATTATCATAGAATTTTCATTAGTAGATTATGAATTATCTCACGAAGATAGTTAATGACGCAATGTCAAACAAACAAAACAATTTAAACCGTTTAACCAATTATAATGACTTTTGGTATATAAGTATGTTTTTAAATCGAGTTGTTTAATTATAGTAATAAAGTTACTTTAGGTTCTTAAGTTAAGTTTTTGTATTAGAACATATTAGTTATATTTTGCGTATTCTTAGATATATATATAATCTTTTTTTTTTATTAAAATGACTTATTGGGCAAAACTTAGAGTACTATATTTTGAAAAGTAGAAAACCTCATGTAGCGTCATAATAGAATAGAATCATAATAATCATATAATAATTATAGAATCATAATAATCATAATAGAATAGAATCATAATGAAATAAGTAAAATCCACCTTAACACAATTTATTCAGCTTTATGCGTACTATCTCTGTCAACATATAAAAATTAAGGATCCAGTGCAACTGACGAAGAACCATAATGGCTTAACTATAAGAAATAAGTAAACGCTTCATTAGTAAAAGTTGTTCAGTACGGTGGGCAGTTTTCGTTAATAAGTGAAAGCTTTGTGGCCATCGTGGCACAGTGGGATACGTCTGTAAGTGAACGAAATGGTTGTGGGTTCGATTCCCACTTCAGAGTCTTATTATATATGTGTAGTTTTAGTTCTTTTCTTTCCGGCATGCCAAAGGTGGACGTTGATCCCGAAAAAGAGAAGCTTCAGCATTCAATATGCAACGTCTGGAATTTTGGTGGATAGTTTTATGTAATTTGAGTGTATACTCAATTTGTATAAAAAATAGATTAAATTTAAATGATGGCAACTAATATGCAAAAACTGGGCTCTTAGGTTATACGTAGAGGCACTAAGTTATCTATGATTCTTATAAGCTTAGCTTTGAGTACTGAAAATATAGAAAAACTGTCATATAAAAAAAGGGTAATATTTAAAAAAGATATGGACCATATTATGTCCGTAGGCTGTAAATAAAATACAATAAATAAAACCCAATAAATACCCACATTTAATTGGCTCCTTATAAAAATATTTATATATTTGCTGTATTTTGTAAAGTAACACAGGCAACATTATTCTTATTGAAAGCTTTCTTCCAAAGTCGGGATGTCATTTATTCATGGATAGATTTGCAACAATAAGTGAACTTACAGCGGAAATGCTTGTTAGTTCAATTGTATGGAAAAGTGTTAGTTATATATATAAAATGTCTCGTTTTAGCACTCATATACTTAAATTACGTTATTGAGGCCATCGGGGTGCTGTGTGACAGTAAACGCGATGGTTTCGGGTTCGATTCCTTCTCGAAGGAATTATTATATTTCAATTATTTTCATCTCTCCGCTCTAATAACAAGACAAAGCGCGGCGTTGAGTTCCGCCACACAACACCCATTGTTTCGAAATCAGGCGGAAAAAGAGAACAGAATATCTCGATACTAGTAATTAAATTAATTAAAACTAGTGCACTAGAGCACTAGCACTAGTTTTAATTAACACAGGTGTTTGTATGATTTTAAATTATTTAAAGGTTGCAAGTGCAACCTCTAGTAATTCATAATATAAGCGATCGTTAAAGGTTCTTATTTTTAGACTATAGGACCTAAAGAGTCCATGGCCCTATATATATAGATATAGGGCCAAGTTTCACCCTATATGAAGAAACTCCTTAGCATCACAGGTGCGGGTGTCGAGCCTATCGCGTTTTAGGGAGAGAAGCTCGAAGCAGTACCTAGATATTGTGACCCAAGTATATTTTTTAGCAGTGCTCATTAAGGCTCGCCTCCACTGTCCCGAGTTTATCTTATATATAGCCATAATATTCTTTTTATAAAAATCACGCGTTTTATACAGAAAAAAGGTTAAAAAATATCAATCTGATCTCAACTAGAGTTTTAATAATTGACTCTTCAAATCACTGCAGCGTGCTTATACAACTTGTTGAGTGCCCAACGAAAAAAACCAGCTTAAATCCGGTTGAAATGTTTTTTCATGCTATATTTCAGTGAAATTCATGAAATTATTTTCGTATATTCGAAAATGTAGGAATATATTTTTTCATATCCCGCAGTGGATCCTCCGCTCTCCACTCAACGGCCAATTGAGTCTTTGATTATATGTTATAGATTTGTATAATAAAATATGTAAGAAATACCTTTAAATACCAGTAAATATAAGCTGTACAGTTTTAAGCAAATAACAGGGCACGCAAAGGGATCCTAGTGACACACCTTTCTCCACTTTTCGCCTGAATCTAAAAGATTGATTGTTTGTAGGAACTTAGCGCTGCGCTTTTTCTTGTCATTATAGATCCCCACTCACACACTTTAAACTAAAATTATTTAAATATGTTCATTTGCTTGAGAGGAAACTCGAGCCACAATGATCGTGACGCTGTCAAACTGGGCCACGGTGGCCTCGTCATATCCTCGGTGTGGCCTCTAAATTGTATGTAAAAATAATATTTACTGATATTATATAACTTGAACTCGTGTTTTACAGAAATTCCTAAATATAATACATCTATTTAGACAATTTTGTCAAGATCGTATATTATAAAAAATATATAAAGACTGTAGGCATTTATATATTAATCTTTACTATGATAAGACAATAAAAAGATGGTTTCTGTACATTCAATATATTTACGAGATGAAGAATATATAGGCTGGCTAAGAAATCAGAAACAAGTCAATGCAGCCGCATTAGTAAAAATTGTTCAGTGTGGCGGGCAGTTTTCGTTGACAAACAATAGTCATTAAACTACGGCCATCGTGCCGCAGTGGAGTAGCATCTAACAGGAAACGTCTGACAGGAAACGCAATGGTTATGGGTTCAATTCCCACTTCAGAGTATGGTTATATTCGTATTATTTTCACTTTTTCTCTACGATATGACAAAGATGGGCGTCTAGTCCAAAAAAGAGAACTTTCAACATTCAATATACAAGAGACAAAAAAATTACCACTATAAAGAAAATAATTATAATTTTTAGTCAGTTTTAATGCCAACATGTAGTAAATGAAAGTAATCCATACTAATATTATAAATGGGAAAGTAACTGTGACGTCAACACGGCCGAACCGCACAAGTTTTTCCAGGAATTTCATTGTTTTATGAAAAAGTCGCCTAATATACGAAACAGCTATAGCTTACTGTTTTTATTATGTAAAAATGACAGCGGAGATCGGAGTGAATGAACACTAGACTAGTGTTCTAGTATTTTTATGAGAGATGTGTACGAATAAAAAAAAAATCAAGTTACTTTAATTTTACAGCGTCAATGCTTTCATCGCTTTAATGATTTTCAAATCATATCCAAAGACATTGGCGGGCGAGTTAAAGTTTATCCGAGGACCAACAATAGAAAACAAATTAGACCGAGTTAGAAGTTGGCAACGATACAATAGAACGTAAATTAATGTCAAGTGAAGTACGGCGAACTTCACAATAGCGTATAAATTATGAAATTGGACTTAGAACATTTGGAATCTAAAGCAGGCGCTTTTAAGCTAATTGTGTTTGGTGATTCTTCATTACAAGTCTAAATACACGTCTTTATGGCTATCGTGGCGCAGTTATGTTCCGAACTCAATGAAATTCCTAATTGCCAACATGCAAAATTAAGCCCTGCCCTGCCCAAGCCCTGCTATTATAGACAACAAATTCAATGTATAAGAACCTCAAGTCAATGATGCAACTGCGCAGACTCGAACTTTTAAATACAAAGTAATAAATCAGAATAAAGAAAGCGCGGACTAAATACGTAAATAAATTAAGACAATTTGAGGCAAATTGAGTTGCTCATGTGTTAAATGTTGTAGTAATAGGACTAAAATTAAATTAATACTAATTATTTTTGATATATCCAATATCACCTCCAACACTACAAATCTCCAATTATAGTATCGCCGACACCAAGTTACTTAACGTTTTTACAAACGCTCAGAACCAGGTCAATCTACTTACCGCCCGTTTCGAAAAGCTTGCGTATTTAGTATGATAGATACTGCAATTAGAAGCAGAACATTGATTTCCTAAATTTGAAAAAGAGAAATATTATAAAGTTTTAAATCATCGCTTTAGAATTATTATTTAAACATTTAATTGTAGCCTATGTATTTAAAATATCGATATAATTGCGTATATTATATATTTGGTTACACATACGTATGTATAATTATTTAATAATATTTCATATTATCTATATGAAAATGTCCTATTGTGTATCGCCTACCGCCACTTTATACAATCCTACATCCAAAGGTTGCCTGTAAGAGATCGCTATAAGCGATAAAGGCATTATTGTACATTTTGTTTATTTCTTTGTTGATAATATTGTCTGTGTACAATGAGACACAACAATGTGTGTACAAAAATGGGCATTTCCTTTATATTACTGACATTTTCCCATCTGCATAACAAAAAAACCAATAGCCTATTAAAAAGTTTTATTTCTTTCAGATTAATGACATTTTGCTACTTGGCTGCATTAAACTGGTGGTTGCTCCTCTGTCCATGGTCGCTAAGTCACGACTGGCAGATGGGCTCACCAACCTTGCCGCTCGTAACAAGCGGATGGGATCCTAGGAACTTAATAACTTGTGCAGCTTTCGGAGCTTTGATGTTACTATGCTATAGATGTCTGGCTGATTTGGAGGTGAGCTTTTAATATGTCGATTTATTTTTCTGTAAAAAATTTAATAACGAGATCATCACTTATATGATACTAATTTATATTTACAACTATGATTATACACAATAATGAAATTAGTTTGAAATTAGAAATTTTATTGTAATCCGGACATATGCTATATATACGCATATTTTGAATGAAACCAGACGACAAAAAGAGGGTCGAAAAACATTTCTTTTCTAACATAAGTAAATAAATAAAAACAAACGAAAGCGAAACAAATTTGAGACCAAAAAAGAAAATTGAATACAAATTTAATAAATCAAAAATACACGTATTTGAAATATTTCCCATTAAATGTAATATTTTATATGAAAATGATTGAAACAGGGCGTCTGTGTAATTTATATAATGTGTTTGCTAACATTAATAACACTGCGATTGATGTCTGATCTCTTTGATTTTATATCAAATAGATAATTATGAGCGGAGATGTTAAATATAATGTTGTCGTATAATGAAATTCGTAACGGAAGTTAGATAGTAAATTAATGTAGAAAAGAAACTAAAACTGATCCTTTTAGTACCTTCGCTTTGAAGTATTTTCTTGTAAAACTCATCGTCAAGGGCATCGCGGTTATGCTATGGAAATATTATTGTCTCGGATCCGGACACGTGTGCACGTTGAGATAATTTATCAAGCAAATAATTCGATATCTTAAGCAAAAAGTATGTCACGTAAAAAAACATTTTATACGTTTTCTAAATACATCTTTTTTCAATTTCCTTAGTGTTGGAATAACACTTTAAAAAGTTAAAAAGAATATATATTTAATAAATAGCATTCTCTCTTGCCAAACGATTGTTCGTAGAATAATCTTTGGGTAGCAGAAATTTGTAAAAATCTCTCTACAGAGATGCTAACAACAAATATAAGTTGTAATTAGCGTATAAGAATTTCAACTGCTGGATGTAGAACGCATGGCTTAGCGGTCAGAGCGCTTGAACGGTTTTCAAGAGGCGTGGGTTCAAATCCCGTTGCGTTCAAATTTGTATACGTTTTCTAAATATGTATTTTTCAATTTCCTTAGTGTGGGAATAACACTTTTAAAAAACGTTAAAAAATATATATAGTTAATTGTAGCTTAGGAAACGGTGGCAAAAACAAAAAGATTGTATACCTATGCTATTCATATAAAAAAAAAAAAACGAAACTTTTACATTCAAAATATTACCCTATTAGGATAAGTAAGTAAAGCTTATACTAACAATACATACTACAAAGATGCTGGCGGCTGTGACGCAGTTTATACTTGTATACCCGTACTAATATAAACTGCGTCACGCCATCGGTCACCTCTAGAAATAACAAACAAAATAGTTATTTTAATCTATAGTGAATTTAAACGTTTTTTTAATTGAATTTAAACGTTTTTAGTGAATTTAAACATTTACTTAGATAAGTAAAGTATGGTGTCTTTTATTGAAAGGAAAAGAAATAAGTTCTTGTGTTATGCTGCTCCGCCCAGGGAGAGTGGAAACATGGCGTGTTGAATGGCGGAACTCGACCTCGCGCTTTGTCTTGTGACCAGAGCGGAGAAACTAAAATATTTTAAATACTATAATTTCCTAGAGGAAATCAAACCTCTCTCTGGCTACCCTGATATATAAAGTGTGAATCTGAAAAAAAGATTTAGAAGAATAATGTATGGCTTATTTTTAGTGTTTACAAAAAAAAAAAATAGTAATTAAAGCTAGCTTTAAGATTTTTTTATTAATTTTTATAACATTTTTAAAGTCTTTAAAATCACACACTTAGGAAATTGACACAACACATTAGGCTAACAACAATAATAAATTGTAATAAGCGTATAAGAATTTCGACGCAACTGGATGTAGAACGCATGGCTTAGCGATCAACCCCGGTTTCAAGAGGCGCGGGTTCGCCAGTGATTTTTTAATACATATTCTAAATATGTTATATTTTCTTATGTTTCCAACTAGGTCCAAAGACACACGCCTGCTGTGATTGGTCTACTACTCCTAGTAGTACCTTTCGTGCCGGCGAGCAATCTACTTGTCACTGTAGGTTTTGTTATTGCTGAACGCGTTCTTTACATACCAAGGTTGGTATACGTTTGATTTGCATAATAATGTTCATGTATTATAGTTTATTTCTAATATTATATATTGACTATTACTCTAAAAGCCATAAATGACCAAAGTAATTTATGACTTTTAGAGTGAATTATAGGTCGTAGGTTCAATTCCTAGCCAAGTGATATAAACTATAACAAGTGGTATACAACGTGAACCATTGAGGTATTTTTGTTGATGATGGTTTTTAATAATATTGAATTCTAAAGAAAATGGAGATAAAGTAAATATATAACATTCTGTCAACAATGCAAAAAAATTAAATAATAAGATTTTTTTTTATTAAAGTTTCTTAGTTTATCCAAAAATAATTTAAAACTTTTATACATAATTTATAATGACTTCAAAGTTTTTAAGTTACGATTATAAGTTTTATTTACGAGAACTAAAAACCAATTTTTATTATTATTATTACTTTTAGTGTGGGAAGTGTAATAATAACAGCGTATGGAGTGCAATTAATGTGGTATTCGAAGCCCGGCTCTAAAGCGTTTTTAGTGGTTGGACTCGCCGTGCTGGCAGCTAGCGGGGTCGCGAAAACGCATAGACGTAGTTCTGATTGGAGAGATCGAGCTACTTTGTTGAGGTAAGTTTTTATTTAGTTATGTTTTAATAGTTTTGTTTTCCAATATATATTGGGGAAAGAATTCATTGTATAATAATGTGTAAACGGAGCGGTGTGTGATGGTTTATGTCTACCAATAATATCGACGGTAAAAATTTAAGTCTTTGTTTTTTTTTTCTGTATACCACGATAGAGAATGTGGAGTGGCGGAATCTAACGCCGTACTGTGTATTGCCATAGCGAAGTGTTTTTTTTTCAGTTAAAATACGTATCCTATCCCGTCCTCGAATGGGGATTGAACCTACGACCATCACGTTTTTGCAGTCAGACTGCACCACGAAGCAGTAGTGGTAGAATGTTAAAGTAAAAAGTTGGAAAGCCACTTTGCATCCAAATTTGAAACCACTGCCTTGCTCTGTCTTAGCAGCGTGAAAAAATGAAAATAATTTACATATAATCACTCGCCCCGAGGAGGCATCGAACTCACAACCAATCGCGTATACAATCAGACGGTTTCCATTGCGATACGATGGCGTGCATGAAAGTACGTATATAACATTATATTTGTGTAAATAATATTAAGCATGTGTTCGATATATTTATAAATATTTTACGATTGTTAGTCTTTCTTTATATTTATTATTTACCAGCGACTACAGGACTTAATTATTTTGTTTTTGCGTTTGCCAGCTTTAACACTTAAATCACAAACTTCGCTTTAATTTAAAAGTTAAGTGGTTGTAACTATTTTGTTTATTGACCGATTGAAATAAAATACACACTAAATGTAAAAAGGAAAGTTTATTAAAATACAATAGAGAACACAGCATTTAAAACAGTTCACCCGTTTCCGAGATTAGCATGCACAAACAAACAGACAAACTGAACAGAAAATTTTATATCTTTGTTTTGGGTTCTATTATATAGATAAATGCCCCTGATAATATTCTTTTTTCTTATATCTTCCGTGTACAGACAGCTATCGGTTACATTTTTATTATATGTATAGATAACAAAAATTCAAATTCATATATACAAATCTACATTTAAATATGTATATTTAAACGTTGGTCCCAAAAAGAGTTGCAAAGGTTTCCAAACCCACATAATCATGATGCATTACTCAACCGAGTCGGAAAGTATTAAATTGATATGTAAGCTCTTCTCCACTTTTATTGCAACGTGAAAACTCTTACTTAATATATTTGAAATATAAATAAAGTTATAAGAGCATTAGTAATAATACAGGACAAGTTTTAAGCTGGTTTCTATTTGTTTTTATAGAAATTATTGGGGTAAAGCAATGCTCCCTTAGGTCAGATGATGATGGGTGTGTAAATGATTTACTACGCTATAATTTATATATATTAATGTGTAAAATTTAGATTATTTCGAACGCCCCTTTGTACCCCCCTTTTTACAAAAAATACACGGATTAAGGAGTATGCTACTAATAAACACGTTATGGTATTACAGGCAGGCAATAATATTTATATCTTTGGATTTCGCAATTTTTACACATTTTAAAATGAAAACTATTTTAACCGGATTTATTGCGTATATTTTTAGTATTCATATACCGACAACAGTAGTTTGATATGACAATTGTATCAACTGACAGACGAATGCCACCTCAGTCTACCTGTGACCACAGACAACTGTAAAGTATTCGCAACGTTAGGTTTTCTAAAGTTTATTTTGAATACCAAAAATATACTTGATATATTGATATTTTAAATCATAATAATTTATAATATTTACACTGAAAATTGGAGAATCGTGTCGAATTATTTCATTGTAAAGGTAAAGTGGCCAGAGGCGATTCTCGACACTAGTTTTTCCTCTTACATTATTTTTTTGCTGGAAAAGCTCTTACCAATTGTTTCTTATATATCAATAATGACCAAAAACAAAGCGTAAATTCCAAAGAAATTTACAATAAAACTTTATAATTACCTAATATTTTAAGTAATTATAAAATCTAACCTAAAAATACAAACAAACAAAATTACACAATTCATCATACATAATACAAACGTGTGCGCAAATAACCATTTATATTAATATAAACTCAAAGCCATAGCTCAGTTATTACATTTTTCCTTGTATTTGTGAAATTATACAAATGTGTTTTGTTTTAGGGCGGATTTAGTGAATTTACCCCAAAATGCCAAACTGCACTACAACTTTGGTAACTTTCTACGCGAGACGGAGCAGCAAGACAACGCTATCAAACATTATACAGAAGCTTTGAGGTTTGTAAGCTTTGTACGAAAGGTATATGCTCGATTTGTTTCGTTTGTAGCGACTATGAGTTTTTATTGTGTGATACTATTTTTTTAAAGGTGTTTTGGTTAAAGCAAGTTATTACAAATATTTATTTAATACTAGTGACCCGCTCCCAGCTTCGCCCGCGTTGACAACACACTATTTCGTAAAACAATGAAATGCCTTGTAAAAAGCTAAAATAAAACGTAGTGAAAAAAGTAGCCCTATTTACTCGTTACCCACACATATCGCCATATAAAATTATATCACAAATCCATTCTGCTTTTCCAAGCCGTGATGACGTCAATGACAGACAGACAGACAGAGTTACTTTCGCATTTATAATATTAGTATGAATTAATAATATTGACTCCGCATTGGAGCAGCAGTAGCCTACACGTGATGGTTGTTGGTTCAATTCCCACTCTTGAGAATATATTTATATTAAATATTTTTTTCAGTAATCTAGTAAGACAAAGCGCGTCGTTGAGTTCCACCAATCAAAATGTCTTTGAAATTATTTATAAATGTATTTTCCAATATGCTATATAATTAGTTAGATAACATTTCTGTATTAAATAATAATTTATTTAAATACAGAAGTAAGCTTTATAACGACATTATTATTAGAATGCCATCTCCATCGTATTTCCAAGTCTTAGGTAACTGGGGCGCGATCGGTTTATTGTCGCTAATTGCGAACTAGTTCGACTTAATACCAGACCTTTTGTCAAAGAAACATTCTAAGCTGGTTTTGTACATAGTGATATTTTGTATTTTCTATTATTATACAAGTATACATAATTTGTAAATTACTTATAATATGTTGGAAAAATATATTTTAAGTAATTTAAAATTCATGTCTTCAAGTATTTGTAAATAGTTTTAAATATACATTATAAGGCTCGAATTTAATTATACTTCAAAAATATTTCTTTGCAATAACAATGTGTTATTGTAAATCCAACATTATAAAAAATCTACGTCACAAAAAACCTCATTAAGTAAAAACATTTGAAAACCCCGCAAGCAATAAATACTATTGTAAGAAAAAACCCTTATAAAACGATTCAATTATATTGAAAATTTATTTATTTATTAGATTTTTACCTAACATACCTATGAACCATTACAGAGAAATTGGCTTTCGAATGAAAAAAGCCACGTCGAAATTATAAGTCTGTTTGAGTGCTATCATCTCACAGACAGATACACACAAGACATCGCCGTCAAATTAATATATTACGTATGCATTTTGCGCTATAAGCAGCCGTTTGTACAATACTGTTACCAAAGTTAATAACATATATCCATCCATTACTGTTAATAAAGTGCAAAAATGTTATCAAAATGTGTATAAAACTAATACATACTAGCTCGTGTAAATCGTGCTGCCACTAACACACTTACACACAACAATCACACGCACACACATACATAATTAAACAATACACGTGGTAATTTTCATTTTGTTTCCTTTAATTGATGTAGCATCTGAAGGGGCAAAGATGCTGGTAGCTACAGTTTATACTAGTAACGCTGACCTCTAGAAATATATACATATTGATAATTAATCCATAGTGAATCTGTATCATGTACTTAAGTCAATAAATTATTATTATTATTTAAAGACATTTTAAGAAAATTCTAGACTAACTCTATGACAAATAGCTGAAATAGACGAATATTGCTTTGAGTAGGTTATAATTCAATCGACTATCATTGTATATGAGATGAAGTCATTCTGTATAGGTATATTTATCCCAGCAACACTGCATTCTTTTAAAACGGCGTGCAAAATTAAAAAAGTTTAAAATATGTATATTTCGATCCCACGAAAGCTTAAATCATAATAAGCTTTAGTATGATATTACATTTAATACATAATTAGTCTTCATTATCTTTACAATTTGTTTTAAAATGTATTTAAAATATTTTGACCATATATTAAAAGTATATAGCGCCGTTGGGCTCCATTCAACACGCAATGTCGCGAATTCGGGCGGACCGACCGAAGCGAAGACCGGGCGAAGTGACCGTATGGTTTAAATCGACATACTTACACGAGGAGTGGGTTCAAATCCCAACATTCTATTTCTCATAAGGCGTTTAGTATTATTAAAGATTTCATACGGTTTTTAGTAACAAATCTTTTTTCACAGACTATGGCCAACTTACGCGAGTGCACACAACAATATAGGCACTTTGGTGAGTGCAGAAAACGCTGAGCAACACTTCTTGCAAGCTATCAAGTATAACAGGCACCACGTTAACGCGCATTATAATCTTGGAAAGCTTTATAAGTAAGTATTAGAAAAAATCTATCTAATTTTACAGTTTTTCCAAAATAAGATCTGGGGTTTTGGCGAATTTTATATAATTTAAAAGAAACTATTTTAACCAGTTTACTTTTTTCTATAAAGTGACATTAACGTTATTAGAGCAACGACTTTTTTACACGACAATGGATTTGCTATTTTAAGCAAATTTACATATTTTTTTGTAATCCCAATGCAAACGAAACAAGAGTACGGAGAAACGGAGAAATGTTCTTTAGAAAATGAGTCTTTCCTACAAAAAAGCTCCAAAATCTTTAGTATATATATAATATTTATACAGAAATTCATATTTCATTACGAACGTCAGTTAATTTGTGAGCTTAATATATAATATACTATATTAAATTTAAAATATTCGAAGTATCGACTTAAATTTAAGTAAAATACATATCTACGATATATCCATCGAATATGTTTCCATTCATCACGTAGTACATTTCAATTAGTTTTTATGTAATCAATTTCATATACAGCATGTGATTTAATTGAAGCTTGTGTGTATACTTCAGATTGGTTTTTCACCCTGACTTTATTTGCGTTGGGTTTTATTTTAAAGCTATATCTCCATCGCGATGGTTGTAAGTTCGATTCCCAACCGTAGTAAAGGGTAAAAGGGTATAATATCACTACCTTCTTCTTTTTATATGGCTTTCAAAGGCATTTGAATAGTATTTGAGGAAGGTCTCGTAAAAAAATCTAAGAACGCTTTCTGAGGCATATATAAAAAAGTTTGTAGTGATGTTTAATATTTATTTTTGTATGGGGATATAGGTATAGGCCCTTTCTCTATTACTAGTTTCACAATTGTTCGATGACTAATATTCTCAATATATTTTAAACACCTGAACACGTTCTTCTTCACTCATTTGTTCAAGTTCTTTGCAATTAAGTTTATTCATTGTATGTCGTAACAGCAAAAGTTGAAATGAAATTTAATTTTAAAGCAAAATTTATCTGAATTTCAAATTGTATTGATATATCTATGTTTTTAACTTTTTATATATTTTTAGTGTAACACATAACTCGTATGTATATATGTTAGGGTATGCCGGTAGAACCTAGTTCCAGGGCTGATTTCAAAACCGGATTTTGCTTTTTCAGACAAGGGAATTAAAACAAAATATATAATCGTTTATATAATGGGAATCGAGGTTTCGATCACTTAGAGACTATTTCACTGCTAACGTGAGTGGCTGATACAGGTTACAAAAATTGATGATTAAACATTGCATAGTTTACCAGAAAACAGACATTGGTTCAACAAAATGTATTCCAAACAAATTCAAATATTATTAATATAACACAAAACAAACCAAACAAAAACCTAACCACATAATTTCAGAGTATTATTATAGTGGTCGTTTGAACACTAAATAATGAGAAATTTAATTAAATTATTAAAATGCAGTCAAAATTAAAAGGACGTACGTTTGCACTATAATTATAGCTTACACTGAGGCCATTGTAGCACAGTGGGAGAGCGGCTGTCTGTGACTGTGATTGGTTGTGGGATCAATTCCTACTCGGGACAATGATTATAATAATATATTTTTTTCGCTTTCGAAAATGTCTCGATTTAAGGCGGAATGTGGTAAGCACTAGGTGCTAGGTGTAGTTGAATATAAATAATATTGTACATACATAATATGTTATTTCTATTATAACTTAATTGTGTGTTCTTATAAAGAGAGTGGGTGTTATTTTCATGTCTAGATTCTAACCTAAGTTAAGTTTTAAATTATAATAGTATGTTAAAAATTTAGAAAAGTTCAGTGGATTATTACAAACTCTTTAATAGTTTTCTATTGAAAAGCCTTTGTTTTTTATAACTGACTCAATAAACATTTGTACTTTATATTTTATTAGAAAACAGCCTATAAAACAATTTTTTATAAAACCTTTAGGAAAAGTGGTCGGACATCGCAAGCCATCAAAATGCTAGAGCTCTGTATAGTATTACAGCCTCGCTTCGTTCAAGCTCACGTGGAGTTGCTGACTTTGAAGCCTGAGGCGAAAAAACAAAAAATCTTAACAAGACTCGTGGGACTTGAGCCTAACAATTGGGAACATTATGTGCTTTATGGAAACTGGCTTAGAACGAAAGGTAAGTTTAGTCTTGAAGCTTTATATAGTATGTGTAAAATATCGATGGCAAGAATGTAACAAAGGATACTTTTTTACATAATTTAATTTAGAATTCTATATTTCATATCTAGTGATTTTTGTTTTCATAAAAAATCTTATGCGATATATTCTTGAGTGTATTTTGTCGCGTAATTAAAGAAAACACATTTTTTTTTAAAAGTGACTAAGCACACGCACTTTTACAATTATCCGTTTGTGCGTCGTGGAATTCGGCGGGTCATTTATTGTTGAATAGGCATCAGTCGTATGACCTTTCTTTCGTTTCGTTTCTTTACTGGCGATTATTTTTTCTTATTAATTTACAGTTTTTCAGTCCTACAATAGCAATATGAATTATCTAAATGACAAGAAAAATATACAACAAAACTTATCTATGAATTTAGATAATTTGAACATTGAATACTTTAATTATAGTGATTGTATTTGCTTACTTGAGAGCTACATACAACAGTAATATTCCAGTCTAAACTCTTTTGTATGTTATATATTTTTTCTCATACATTTGTAATCTCAGAATAATAAACTAAAGTACAGGAAGATATATGCCATTTGTTCGTTTTTACTTTGGTCGATCTACCAATTATCTTAATGTACGTGGTTTTGTATAGTATTTACGTTTTCAATATACGTTTCACGTATTTATTCTAATTAAAAAAACTATAAACAAATTGTCTAATATTTACAAAGAAATAATATATTTTTATAATTAGTAATAGTGGTGGCTGTGAGTAATTGAAAGATATGAAAGTCACCGAAGGTTCAAATATATTGGAACTATTTGAGACTATTACGTATAAAGAGATTCTTGACAGACTATATGATTGATAATACATTGAAAGTCATGGTTATGATTTCTAGTTAAATATTGAAGAACAAAGTATTTTAGACTAACACTACAGTCTCCAATATATAAATATCCATAGTGAATGTTCCATACCGACATCCACTGGAAAAGAACATCTTAAGTTTATCAGGGATGCGATTAAATAAAAATAACATAATATAAAAAGAAAATTGTTCGTTATATCTGTGGGCCTACAATTTTTAAATTCCGTTGTTAATTGGAATCAAAATAATGTTACAAAAGTTTCCAAAACTATATTAAAAAATACTTTGACGGTGTACTCGCCATCAAAGGTTCTCAATTCTCATATAATCAAATAGATAATTATAAAACTCCTACAGGAAATAGAATATGCGAAATCGATATACGTAATGTACACACTACAACAAAATAAAGGTTTTAATATGTCCTATTAGACGTATATGGGATTGTATTGGAAATAATTCTATTAAGATGTAGGTATCACGATATATCTAAAAAGAATACACATACATATTAGTAATTAAAGTACAAGATTACAGAAGAAGACAAAAGTTTCAGTCGTACCTTTTAATTAATAAAATAACCTTTTTTATTATAAATTAAAAGTTGCCTTTTGCATGCTTTAATTGAACGATCTTCTAAGAGAAATATTCTTTGTAACGTAAATCTGATAAGAATCAATATACATGAAACAAAAATTGTAATAATGAAAAGTTGAAAGGGCTAATAATGCGCTTTGTTATTTTTTATATTATGTTTATGTTAATTAAGAAAGATGTTTGAACCATTATAATTACAAAGTAATTTGAGACAACTACTGCACTTTGGAGTCAATCATAGTTATCTTTAATTTATTGTTTTAGTTAGATTAATATTATTAAAAATAACGGTAATAATGTTTAATGTGAGAAATGATTAAAATTTCAGTATATTTTTGGGAATGGCAGATTAATTAAATATTACAAATTTGAAGAAGCTTATTGTAAAAAATATCAAAATCGCTTAAAACAGCTCTCCTGAAAACTAGTGATTTTTTAGATAGCCGTGTTGTTATTGTCATGTTTAGTGTTTTACTAAGCTTCTTCTATCTACTTCATAACACGTGAAAGATGCGTGAAGGTATATTTAATTTGACAAATTACAAATATACTATGAATAAAGTTTTCCAAAAATTTCAAGAACATTTTTAGTGAATTAGTCAACAAGAATTGGTCGATCATGGAATATCAGAATACTGATAGGCTCATCTGAAGTTAAAATACTTTACCCTTTTAACTTTGAAGCTTTAACAAAAGAGAAAATAAATCTGATAACATAAATACCGATAGAAGTTTCAAAAGCTAGACATTTCATAGCTTTCATGTTTGGCGTGAATATAACAAGTTTGATTTTAAATTGTGATACGATATTTTGAGCTAATCTGTTTAGTCTAATCTTAGCTCGATGGATTGAGTTTTATAGGTAAAATATTAAAATTTTAGAAGGAATATTTAGGTAATACTAAAGAAATATTGTAATTTAGTATGTTTTAATGTCATCAGACAGCATCTGACTATAAGCGCGACTGGTTGTGAGTTCCAGTCCACCAGTTCCACCACACTCAACACGCAATGTCCCGATTTCGGTTGGAAAGTGGAGAACGGAGTGTCTTGACACTAGGTTGTTATATCAAAGCTTGGTGAACGTTTGTTTTGTTGACCAACATATATATTTTGGTATTTTATTTTAAATGAACAAATAAAAACATCCAACTGTTCTAAAACAAAAAAGGTAAGATATAGCGTGGCGTTGAGTTCCACCGTGTCTCCTGTGCAAGTAAAAAGTGCAACTGTCTTACACTTTAAATTGTCTTTATTTACTTTGTTATGAAAATCAACAAAAATAAGATTTTTATAAAGAATATATTTTTGTCTCAACACAGGTCTACCAAGTGCGGCGGCTAAATATTTTTTAGAAGCAACAAGACTTAGTTTCAAAAACCGAAACTTCGACAAAACAGTTCGAGGGGATCTAATATCTTTTCGATCGACCGCCCTCATGTACAGAAGTTTGGGGCAGAAATCGAGAACGCTACAACTTTTGACACGGTATATGGTTATTGTTTATAATTTTTTATACAAGCCTTTTTTTCAACTTAGCAGGAAATGAGAAAAAAGGAGTGTGGAGTCACTAGTGACTACATTCTCCATTTTCACAATTTAAAATCAATTCGTTTAGGTTTTCCCATTTCCGCTCTATTAGAGTTGAATAAAGTTCATCAATCCATATCTCTCTGAGGCCATTGTGACGCAGTGAGACAACGTCTGACTGTAGTCGCGATTGGCTATGGGTTCGAATCCCACACAGTGGAACGATAAATCATTTTCATCTCCCACTCATATTTACAAGAGAAAAGCCCGGCTTTGAGCTCAGCCACTCAATACGAATGAGTAGTAGTCAACCGAATTAGGGCGGAAAGTGGATAACGAAGTGGTTTTCATGTTAGATTCTCTGTGTCAACTCAGATAACAGGTAAAAGTGTGAAGAAATATCCGTTTGCATTAAATATACCTGACTCAAAATTGGTGTTCTGAGACTGCAAGTGACCCACAAATCGCAAATTTGTGAGTTACGTCATTTTCATTCTAAGGCTGTTACCTATATAACAAAATGTACGTAATATCGTTAAGAGAACCAAGCCAAATAAATATATATATAAGAATAGGTATAAAGAGAAAATATAAAATTTGTTTCGGTTGTGAGTTTAGGTAATTGGATAGGAGCCGCTGGCGATGAAAAATTTCATAACGTCGCGTCAAAATATATGTGTTTTACTTTTAAGAATTATGTGTGTACGTGAATTTTTTTACAACCTTTGAATGTATGGGACATGTATTTTGTTTTAGCTGTTTATGAACAATTGAATTACACAATATTTCTAAATATAATACGATTAAATATTTTTAGCATTTTAAAGTGTTATTCACTCAGTTTTTAGAAAACGTATAAATTATTTATAATTATTTTAACAAAAATATATAATACGTGGAAATAGGTGTATTAGGAGTTTCGACATAGCCGGATGTGGGACGCATGTCACAGCGGTCAGAGCGCTTGGGCGGTTTCCAAGACGCGCTGGTTCAAATCGCGCTGCTTTTAGTTTTCTAAAAGTATTTTTTTACGATTATTCCAACAAGTGATACCATCGTGGTGCATTGGACAGCTACGACTGTAAAGGCGATTGGTTGTGGTTTCAATTCCCACTCGGGGACTGTAAAAATAAAAAACAGATAAAGATGTAACGTATTTGCAAACATCCTTATAAACTAAGCTTCACTGATTTTGTATGACAGCTCCTTGAAAAATAGCCATGAGAATAGTAAGTAGTAAATAGTAGAATAATAGATACGAAAGTACTGAGTAGATCTGTAATAATTTTTATGTATACCTAAATGCTTCATCCACAATATTTGACTCCTTCACACATAGTATATTTAAATAAATATTTTTAAAAATTGTGAACTAACGGATCTAGCGTTTAAAGAAACATAGTTTGATAGGCATTGATTACCTAATTTGGTGTGACATTTAAATTTTCTTCTTCTTTCTCTTTTCGTCTTTCAAATTGAAGAAAAACAACTAAATACAACAATGATAAATATTTATTTGCTACAATCGTATTGTTTCTTTGATTTTGTTATTTACTGAACAAAGCACTTGTTTGACTTTTAGATACGTTACACTTATTGTTTTGTTTCCAACATATTTTTTATTGACATTTGATACTTTTTCTGAATCTTTATAAATTGATGCCGTATCGTTGATATCAATTTCGTTAAAATAAATATTTTATTCAAAATCACTTTCTTGTTTCTTGAACACAATTTGATCCTTTTACGAATAAAAACATTCCGGATCCTTCTTAGAAGTAAATAAACATTCGCGCCAATTAAATTTCAAACACTTTATATAAACGAGTCATATTAAATGTTTATTTGATTTTGAATAAGAAAAGTTTAATTAAATTGCTTGGAATATTGGACCATATATTGGGTTTTTAACGGCTTCACGCTTTTTCCCTCATAGTAGGTTAGTAAGAGAGAACCTAGTGTCAAGACACTCCGTTCTCCATTTTCCACCCGACATTGGGTCATGGTGTGTTGAATGCCAGAAGAAAATTATTATAATGCAAATACTCGTATACTGAAATTCCGTAAAAATCTTTTGAATTTGGGATTTGAACTCTCATAGTTTTACACGTGTATTTCCTTAAGTGTTGCAAGTATAATGCCTTGTATATATATTTTCAGCTTCATGCTTTTTCGTTTAGCTGGGTGGGTAGAGAAAATGTATGGCCAACCATGATAACCTCTTTAAAGGCCACAAAAATATTTCTTTAACGAAAATGTGATGAAATTAAACACTTAAAGAATATAATATGAGAATATTTTATATTAATAAACACTCGACAGCTGTACGAGTTCACGCTATAATAGATTTCCAATTACTTTTGTTATTCATATATATATATATATATCTGTATACATTTCAGCACATAGCAAGGTAGGTAAAGATAACGTCAAAGTCATTCTCTAGTTTCCGCCTAAATTCGAGAAATTGCGTGTTAAGCGACTTAACTCAACGCCACACTTTTTTTTTATTCAATAGACAAGGCAAACGAGCGTTCGGGTCACCTGATGGTAAGCGATCACCGCCGTCCACGACCCCGTCCAGGTGCACAGGGATGTTGCCAGCCTTTATCTTATATAATCATTCTCTCCAATGGTAATCAAACCCATTACCACCCGTGTGTTCAGTCAAATGCTGTCCCACTACACCACGATGGCCTCGTATAGAATAATAGTTATCAAAATCAAAGTACTACACGGTTAGCGACGATCTCGTAATGTAATAATTATATATCAATTGGTGTTTATTTATGTTAATTTTTTTCTGTTTATTTATTTAATTTAATTTATGAATAATATTGTATGTGTAAATTACTGTTAAATTTTATTCATAGTGTTATTAGTTTATTGAATTATATTGGAAATGTAATTTCTGTTTGTTATTTGATTACGATCATATTTATTCAATGAGGCTACTGTGGCGCAGTGGGACTGTGTGTGACTGTAATCACGATTGGTTGTGGATTCGATTCCGGCTCGATGGAATGAGTATAATTTAATTATTTTCTTTACTTGGTGTTAAAATCCGCCACTCAACACGCAATGTCTCGCGCGAAACTAAAAAAACATAAAATAAGCTTTTCATGGCGCTTTAAATACTTAAACAACAAACAACGATAAGTTACACTAAAGCACAAAAAAATGTAATAAACGCTACATTTGACTTTAAACAAATTAGTAAATCCATATAGTTTTTGTAGCGACCAGTTTAAAATGAACTTTTTTCGCTTTTTAATGTACAAACATTTATAAAACAATAAAGGCTCACCGTATATTGGATTTCGTAACCGATCAGCAATAAAACGACGGCAGCGGCAAGCAACTGCTATTGAATTGCTTAGCGAAGAGCCACTAGTATTGTAAATATTTTAAAAGTAAATACTTTGTACATAATGAGCACCCATTTTATATAAGTGTCCTACTAAATTTTATACTTGTGGAACTGGAAATTGAGAATGGAATATTTTTACACTAGATTATTAAAGACTAGATATACTATAAGTGGATAAAGCTTAAAAAAACTAAAAAAGTTTGGTTTTTTGATTCTTTGCCATTTAATTAATTAATAAGTGATTTTTTTTAATTAATTTTGGTAAGCAATTCCCACTTCAGAGATTTAATATGTTAATTTTTTTCTCATTTTACCCTCTGGTAAGGTTAATGGTAATGTGCGGCGTTCAGTTTCACCCCTCAAAACGTAATGTCTCGAATTCGAATGGAATGGCGGGTGTTTTGATACAGGGTTCAATGTATCTATTGTGCTATGCGGGAAAGAACGTGAAGCTGACATGGCCTAAACAATCAATTTATGCAATCTTAATAAATTGGATCCTGAAATAATTGTGATATTGTTGAGATGCTAACGATGTGGCGACCTTATTCTTAGTACTGGTTGTTAAATTAGTAGGAATCTATGATTTTGGTATATCCGACTTGGATGAGCTTTTAAATGCATTATATTAACGAATATTTTAATTTTATCTAATTACATCTTTATAGAAATTTTATTAGAAGAAATTTGTAAGATACGTTCCTTAATTGACTAGGATACATCTAAATCGTTTCTTTTACATATTTAGAAATGTGGATTGGATAGCATAACTTAACACCGCATATATAATCAAAAAATTATAAACAATTTATTATATGCATGCAATTGTAAATAGATGGCACACGTGGCGTCGCGGATGGCCCAGCTCTGCGGCGGCGCACACCTACCTGAGGGATTGGCGACTCAAGTTGGAGCTTGAAGGACGTGTCAAAATATACTCCAAGGCTGTAAATCCTACTGTATGTATTTATGTTTTAATTCTTTATACATAATATGCGATGTTTATTTTTCTTGAATATACCAAATTTGCCTATATATTGAATACAATATCATCATGGCTCAATGCTACAGGACAGCGTTTTACTGTAAACATGATGGGTTTTGGGTTTGGTTCTCACTCGGGGAAGTTATAATATTAAAAATATTTTGAGATAAAACTTTTTTTAACCGGATTAATCGATAACGCGGACGCGTTAACCGTTTAAAATAGTTTCATTTTAAAAATATGTAATAATCGTGAAACTCAAAGGTCTTATAATATCAAATATATTTCTATTTCTCCGCTCTGGTACGTACGACAAAGCATGGCGTTGAGTTCCGCCACTCAACACGCAATGTGTGAGTATTTTGACTCTAGGTTATCTCTGGCTACTGGGAAAAAGTGTGAAGGCAATGAAAAAAAATTTATATTGTAAAATTATAAAAATAATGATATGTTTACTGCTTCAGGATTACACAAAATTGGATCATCGGAAAATTATTATATATTTATATTATAAATAGCATAAGTATAATTTACAAGCACTTACGTGTTTTTTTTGTTCAGAAATCAACAAAATGTTTCGACCATTCTCAACTAGCTGTGAGCGCTGTATCAAGAGAAGAAGACTCGAAACGCGACGGAAAATCAAGAAGTGATGAAATCGTAAATAGCAGAGACGATGCTAGTGATAATATTCATTAGTCGATAATCTATCTCGTGCGATACAAAAAATTGTGTGAATAAAAAACGCAATTTATCAATTTCCACTCAAATAAAAACGACACACAATAAATCTGAAATAGGACTCAAGCAAAAAAAGTGTACGATGCATAGAAAAAAGACTGTTAAAAACAAAGATGTGATACCAAACATAGCGCCGCTTGCTGAACACATTTTGATGAAGACATTCTATAAATTTGTACGCTCCTAGTTTTCATTAAAAAGACAAATGTGTGCTTCAAAGTGATTTATACTTTGTATATATAAGTGATGTTATTTGTAACATGCGCCGACAATACCGCAAGGTTTTTTAAGACAGGGGAGGTTTTTGATGCGAGAAGTTTTCGCTGTATAAATAATATGCAATAATTAGTTAGTTATATAAGAAGCATATTCAAATTACGTACCAAAGTTGTGACTCTGGATGAATTACCTAAATTGGTCCTTTGAGCCGACCAACTAGTATAGTAATAATAGCATCGATAAAATAGATAGAACTAATTCTAAAGACAATTTTGTAGAAGAAAAGTTATATTTTTGTCAGAATGACGACTGTGTTAGTTTGATAATGTAACGGTTTTTACGCTAGACTAGGTAATGTTAATTAAATTACGACAATACTTTCTGTTAAAGAGCTCAATTTAATATAGTTAAATATGAATATATATATTTATATTAATTTAAAACAAATATTGAAAAATTAAGTTCTATAAATCACAAGTAATTGTAAAAAAATGGATACCTTTTGCTACTATGATTCATTCTTAATTTGGAAAACCAAATATTATTTTTAACAGCTTAAAGATATAAGTTTGACTTTTTAGTCCGATATTTACGTCAGACCAAGATATCATATAGATAAAACTCTCTGTTCGCCATTTTTCATTAATATAAATTAATTATGAATCTGTAAGAGAAAGTATTGTGAAGCACAGCTAAGAAACCCACTACATACCGCTTGGCCTTCAATAATCACATAAACGTTATACTCGTATATAAGTTAATAATCTATAATTTACAATGTATACTTATCTCCAACATGAGTTACTATAGAAACGCCACTTAATTACAGTAGCTAACGTAAAGAAGGACTAAATTGTTATAATACACTACATACACTGAAAATGTCATATAAATGGTTTACGCTTCGTTGACGATCGTCGAATTACTCGAAACTACGGGACATATGACTGGTGTAGTTATGATATTTTACGTGCTCGCTATCAAATATCAAATAGCTCATGTTAGAGATAGTTTTCATATTTCAATAATGTACATATTATTTTTAAGTGTAGACTAAAGGCACTTGACAATGCTTTGAATGTACTGAGAATAAACTATTGAAATATACGTGGTTGTTTTATTTGGATTAAATATATATTAGTAGAAGTTTTATTAATACCTTTGCAGTTCGTTTTCTTAGAATGTGTTTGTGTCTGTGTGTGTTTGTGCGTGTGGGTGTATGTGCGTGTAATGTGTGTATGTGCGTGCGTACGTGTGTGTGTATGTTAGGAGAATTGGGATTGAATTCACAACCATCGCGTCTGACGCTGTCCCATTGAGCCACAAAGGTTTCAAAATTAAAACAATTGCTCTATTTGGTTAATTTGAATGCAGTACTAATCTAGGTACATTATGCAATAAAGATATTTATAAAACAATCTCATTTAAAAATATTAAATACTAACAGCAACTGCTTCACCGATCTTAGACATTGCTTAACAAAAATATGTCAAGATTAATCGGGTACGCAGGGGACTTCGTTGTTTGTATTCTTGCGGCATATTAAAAGCCAACGAACCATGTTTAAGTAAAGATATTATTTTCTAGCTTAGCTAAGCAAAGCAGGAGAGAGAACCTAGTGTACTTTCTCCAATTTTTATACAAAATTCAATTTAAATAAAATATATAAAATATATTCATTGAACTAACTAAATGCACACTAAAAAAGTAAAATGTATTGGACTGTATACGAGACAGGTATTATTTAAAAATTCTTTTCTTCTAAATCTGAGTAGAGAAAGCTCAGTGTTAAGTTCTGCCATTCAATATGCAACACGCAATAGAAGTGAACGTAGTGTCATGGCATTTGGTTCTTTATGTATTTTCTGAAATGAATAAGATATTTTTGAACATCTGCACGCTTTTCCCCGCATAGCAGAGTTGTTAAAAAGCGTGACTAGTTAGTCAGAGAGAATCTAGTGTCAAGTGATTCCGTTCTCCATTTTCTACCCGAGATATTGCATGTTAAGTGGCGGTACTCAACGCCGCGCTTAAACAAGAGATGGCCTAATAGCCTACAGTTACAACTAAACAGTTTGGTTCGATTTATTTTATTCTATGAACAGAAGTAACATTGAATCCTTTGTACATTGTGAAATATTCAAGCAATTCGAAGTTAATATCACGTATTTGTTTTACACAGATTATGGGCTTCGAAGATTATGGGCTTTTCTTTGGAGAGATTGATTTTTTAATATTTAAAATTTAAAAACAGTAGCGGAATGTACGTATTTTTGTAGCAATTATCAGAAATTGGAAAATAAAACCAGCTTCTTCAATCTTGAAGGTTCGCAGCTTTGTTTGGGAATCGCACCCACGGCCAGTAGCGTTTACAGTCAGACGCTGTCGTACTCCGCCACGATGGCAACTGGATGTTTCTTTCTACGTTTAAATCTGAAAGTATTTTAATTAATATCCTATTGAAGTAAGGTTAACCTATATTAATATTCTATTAAGGTTACCAGGTTAGAAGAATAATAGTTTTTTCTCCCTCACATTATTATTAATGAAAAGAAAAAGAAGATAAGGTAAGGGTTAATAATACACTACCCACTATGTGAGATAGACATTTAGATAATTACTGAAAGTACTAAGTTTATTAATGTAATCTTACTATCACATAATTTTAGACACATGTCTGTCGCTAAGCTATTTAAATAAGAATCGAAGGTATACAAGTTCAATTCATGTACATGACAGATATTTGTTAAAATTTCTTTTTATATCTATCTATATACAGGAAAGAATTTTTTTGACCTGCTTTTACAAAAAAAATACTTACGAAGGAGATATAGTTCATTTGCCATACTTAGCGTTTAAATATCGAAGAAGTCCAGGCAATCAAAATTTATAAAACAACAGGTATCACACATATACTACATGAATAATATAAAGGGGCCATTATAGTGCAGTAGGACAGCGACTGACAGTGAATATGATCAGTTGTGAGTTCAAGCTTAGTTTCTCCGCCCTGGTATCGCGACAAAGCGTAACTTTGAATTTTGCCACTAAACATGTCATGTCTCAATTTTAGATGGCAAGTGAAGAATGGAGTATTTTGACACTATTTTTTATCTGACTGATACTATGCGGTAAAAAGCGTAAAGCTGTACAACAAATAATTTTTTGAGATTAGTGTGCACAAACGCACAGATAAACAGACAAACAGAAAAGAAAATGATAATTCATTGTTTTGAGTTCTATTATATTGCTAAATACCACCAATATTTTTTTCATATATCTTCCATATAGAGTGTTCCAAAGAGTTAAATTTTTATTATATGTATAGATTCTTAAATATACGAAATAGTTTTATTTTTATATTTTTATATTTTTATCATAATTATTTACTTATCATTGTTTACTACTCGCTAGGGATAAAAGAAATAAATTTCAAAAAAACCTCAAAAATTCCTTTCAATAACAAGATTATTGTAGTATTTTATATAAATATATATATTATATTATATATTATATATATATATATATATATATATATAATACATCACCATTGTGGCACAATCAGAAGCTACTTCACAGGCACATTATAAGTTAAAATTTCCCACTTAGGGAATCACATCATCCAAGCAGTAAGCGTAAAATAAAAACAATATGATAGTGATATAATATCACGTAAATACGGAATAAAAATGGAAAAAGTACTGTAAAATGCCTTTAATCATATTGAAATATTCAAATACGTTCAGACTCGGTCACAAACAATAGTTGGTGGAGTGGATCCGAGTATGTAGAGCTTTATCTGAACTACAAATAACTTTAGACAATTTGGATCAGTTAAATTTAGCTTTTTAAATCAAGCTTTGTTATAACGTTTCACTATTTCTAGTAAAGTGAATAATGTTTTAATTGTTAGATTATTTATAATAGTCAGTGAGCTTGGAGTACCTAGTTTTTCTGTCCTACTTATCGAGAATACTTAGTTTTGACCATCGTTTCTGATCTGATTCTACTTACAATTTTTTTTAAGCTTTACTGCTTTTTCCCCGTTGCAGGATAGTCAGGAAGAATTTAGTGTCAAGACACTCCGGTCTTCACTTTCCGCCCAATATCGAGACATTGTGTGTTGAGTGGCGGAACTCAACGTCACGTTTTATCTAAGATATACCAGAGCGCAGAAATGTTTTTTTTTTAAATATAACCATTCCACCGAGTGAGAATAGAACCCACAACCAATCGTGCCACTGGTTGCGTTTACGTAAAGTTGTATTTTGTACTTGTAATACGATAAATGCGAGACAGATAACATTGGAATATATGCAATATTCATCAAATAACACTTTTGATCATTTACTTTGATGAATGACAAACACTTGTACCAGTCTACGTGGAACCCGTCGTACTAATGTCCTCCTGGCACAATCCGAATATGTTATATAGTACACGTAATGGTTACAGGTTCGATGTCTATTTAGAGAGATATTTTATTGTTCTACCTCTGTTAAAATTAGGATCTCGTCAGTCAAGACTTAATATCTTATAATTAGCGGAAAGTCTTTCTACACTTTTCTCTAACAGAGACTCCGTAAACTTAGTTAAGCTAAGCTAAGCTGAACTCTAAGTTCTATATAACAAATAAAAAAAATAATGAACTATGATCCAATTATTTAATAATTATAATTTAGAGTTAGCCAATATCGCGAATCGGACCAGTATATATAGTAGTAGTGTAGAAATGCACATTAGTTTCCTTTAGAAACTATAGTAGTGCAATGAGATATCGTTTGAGAAGTTGTGTTCGGTCCTAATTTGTTGCAATGATTATATTTTAATTGCTAATTTTCTTCACTGTTGTAAGACAATGCACTCAGTCTCAAATTCGTATTCGTAATTTCGTAACAATAAGTTATTTCTACCTTGATGTAGGGAAAAATGTATAATTAATTAAAAAAAAAAAACATATACAATTCGTAGAATAGAAAAGAACTTAATACCGTCACGCCCACAACTTAGACCTTATAGTTTCAACTTACATTTTATCACGTCTCTAGCTACAATAAGATCATAAGTTAAGTTATTCTAAAATATTTTAGTATTTCAGCAAAACTAGGTCGTTAGGACAATAAAAACTGAAGACTATAAGTTCTGTCGTAAATCAGGGTAAGTTTGGGCATCGTTAAATGCACGCGCACTCGAACTGGTGCGTGAGGGCCCTCGCGATAGTTGTTTGTTCAACCCTTTCATAAACAGATGAGTACTGGGCGCTTATTGTGTTTATATTATACTAGCTTTTCGCCGTGACTTCGTCCACTTAGTAATGAGTAACTCTCCGCTAAATTACAAATTTCTTTCATTAAAAAAAATATGTTCATATAAACCCATGGGAGCTTTACACTACTTTGATCCGGCCCTTTCGCTAAATTCATTCTTCCGGGCGTTTACTAAATATAAACTACTTTTCAACAAAGTTTCATCGTGTCTGATTTTGCTGATATATATATATACGACTTACGAATTTCAGTTTTTATATGGATGTAGAGAATTTTATGTATTTATAAATAGGAAAACAAACAGCGTCTAAAAATATATATCTTCAAAAGATAAACTCATAAATTGAGGACAAATTTATCTTAACAAGGTTTTAACTGAAATGGGTAAGTTAGTAAACGGATACCTCGGTCAATGTTGAGTGGTGTAATTTCAACCATTTTCAATTTCGACTCACGAGCGACCCTCCTGTCTTATACGGCAGGCTGTTGAATTTTTAAACCGAACTCGTGATGTAAGGAAATTCTTCCAAAAACAGAATTCACAATTTCCTCCTTACGTTACACTTAAGTTTCGCTTGAGGTTGACAATTGGTGAAGTGCTTGTTTTAATACAAGCCGTAGTTTGATATGGGCATCAATTTTCTTTTTTATATAGTCCTATTTATTAATGTATATTTGATATAATAACAAACAGCCACACTCTTTTGTTGCATAGCAGGATAGCCAGAGAGTACTTAACGTTAAAAGCTCTAGATATGATGAGTGGCGGTGTTCAACGCTGCGTTTCGTCTTACCGGAGCAGAGTAATAAAATAATTCAAATATAAACATTCCCCGAGTGAGTTTCGAACCCACAAACAGTCGCGTTTACAGACAGACGCTGTCCCATTTCGCCATGATGAAGCGCCATTTGTATAACATTAATAATTAAGTATATAACTGTCCTGTATAAAATATGATCTAATTCAAAAACTAAATATCTCTTATTCAAATAGACTTTTGCAAGCACTTTTGGATCGTCGAAGAAACATAAAGCTGCCACAATTCAAAAGTTACAATTTTGTTATATAATACAGTGGAAGCTAACCTGCACTTTGGTGATCAAATCATATGGTGGACTCATATTACTTCCGCACATTTTTATCTTTTAAATATCCTTCTACAGAGTAATAAACTTTATTTATTAATATTGTTTTTTTTACTTTATTTAAAGCCGCTATAGGCTTTAAATTCCTGGAGTTGAAATCTAACATAGGTTGTGGAATCTTCTCAGACCCATAAACGACTTATTTACTTTTTGGAGGTGATTACTTGGTGTTACAAGCTTATATTTATTTCTCGTCCCTATCGTATGTCTGTAACTGGATATGTTGTCGGATAAACAAAATATTATAATGCATTCATATGATTATTTCAAAATTGATTGTAAATTTCTGATTCTATATAGACCTGATTTAGCGTTATAGAGTTAATTGAAAATATTTACATATAAACAATAATATGTAAACATATTTAAAAAAAATATAAAATTATAAACTGCTTCGTCTGACTGTATACATGATGGTCTTGGGTTCGATTTTTACTGCGGGGAATTATTATATTTAAATTATTTTCATTTCTCCGCTCTGGTTTCACCACTCAACACGCAATGTATCGAATTCAATGTCTCGGATTCAAGGTAGTGTCTCCACTGCTGACTTTTTTTTAATTACAAAAATATACTTAAAAAGGTTCGAAACAAGTAACAAATTTACAACTTCCGTTTATGATTTCTGTAACCGCTGAAAGCTTTTCTGAGTGTCTTATCTAAATTCATATAAGGGCGAAAGTTAAAGGAACTTTAGTTACTATATATAAAAACATTTCATGCAAGTATTTTTAATGATGCATTTACTTCCTGCAGCTCAGTCTTATTTCAAATGGCGACAAGTGCAATGTGGGTACATGTAAATGCACCCTTCAATTTAAGCTGTACAGCTTAGTAGTGCTTGTCCTTTTATAGTATACAAAAACTTCGAGTTTGATGTTTGAACACATCTGTTATAAGTAAAAAACGCCATATTTGCGCAATAGGTTAACTAAATGTGATAGTTATGGTATGAGCTGAAGATATCCTTATACAGTGTGACTATATACGAGATGGTCGTATGTTTGATTCTCACTCGGGGTATGATTATATTTAAAATATTTAAATTTTTTCTATCTGATAAACAAGACAAAGCGCGGTAGTGAACACGCAATTTTTCGGATATGGATGGAAAGTAGAGAATGGATTGTCTTGACAGTAGATTCTCTCGTGAATTAAATAATATTTAGAAAGTATTATATATATGTTATATAAAGTATTATATAATAGTATATTTTAAACACTTTTATGGTTTTTTTTAACATTTTATAAAGTGTTAATCGCACACTTCGGAAATTGAGAAAGACATATTTATAAAACGTATAAAAATTTTTGAAAACCGTTCAAGCGCTCTGACCGCTAAGCCATGCGTTCTACATAAATATGTATTTTTCACTTTTATGGAATTTGACATTTGACTGGTTTATAGAAAACCAGTGGACCCGATCTTATACTAGAGTAAGAACAACAGAAGGCTTAGTTACATTTAAATATATTTTTTATATACAGACTCACGCCTTATCCCTTATACAGCAGCATAGACAAAAATTATCTATTCTTAAAACATTTCGTTCGCCAGTTTTCATACAATTTACACATATTAAATGGTAGAACTCAACGACACGATTTACCTTATCTACCCCAGAAATAAAATATACCGCAGAGAAAAAATCGAGCTAACTACGTTACTTAATCTTAAAAATATATATTTACCACAAATTGTGATACGAACAGGTAACCATCGTCCTACAGTGTCATGGAAATATTTTATAAAACAATTAACACACAGTCGGTCAGTTAGTTCAGTGACTTAATACTGATGGGCTGCATGAGTTAATTATCACATTATAATGACCAACAAGTTTACGAGACCGGAATGAGTTATTACTACAGTGGTTAAGTTAGTAATTGATGAGATATTTAATTTAGATAACTGTATTAGTTATTATGCGACAGAGGCGCAGTTGAGCAGTAGTCTGATAGTAAACGATGCTTGTGGGTTCAATCTCAAAACTCACAACGTTTTTTGTGAAGTTATATAATAGCGATTATGAAAATTTAGTTATCGATATAAGTGTCAAAACCATTTTTGTTATAACTGTCTCGGTATCGACTTTAGGGCCACATTGAAGTGTAAGGCATTTACTGTCTAAACTCTAAACTGAAAAATCTAGTCAAGTTATCTTGTCAAATATATGTACACTAGAAGCAAGTTAAAATTATTTTCCTTACACCTATTCATATGTTATTGATTTTAAGTTCTTGATTTTCACGATTATTACACATTTTGAAATGAAACTATTTTAACCGGATTAATCGCGTACAATATTGGTATTAGAAAATACATTTAAGAACCCGACGTTTCGAACACATTACAATAGTCCGTGGTCACAGGTAGACTGTGACTGCGTTTAATCCGGTTAAAATAGTTTCATTTCAAAATACTAGTAGTGTTGATATTATGGAAAAAAAAAAAGATTTTACAAATAAGAAGCATGAATTGCTTAAAATTATCGTTTATCTTCATGTAATTTTTATCATATATGCTTTTTTTTGGCGTATTATGGATTAAGAAGAAACCGTCTTATGAATCGAAAGTCCCAACTAGACAACTAAGACGATTACGGTAAGTAGGATTTGGTTACACCATAATCTTTATATGCATATAAAGGAATCAAAAATTGATAATAAATCAAGTTATCTAACTTCTCTTTCGAAAATTGAAAAGAAAAAAGAAATTGTACAAGTTAATACTATATTTTTAAGAAATAATTCTTAAATATGTTGATGTTGATATGTTGATTTTAGAATCCCCGACCAACATATGAATCATTGAAAATGTTTTTCATATCTTAAGTGTCTGAATAGCACTTTAAAGACGTTGAAGTATTTAATAAATATCAATCTCTTGCTAAACGATTGTTTCGTAGAATAATCTTTGGGTAGCAGAAAGAAATATGTAATAATCTCTCTACAGAGAAACTAGTAAGAATTTCTGCGTGCCCAGATGTGGACCGCATGGTATGGCGGTCAGAGCGCAAGAGGTGGCGGTTACACGTTTTCTAATTATGTTTTTGTCTCTTGAATCTGGGAAGTCAATACGCATCGTTAAATTTGAAGAATATGAAGAACAGAGTGTCTTGACGATAGATTATCTTCGGCTACTGCTATGCGAGCTAATATTTTTTTACTTCGATAAAATTACCCTGTTTGCTTCATAATAAAATTAAAATTTGTATTTTTTAAATTATATTTAATAGGAACCGAAGTTAAAACTACATTCCGCATTAAGTTCTATTAGAAATTACTATCTAATACTAAAAATAAAGCTATGTGTTTAACACAATAAAGTCAAAAATAGTTTTATTAGTGAAAGCTTTGATAAAGCTTACAATCAAATCAAGTGTGACCAATAAACAACGCCTGTTGTTCGAGCAACTTGTTCAAACTTTGAAACATATAATTTCCAAGTTCCGAGAAAAATAAATGCCATTCTGTGGACTTCTGTGGACAATTCTTTTAATAAAACTATAAAATTTGTTATTAACATATTTGTTTATTTTTTTTTATTTCGGAAACCTTTCAAAAATACCTTATTATGGTATTTTACATTTTTAATTTCTTTAAGAAAGCTTGGTTAAATTTTTTATCTTTTTATAATAAAATACTAAAAATACATTTATACATACGCGATGGTTGTTGGTTCGATTCCCACTTTCATTTTTCCGACCTGAAGATAAGACAAATGTCACGACTTTGGGTGGAAAGTGACAAACGGAAACTGGGTTCTCTTTAATTATCCTGGTATGCGGAAATAAAGCGTGAAACTCTTAAAATATAATCTAATTCAACAGCTTCTATAACTTCTAACAACAGTATTCAACAGCTTAAATCATTTAACACCCCTTTTAAAACATTGACGCATAACTTTTAAACTCAATTTTCTCGAAATTCGAATATTGCGACATTATTTGCTTCCATCTCTTCATATATCTCCCATGTACCGATGTACCGATGTGACCGAAAAGAACAAATCATCGTTCTCTTTTACAATTTACACCCATTGAAAGACATAGAAAAATATTTCGGAACTCTTTATTTTTTCTTTATTTGCCTAGAAAGATGGTGAATGTCGATTTAATCATCAAATTGTTCGGTGAAGTTTTTTAACTCAGACCGAAAAGTTACATCTTAATTATAAATATCCCCACAAGTGGGATTCGAACCCAGAGCCATTTCGGGCAATAACTTAGCTTAAATGACAGATTTTCCGCCTTATAAACGCTTCATAACTCAAAATGACGGCAGATTGCCAAAAATTATCTTCGACTATCAGAATGTAAAAAATGGAACAGGTTCAAGTTTTAGCTCAAGCGTATTAGTTAGTTCAGCGAGATATATTTTTTAGTTAGATCCTGAAAATATATAGTTTCTACATTACTGAGATCTACAGTTTCAGATAATTAGTAGATTTATACGGCGCCGTTTGGTAAAGTTGTAATCATGGAAAAGCATAAAATGTATTAAAATGGTGATTCCATCGTGGCAAGTTGGACCATTTCTGACTGTAAATGCGATGGTGGGTTCGAACATCACTCGTGGGAGTCACTATAGTTAAATTATTTTTATTTACCTGTTTTAGTTTGGTATTAATGAAACTACTACAAAACTTCAACTACTTCTGTACTGTACTACAAAGTGTGTTCTGCTACTCAATACGCAATTGTACAAAATGCAATTGTAAATATGAAAGTGGCGAACGGAGTCTTAACACTTGGTGCTTTCTGACTATTTTTAACATTTTAAAGTGGCATTCGTACACTTAGAATATTGAAAAACATATTGCCAACAGGTTCCAAGAGGCGCGGGTTTGGATCCCGCTGCGTTCAAATTTTTACACGTTTTCTAAATATGCTCTCTGACTACCTACCTATGCTATGATAAAACACGTAATTCTAGTATCCGTCATTCTATAAGCAATATCCGTTTTTGGGAATAAAGTGTAAACTGGAGAGTATTGACACTAGGTTTTACGCAAAACGTACGTTTTACTCGTACGTAACTTGTTCAAGGTAGAAAGTTAGTAAACCTTTTTAGAAAATATGATAAATTTTTATGATGAATGCCGAACACTACGAGAGACGTTTAGTATCATGGCAAAAATGGTAACACTTATGCCTGGTTCTGAAAGCAAAAAACAAAATGAACGTTTTATTTAGTATAACCAGTTTTTTTTTATTTTAAATTTTATCTTATTTGTTTAAAACTATGTCTATGAATTATTTACAAGACATGACACAGACACATTTTATGACACAGATTTTGAAGTTTATTTATTCAATAATATAATAAATGAAAACTTATGAAATAAAGTGAGTATCTGAGCTTAAAATGTGAATATATATATTTTTTTATTATTATTAGCGTCACGCTTTAATGAAAAATATTTTAAACGTCTCCTAAAAATGTTTTTCAATTTCTTAAGTGCGCAAATAACACTTTAAAATTATAAAAATATTTAATAAATAACATTATCTATTGCCAAACGATTGTTCGTAGAATAATCTTTGGCCAGCAGAAATTTGTAAAAAACTCTCTACAGAGATGCTCACAACAAAAACGTAGCCGGATGTAGAACACATGTCTTAGCGATCAGAGAGAGAGGTTTCCAGGATGCGGGGGTCTAATTCCCTTGCGTTCAAATGTTTATACGTTTTCTAAAAATGTTTTTCTTTTTCCTAAGTGTGTGAATAACACTTTCAAATTATAAAAATATCACGCTTTATGCCTAGCGGAGTAGTCAGAGAGAACGAAGCATCCTTATTTTAAATCATTTTTATGTTGAAATGAAAAGTATTCTATTTTTTTCCACAAAAAAAAGAAGATCTAATACTCATATTCTAAGAAAAAAAGTGTCAAATGAAATATGAAGTTTCAACTTCATTCAAGTCTTCGACATCATCAATTATTTCTGACGACATAAATACCAATTATTAATTGCAACATTATAAACAAAAATGGGAGGCCACGTTTAAAATATAACAAAATATAAATTTAAAAGATGCCAGTAGAAAAGATATGCAACAATGACAATAACAATGGCGCGGTATATTAAGAGCTGAAAGGCATTTAAAACATTAAGCAATATTCCAAAAAATCTGACAATCATCATTTTTCGTACTTTGTTTTATTCTTTATAAATTTCTCCCGTTTTTTTGTCGTCGCCCTTCGCAGTCCATCTTTTGTAATTAAGTAATTGTACAGATCGGCCAGATTGCATTAAAAGTAAAAAGTCACTGTAATATAATGAATGATGTTAAAGAAATTTAAATTTTTATGATAATTTTTTGCTTTTGTACGCAACTTTCTTTTCTTTTCACGCTTAGCAGAGTATTCGGAGATAACCTAGTGTCAACACACTCCGTTCTCTACTTTTCGCCCGAAATCGAAATCGAGACAATCGTCTTTTCGCCAGGGCAGAGGAATGAAAATAATTTAAATACAATAATTCCCCCAAGTGAGAATCGGACCCACGAATATCTCGAATACAGCCAGACGGTCCACACTGCGCCACGACGGTTTCAAAGGCAAAATTTAAAACAATTTATCATAATTCATTCAAATAATATCTATGATATAGTTACGACTGAATAATATATTTATTGCATCTAAGGCTATAAGGCGAGAGTGCCCTAATTCGTGATAATGCATACCATACAACTGGGAATAGTGCAGCTCTAGTAAATATATGTACATATGAAAATTCACTTAACAAAAGGAGATCTATTTCCTATACTGTAATATTAATTTATGTATTTGACACACGATTGGTTGTGGGTTCGATTCACACTCGCACTTTGGTAAGGTAAAGCGCGGCGTTGAGCTCCGTCACCTCTACACACAATGTCTCGTTGTCAGATAGGAAATTGAGAACGGAGTATTTTGACAATAAGGGAAAAGTATTAAACTGAAAAACATAATATTGTATCTAGTAACACTCTTGACGTGTAAAATATGTTAATATTTTATTGTATTTCTAATTGAAACATAACGAAGACGATTTAAATACTTATTATACTAATAGCTGACCGGCGCAATTTGTTATGCGTCAGAATGAAATATCGTGTCAAAATTCAATAAAAAATTACAGAAACCTCAACAAATAACCCCAAAAATCGTTTAAAGTATATAGTAATAACATTTCTTGCAAATTATTAAGTTTTAGGTAATATTAGGTAATATAATATCATAAAACCGAACCGAAACCGTAACTGAAAAAACCATAAGCGTTGTATAATATTCATACATCAATGATATATATTTTAACAGTTTATGAAATTATAAAATTATGTATAACGAGCGACCCGTTCGCGGCTTCGCTTGCGTAAACTACACGACTCTCTTTGGTTTTTTCACCCGCCCGCGTTCTCACTTAAATCACAAACTTTGCAGAAATTTATAATGTAAATGTTTGTAACTTTTGTTTTATAAACCAATTGAAATATGGTATATGGCGTCCATTAACACTAAACGTTAAAGGAAGCTTACCACAAGTAGATTGTAGATTTGATTCCCATCTGAGATAATTAAAATATTTAAATTATTTTCATTTCTCCGCTTTGGTACCTGAGACTACGTGCGGTGTTGAGTTACGCCGTATTTATTTCGGGCAGATAATGGAGAAGTTAGTATCCTGATCAGATATAACCTAGTGGTTCTCTCTAATCACAGAACACATTAGAATTAACCATGGTATTGCCCTGCAGAATCTCAAAATAGCGATTGTCTAGAAATCCCATCACACAGGTAGTATTTCAGATAACGATAACGATACAATATAGTCCTCCGTATATATGAAGAATGGAGTGTCTTGACACTAGGCTATCTCTGACTGTATCGTTCTTCGGAGTGGATTGTGCTGGTTTTTATACTCCATAATATAAACAATCTGGTTCTTGTTGCCAGTAATAATTCGCTTCAAAAATCATTGTCTTGACGTTTAGGAAAGTATATCACTTTCGTTACTGATGAACTAAATTTAGCACTCTAAAATAACAAATTAGGCTAATTTAACCTCTTATAAGCTTCCAAAGCTGTTATCTAGTGGTTTCTATCTAGCAATAGGTTTTTGTGTCTTCAATAGCTTAAAGGGGCCCATTACCAGAACGTGCTGCATATTGAACGTCGAAATATCAGGATTTCTTTTTTTTTTACCAATTTTAGCCTAAACATCTTTTACATACATTAATATTTAAAAATTAAAAACAAAATGACTTTGCGAAGAACTAAATACAAAGCGCGGCGTTGAGTACCGTCACTTAACACGTAATTTTGGACATAAAATTATCGAATGAAAATGCAATGTTTTATTTCTAGGTTCTCTCTGACCACCCTTCTATAATAAAAAAGCGAGACGCTGTTTTTTAAGTATTAAAAAAACTACACTAGTTCATAGTAAAGACGTTTAGTCGAAGCTCAAAGGCAACCGTGCAAGTATTGTGTTCTGAACGAATTGGATGTAAATCAAACTGAAAGCGCTATAGCTATTCAATTTTTCTTTGTAATCGGAATCTTCCACAGCACAAAGTACAAAGGACTATGTGTTTGAATAGTCATTGTAAATTGAAAACCCGTAGTGTATAATGTTTAAGAATATTTAAATAGAAAGTTGTTTAAGCATATTGCATTTTTTATTTACTGATACACCCATACTAATATTATAAATGCGAAAGTATGTCTGTCTGTCTGTGACGATTTCACGGCTATACCACCGGGTCGATTTGGATGGAATTTAGAATGAAAATATTAAAAGATCCAGGGTCCAACATAAGCTACTTTTTTTGTCAAAAATCAACCCTTAAAAAATTAAATTAATTGATCGATCCCAGTTCAGCCCAGACTGGAGTGTGGAAAGGTGGCATGGCATGGCTGGAGGCGGTATAGATACATGTGTATTTTTAGTTTTTGTTTAATTTTAATTTGAGTTGTATCCTTAATTAACTGTTAGTACACTATAACCTTATATTAAATATGAGAGCCTACCTATTTTAAGCCCTTTGTGCGAGGAACCTGGCGACTACTAACACAAGCTAAGAGCTTAGTACACGACCTTAGTAGACGCCTGCGTCAGTCTCACATAATTGTAAATTTTGTACTATATGCCTAAATATAGTCCTAACCATTGTTACTGGTAATTTATATTGTATTGTGAAATAAAGATATCTTATTATTATTATTTATTATATGATATAAAAATTGAATTCGTTACCGCTATCTATCTTAGAAAAGCTAGCTCCGCTGTGCCACGACGGCTCAAATCACAAAGAAATTCACTACAAAAGATGTCAACAATCGTCGGATGCAAACAACGGTGTTATATAGACACTATTGCATTCAAACTCGATCCCCGGTGGTTGACGGTCGCCTTTATGTATTTAGACTTTGTGGAAATTAGGTGAGATTTGTAAGTATTTGCACATATTTTGAAGCTTAAAATATATTGATGTATGGAGAGTAGAATATATTACATAATTAATTTAAAGGGGGTACCACCAAGTGTCACTGACTCAAATGACAGACACATCGTGGAGACGATTGTCCATTTTAAGAAAGCGTATAAAATTTTGAACGCAGCGGGTTTCAAACCCGCGACTTCGCTTCTAAAAACTATTTTTCGACGTTTTCTAAAAATTATTTTCAATTCCCTAAATGTGTGAGCAACACTCTATACTAGAATATCTATACAATATCTATACAAAGTCTGTATTGTAAATGTAATAAATTTGTAGGAGAATCGATATTGTGACTAATAGAGAACATAAAAGTTTAATTATAAGCTTTAGATATTTGATTACGGACCAGTATTATGTAGTCAAAGTGTAGAACAGGGTGTGCTAATATTTCAAAGTAAAAATTACTTCTGACGGGATAGAACCCACAACCGCAGCCAATAATACAACAGTTAGCAATAGAGCTACTAGAGCTGCTTCTTTGTACAATTTCACAGCACCATTAGGGTGAGCTTCCGTGATGATATTAATTAACTGTAATTATACTTTTATTTGATCATTAATCGCGGGAGAAACAAGTTAAAGCAAAATATAAGAAAAGTTCCATATAATACAAGAAAAGTTCCATATCAAATTTACAATCGTAAAAGCTTAAGAATAAAATAGACATACTTTTACAATACATGTGAGCTTAGATATGGCTATGCAAATTAAAATAGCTCATTTTAAACATATTAAACACATTGCATGTTACGTGGCGGAACTCAACACCGTGCTTTGTTAATACGAGAGCGGAGAAATGAAAACAATATAATTATAGTCGTACCCGAGTTGGGATCGAACCCACAACGCGTTTACAGTCAGATGATGTACTAAAACTCTTCGAACCTCCACTAAAGGTCTCGAACTTTAACTTAAATTAATTACATTTAATATATTATGGTATATATTAAATGCAGTTATTATATAGTTGAGCTGTTGAGGTTTAATGTCATGAAGAAGTAGGTTTAAATAGAGTTGTGAGAACTGTAATTTATATCAGTTTTATAGTATTGTATAATATACGAGGTGTGAACAAAAAGTAAAAAAAATAAGAGCACACTAAAACACTAACCATCTTATCTGTCAAAAATAAACTGACAATCCAAAATGGCTAATATTGTCAATATATATAAAAGACCAACATAAAAGAAAAAAACGCGAAAATCGAACTACTTAACACACAAAATCTGAAAATAACGGTATTTTTTTGGTCACACCTCGTACAAGTTGTCACCCGCAACCTCGTTTACGAGGAATAGAAAAGGTAAAATACCTTATTTTTCTATTCCCGTAGGAACTCCAAGAAATCCTCTCCTGCACTCCCCAAGGAACATGCATGCGAAACTTCAGCTTCTTGTGCTCAGTAGTTTCGTCTGTGCAATGTCTGGCAATCAGTCACTCAGTAACGCAAGAGTTTTATATGTATATATAGATAAAATAAAAACTAATGTAAGAAAAAATTAAACCAACGAGTAAATAATCAATCATCCTCTATTTTTTTAACCTTAGGGTAAGAAAGTATTATCAAAAAATGATGCGTGACTAACATAAAAATATATACATTTCGAATTGAGAACCACCTCTGTTTTTTTTTCGAACTTTAAACACATAATTAAAAAAAGTAACACATTTATAACAATTACTAACAATTTTTACTTAAATCAATATAAGCTTAGTCAGTAAAATATGTTAAGAATTTACATAATTTCGATACACGCATAGACAAGGCAAGTTTCGGTATCTGAAATATTTAGAAGCATCGAAAATTTACAAATAATTATAGCGGGATACTACGAAATAATCTAGCCGAAGCTAAAATGATAATGATAACGTAGCATGAGACCGTGCTGTAATAGCGTGAGGCGTCTGTCTCGCTAAACGGAGAACCTTTATAAAATACAGAGAGCGTTTTTAAATATTTACTTATGTGCTTTAGAAATTACTTTGTGAGTTCGTTTGTTTCTTTAAGAATTTTGATTTAGAATTTTAGTATAGATAAAGGTCTTAGATAGTCTTTTTCAAGCATTTTCGGTATTTTTGCAAATAAATGATTTGCTAGTCAATTAGTCAATTCTCGCCCATTTCAAAGACATTAATGGGTAATTGCGAAGTGATGTTTCGTCTTAACAGACAAAAGGAATGCTTATATTATATACATTTGTATTTCAAAAATGGAATTGGGTCTAGTCAAAGAGTGCAGCAAGTCTAAGTGGATTTTAGCCCATAATTTGTTTGTTGAATTTTTAAACTTGTATATATAACAAGATACGATGTTATTGTTATTTTATGTTAAAACAAAGTATACAAAAAAACACTAATGAACGCGATAAATAATTTTCGAACGCCTTATACATAATATTTCAAATAACTTGTTAATTAATTTGAAGGGTCTATTCATAAATAACCATTAAAATCTGATAAAATATTTTAATTGAAATAGAAAATAAAATGAAAATATTGTACAAAGTTCCTAAGTTTGTTTTTCAGACTTTTCTCGTATAGCAGTCAGAGAGAACCTTGTATCATTATACTTCGCTCCACACTTTCGGCCTGAATTCTAGACATTGCGTGGTAGCGGAACTCAACCCCGCGTTTTCTCTTTAAGTAAAAATAACTGAAATATATTAATTCATCCGAGTGGGTATAAGAAACATAGCCATTGTGTTTACAGTTCCAAACACGATAGCCAAATGTGTCTAAAAATTATTAAAAAAAATTATTATTAATACCAAAACGAAGCCAAGAGACTTTGTAAAGATAAATGTAGACTGGCGCGTCTTAAACTGACATTAAACATAATATGATTTTAAATGGTACCGCTTTCTGTTAGATTGTTTGATAGATTAGTTTGATATTCAACATAGATATCATTTATAGTTTGGTTTATTTAAATGTTTCATCGCTTTTATTGCCTGTGTCACGCATCTTTCGAGCAATTGCAGACGAAGCAGGAGGAAATAGTACTTTTTATGTTTAAAGATACTTTGAATTTAATGAGAATACTTTATTTTCAATTAGTATGTACATCACATGCAAATTTAATAAAAGTAATGATGTAATCGACTTGTGTACAAGAAGTATTGCAATTCAACCACCATTTATTATTTTAATATATATTTTAATATATATATTGTTTACCAACTAATACTGTTACTTATTATATATAATAAAAAAATACACAAAATCAGTTTTTTTTTTAATCTTTACACCTCGTCAGTGAAAACATTCCTAGAAATAAGTCACTGTGTACTCCAGTTTTTGTTTATGTATATACAACGCGACAAAGTTATGCTTAGTAATTATGTACCAATTGCGCCGCTATAGTGTGAATTGTGGACTAAATAATTGTTTTATATTATAATATTTGATCAAATGTTTTGACATTACAAAGAAAAAGAAACTAGAAAAGCTTACTAAATAAATTATGACAGTCAAAAGGATTAAGACCTCAATCCTAAACTTACAAAATTTCAAAAAGGATAAAGGCTAAATATGTTTTAAAGGACAAGCGAGTCAAACAGTCGTTAAGTCGGCGTGGCGTCCGCTCGAAAGAGGTCTCAGATATGCGATCCAGAGGGAAATGGAAATGCACTTAATGCATACGTAATCAAATTATCTCAGTGCGCGGCTGGCTTACGCTTACTGGGACCTTGTTACACCGACACGGGTTATTTTGAGTATGACTTTTTTATTAATAGTCCCGGGTTCTAATATAATTCAAGGGGATATCGAGAAAATTGACTTTGTTATCTATTGACTTTCAAGGAATTTATTGCTTGAAATTCTTTTAATTCGTGATTTTTTTTTATATACACTTAAAATCCTAATTTATATTTAGAACTGCAAAATTTCTATAGTATACTATACACATAGGTATAAATAAGAACAAAAAGGGTGGGTCGTAGTAGCTTACGAAAGTCTCCTCACTTAAGCCTTACTTTGAAATATAGCCTTAATTTTTATAAAATAAACCTACTGCATTTTCTACAATCTTATGCCAATTCTAATATTTTTCGTGTATTTCATTTAAATATAACCGCGTCCAATTATAACGTAAAATTCACTTAGAAATTATTAAAAGTTTTCAAGTTGAATTAATAAAGCGAGACTCGAGAGAATTTAATGAATATTAAACAACGTATAATAAGTAGATGTTACGAACAATTTTTTTATTCATCTTTAACAAATTGCACTCAATTATTTCTATTTCTTCTAGAGTTTGGTTGAATTATAATATTTGTTAGATTGCACTAGGCCATTGTAAAACTATTGCACTTGCTCTAGTTGATGCTATCACAGTAAAATTAAATAGCGTCTAATAGTGGTACCGGATGGTCGTGGGTTCGATTTCTGATCAAATAAAATATTTTCTTCAATGTTATAAGACAAGTATAGTTTTAGTTGAAGCCATGAAATACTCGTATATCTAGAAAAATAGATGGTTAGTGCAAGACGATTCAGGAGATATGTGCATCTAAAATATATGGAACAAACACAATGTTCAGTTCCGCCAGTATCTTAATACAAATAGAAATTCTTATATTTTCCATTTTCCACCGTAAATAAAACTGTTTAATGAAAATTATTAACTACTTATCGCGAAAAATGCGTCTAAAAACACGAAAGTACACTATTTTCAACTTACGGTGTAACGCAAGGTAAGGTTAAACATCCATTGATATAACACGCGACGCTGCGATGCTGGGGACAACCTGTCAGTTACTAATGAGGAACCCCCTGTGTGAACACTACAGCATTACAGTCGTATATTTTTAATCTGCTATCCGACCCACCTTTGTTTGAGAGCCATGAGAATACTCGGTAATATAGGATAGTGTACACTGGATTTGATGCGATTTAAATATGTTAAAATGTTACTGTTATGTAAATAATACAAACGCTGTGGGTTCTATTCTCATCATCGAATACAGATTATATACAAAATAAACGGAGAGTATAAAACTGTATGAATTATCTGCTTTGTCTGCTTTTTCTATGTCATGTGAGATATGTGTATATTTTTTACTCAGAAAGAACCTGTCCAGAAAGTGTCAAAAGATTCTGTTCTCCACTTTCGGCCCAAAATCGAGACATTGCGTGTTGAATGGTGGAATTCAAGACTGTGGTTTTCCTTTGATATCAGAGCGGAGAAATGAAAATAATTTAAATGTAACCATTCTCCCGAGTGAGAAATGAACCCATAACCTTTATAAACAACCGCTGCCCTACTGCACCACGGTGGCCTACATCCAGGATGGTGCTTATTATTAAGGGTATATTTTGTTTAGCTGTAAGCTTTTTCTAGAAACAAAGTTTCTTGACCTTTAAATTATTTTAAAGACATAAAATGAGATACTAGACCGAGAGAATAATAATTTCAAACATAATATATGGCAAAATATCTCCAATCTGATCGAACCTACAGCTATCGCTTCATAATTCTTTCACTGCGCCGCGAAGGCATTAAATTTATAGTACAGTACAGTTTTTATTAGTGTGCTAAAACGTAAACTTATACTCTGATAATACATAAGATTTTAGAGGTTCATTTATATCGCAACTATATTTTAATAGATGCCTACCTTGACATTTAGTGCATTACGATCATTGCGTCAAGCGCTTGAGTGCATCGTGCTTTAGTGCGACTCGTAGTAAATGCACTTAGACCATTCACTTAATATGAAGACAATTCTACAGTCTCATTTGCAGCATAAAAATTAAAAATGCATTGAAACTATGTAAAACATATTTAATTGTACGATATGAATCGGCAACACTTAAGTTATAAGTAAGTGGTCACACAAAGTGAGTAATTAAGAATTCCTCCTTTGTTTAAAATTTCGTAACGTTCTTAATATTTATGAATATGGAAAAAAGGGATAGGCTATTTGCGGCTTTACGCTTTTTCCCATATAGAAGGGTGGTCCGAGAGAACCTCACTTGGTTCTCTATCATAGCGCAGTGTGACACCGTTCAACTGTAATGGTAATTGGTCGTGCGTTCGATTACCAGTCCTGAACAATCATAATTTAATTTACTTTAATTTCTCCGCTCTAATGAACAAGACAAAGCAAGGCGTTAAGTATGTGTTATGACATTTTTAGATAACGAAATTCTTATACGCTTTATTACATTTATTTTTGTTGTTAACATCTCTGTAAAGAGATTTTTACAAATTTCTGCTGCCCACAGATTATTCTAAGAACAATCGTTTGGCAAGAGATAATGCTATTTATTAAATATTTCAAAATGTTATTCACACACTTAGGAAATTTTACACTAATGTTATGACACTTTTTAAAGGTGTATTTTTGGGGTATTTAAGTCAATTTAATTCATGATTCTGATAGAAATTTATTTTGAAATGAAACTATTTTTAACCCGATTAATCGCGTACAATATTGGTATTCAAAAATACATTTTACAACCCGACGTTTCGAACACTTTACAGTAGTCCGTGGTCACAGGTAGACTGAGGTGGCATTTGTCGGTCATTTGATACAATTATTATATCAAACTACCGCCAACGATTTCTTCGTTGCCTCGCTTACTGCCCTGAATTCTTGCAAAGTGAGCTGACTGTATCTTGCTCTCTAGTGTGATCGGATTGAGACTTCAAAGTTTTCAGTATTTGGTCCTAAGTGGTAGAAAGTTTCCAACCGTCTTCTCTATTAAAATTAGGGTGTTTTTGTATTTCAATAGATTCGTGGATCATCCTTGAGATATATCTGTTTTCCCTGGCGAGAATATGAGGTTAATCAAACCTAATGTAATGGTTGGGTTTATCTGTTGCATGCTCACACACAGCTGACTTCGATACACGCCCATTCTTGACATCGGAGATGTGTTCCTTCTCCCTTATACCGACGCTCCTCTTTGTTTGAAAAATGTAAGTTAAGCCACAGTCACAATCTAGTTTGTATATACCAGCACACTGCAATGGAATGTTACTTTTCACTGGTCTCAAGAACTGGTTCACTTTTTTGTTAGGCTTAAATATAGTTTTTACTGAACCTTTCTTTAAGATATTTATTGATATTGTAGAAATTTATTGTGAGCCTTTAAAGGTATTTTGTTATGGCAATACTGGCGAAATGCCAATACTGACGTTTTTATTCTAATGAATGATGGTTGTGGATTCGTATCTAATGTAGGGGAAGTTCAAAGTACAGTATAAAATGAATTTGAAATTGAAATCAATGAAATTGAAGTTTCTAAAAGCTGATTTTGATGGATAAAATAATGGATTTAGAGTTTCTAATTTATATAAATGTGCCAAGCAATAGTTTTAAAATTGTTTACTGTTAAAAGTACTAATGAGATTAATTATTGAAGGCATTTGTTTCGATTCAATTACAAGGTACACTGAAAGCCCAGCATAAAATATGGAAAAAAAACTTAAGTTTATATTTTGCCGTCAGTTCCTTCAATAACTTTCAGCGTTATTTCCGCCCAAACATCTTTAACAAATACTTCAAATCAAAGGTCTAAAAATAGCAAGTTTTTCATAACTTATTAACTTTTTAAAAATACTCGTACAACAGATGTTTGAACCAACGGTCACTACACAGTAGATTTTTTTTAAATTTATTTTTTGAACTCAATATTACACGAAGAAAAATACATTATTACTAACAATATTGAAGACTGAAGAGATAACACATAAAATAATAGTAACAATTTTGGTGTCTTCCATGCAACCCAAAAATAAATAAAAATTATATAACAAATAGTTATATAATTTTTATTAATATTATAAAAAGTTATGTATTTTCACGTACAAAATATTGAGACCGTTGAGCCCCAATATAAAACACACCTGAATATCTGAAAATTCATTCACCCCTCAATTACAATTTTTATAATCAAAAATGCAAATCCGAAAGCTAAAATTACTCTAATTTGCAAGTCCTGCTTTTTTGTGGAGTGAATTTTTTAACCTTGACTTTTGAACGGAGTACGCATTCCTTTGTAATTAACAGAAGTTAGTTTTGCTTGTGACATTTGTAAGCATTTGTAAGTAATACAGAGAGAACCTTATGTCAAGACACTCCGTTCTCCAATTTTCTTAAAATTGTAAAATTTTAGAATATAAAACGAAATTGTAAAATATAAAACGAAATAACTTATCACTCAAACAAAGGTAAGTCAGTTATTCTCAAAATAATTTAGTTACGTTAAAACACAATAAGCACATAATACAGTTTTATATGTACATATGTTTATATTCACTTTTCAAACAATATTTTACAAAATTGCACCGATCGCAAATATTTTCATCATATATTTTCACAACGCATGCTGAAAATATGCAATATATGTATCAAAATCCAGTTCATTGTTATGGAGATCATTTATGTGAACTTTATAGTGTTTGTTTTAGCGATTTTTTAAATAATATTTCTTTTTTTAGAATTTCTGACGTTATATATTTCATCTTGATTAAAGCAGCGTCACTATAAGTCATTATATTTATTTATTTTTTTAAATCAGAGAAATGGCGTATTATGTAGTTGAGGAAACAAAAATGTTCTCATTGAGATTAGAACCCAAACACACTTCCCATCAACCACTAAGGAGCCGGGCCGTACCAACAGTTCGAATTCAGATAGGCCAACAGTGGTTACAGGTAGGACAGAAGTACAATCTTGGTTTGATTCTATCCTGGCAAATCAATTTGATTAAAAAACAAACTCCAAACTTTACTTATGATTATGTAAGAGTGTGTTATTATAAAATTTAAATTTAGGTATTATATTAGATAAGACTAATTTCTAAAGTAGGGCATTGATATTTTAAGGTAGGATGTTACTCCACAATGGCCTTTCAGCTATGTAGACAGGGGCCTAGGTGTCCATGACCTAAAACCCTCACACTCGAAATATTAAAAATACAAACATAATTTACAGAATTTCACAAATCAAAAGCAAGCGCTTATTCAAAAAACCTGTTGACCAAATTAAGATGAGCCTTCGCTAACGAATTTAATAGAATCCCCATAGGCTACAGCGTTCTGGCTGCATCTGCATCACAAACGTTGCTGAAAATTTTTCAGATCGCGACGAAATCCGCCTCACCGATGCCGGGCTGAATACATTTTCATAAAATTTTGCATTTTTGATGAATCTAAAAAAAACTTCCACACGAATCAACATTTTCGCTAAGCTTTTTTGTTTTTAAACATTTTTAAAATATTGTAGCTTGTTTTCTGTTTGAAGCTCATTATGAGTTATAAATTAGATGAGTAATATGGTTTGAGAATAAAGTATTATGTAGGGAAAAAATAGGTATAATATAATTTTGATTGGTTGTCTGTCTGTACAAATTATATATTTAAAATAGAGTGTAAATGCACTAGAAGACAAGACCATCATGGATCAGTGGAACTGTAAACACGTCTGACAAAAACATAATAATTATTTTTGTTATTAAGTGTTATTACACACACTTTTAAAAGTGAAAAACATATTTACCAACCTATAAAAAATTGAATTGGCAGCGGCATTTAAACCCGCGTCCCTCAGAAACCAGGGCGGTTTCTAAGAGTCGCGGGTAAAAATTTTCATACGTTTTCTGAAAATGCTTAAAATGGATAATGGATAATGGTTTCACATTTGTTTTATGACAATTTTAATTGCCCGATTCGAAGACAAAGCACAGTGTTAAGTTCCGCCACTGGCTGGCGAAACACAAGAATATGCTTACGATAAATATATAATACAAAGAAATAATATATTATTGAATATTAGCCCGTCTGTATACATCAAAATGCCTTGCCTTGTAATGAAATATATTGTTTCATTACAAGGCACGTGTAAATAGTGTAGTATGATCAGTTGAATTAACACTTTATATATGTATTATATATATATATTTTTTTTTTTTTTTTTTTTTTTTTTTTTTTTTTTTTTTTTTTTTTTTTTTTTTTTTTTTTTTTTTTTTTTTTTTTTTTTTTTTTTTTTTTTTTTTTTTTTAAAAACATCTTCAATTATTGCGTCCCTGGCGGCAGTTTTGTAATCAAAAATGTAAATCGAAAGTTAAAATTGTACGTATTTGCAAGTCGGCCTTTTCGTGGACTAATTTCTTGATGATTTTTAATGGGGCTCGAGTTTTCCAAAGACATTATTAAAGGGTTAAATGAATTTAATGAGTATGTTTAATATATTTATATAATATATTTATAGTTAGAAATAACCTAGTCTCACAATACACAGTCCTCAACATTCCGCCCGCATTCGAGACATTACGGGTTGAGTGGCGGAAGCCAATATCTGAAATCTGCACCAGAGCGAAACAATTAAAATAGTAAAAATATTCCATCGAGTGTAGATCGAACCCATAACCAATAGCGTTTACAGTCGGACGCTGTATCACTGGGCCACGATGGCCTCAAATTCCTATTATTTTATGTCTTGTATTTTTGTTTTTCGAAATAAAGTAGGTATATTTTTTAAACATCTATTATATATAAATAGATTTCACAGATTCAACATTCAAATGTAAATTTTTTAAACTGTTATGGTTAAGGTTGTGCTGTAAGATTGTTCCGATCTACCCGTAAAAAGAGAATTATTGAGTGTAAAGTGGCGGTAGTTAACGTTCAATTTGTCTAACTTGGTCAGAGAAATGTAAATATTTCCAATATAATAAATGTTACCGAGGTGGGATTCGAACTCACAACCAACCTGTACCTGTACATATCTAGATATTTTTTTCATTACCTATCTAAGCCTACTCCAGCTTAGCCAATATGAAGACAAAACCATTAGGCAAATCAACACTAAATATATGCAAATACAGGCAAATTTGCCAGTATTCAAAGACAACTGTAGTAATATACCCAAAAACGTCTCACAATGTATTTCAATTTCCATAACAAATGACTTTCCTCGAAGTCGCTTCCAAATAAATTAATGAATCAGATAGAAGTTCTAAAATAATCCCAACTGTACGTAGATTGGACTCAGAGAAGTTTTAATGATGATTTATACGAGGAGCGGGGGCGAAAAAATTAAATCTATAAAGATCAAGTGAAAATTTACATGCTTTGTAATAGCAGGTTATAAAGAGTTGGATGGGAAAAGTTTGGGGCCGACAATATACAATGATACTTTTTATGCTTAATGAGTTGGAAAGTGGACGCCGTTGAGGCGCAGTGGGACAAATCTACGTTTGTCGTAAATTCAAATCCCAAAAATAAGGTATATATATATATATATATGTAGGGGTTATTGCCCGAAACATCGTTTGCAAAAAGCCCACAATTTATCCTCCTTTATGATAATACTTCCATTTTTGCCTTAAGCCAATCCTCATCTCTTTAGACCAATTTCTAGGTTTAGTACGTTCCACGTAAAGTTTATTAATTTATATTATTGGCTGCCATAATGGATTCTTAAATAATATAGAGAATGTAAATTGTGCAAGTGTGGTCAGTAATTATTATAGCATTTATTATAGCTCAATATTATGATATCTTAATAATTAAATGGACTTAAATGGCATAACTGAATGGATGTCAAAGGGTCATATAAAACGGGCTTTATTCAAAACAACAGCTGTAGTTCAATATATCTAACCCTACATTGCACCTTTCAAATAAATATTTTTAGGCATTCCAATTTTTATACAGGTTTGTAATAAATATAGTTTTATATATATATATATATATATATATATATATATATAATAAATATATTGAAAAATCTGTGACAACTAACGTCGACTTAAATTATTGTACACGTGCATTTCGTATGGAACATAAAATTCATGAACTTTGAATGCATATATATGTACTCGTATAGTAAAAAATATTCGCTGGTTGCAAAATAAAATGAAGTTCATTTAGTTTATAAAAAGTAACTAAAAGGAATTTTGAACTTATAAAAGAATCTTTGTAGCGCAGTGGCGCAGTGTGACAGCATCTGACTTTATATGCGATGGTTATGGGTTCGATTACTACTGGAGGGATATGATCAATATTCAAAATATCTTTATTTCTCGGATCTAGTGACAAGAGAAAGCGCGGCATGGAGTACGAAGTGTCTTGACACTAGGTTCACTCTACCTATGCGGGGCAAAGCGTGAAGCTGTCAAACATAACTTATAAAATGAGGGTCATATTAAATATAAATGTACACGTTAAGCATTAAACGAAAGTATATTGTATATCATTATTTATTTTTTGTTCTTTTTTTAGTAAAGCTTTTAAGCGAATTTTTACTTACACTTCGTATACGTAATTGGTACTTCAGGTTAAAAAAAAAGTTTATAAAATTTAAATACCCGTACACTACTGATGCCATTCCAAAATTTTTAAACTAATGTTGGAAACTTATATTAAATTTTATATTAAATTTTATAGTAAAAAAGTGTGAACCAGCTTTTTTAGGTTCATTACATGGAGTTGCTTAATGCTCGATATGCCGTGGGTGCATAGTGCATACAATGAAGACATCAACACACTAAATTAATACGTAATCGACATTTTGAATGTTCCAAAAAAATATATATTACCGCCAATGAAACGTCAATAAACAATAATATATACTTTTCCAACAAATTGTCTTTTTAAGTATTTTATAAAAAATATGATTTTAACTAATTATCTAACCGTAATGTAAGCAAAGCCGTTTCATTTGACTGCGAATTTGGATTCGTGTCCGGATCCCATGACAACGACTGGAATAGAACGAATATATGTTGAACGAATAGTGTTGTTTTTTACTATTTTTAGTCAGAATAAACCTAGTGTCAAGACACTACGTTCTCTATATTCCGCCCAATAAATACATTGTATGTTGAGTTTTGCAGCGCGTTTTCTTACCACAGCGGAGAATCTAAAATATTTTTTATATAATCATTCCCCCGAGTGGAAATCGAACCCACAAGCAATCGAGTTTACAGCCAGACGCTGCATAAAGCGCGATAATGGTATCTTGTTTAATTTCTGAAATTATTTTGTGAATATTAAAGTGAAAAACAAAATATCACGACATATTTGAGTCCACAGATACCGTCTGCGGCCAGGAACCATATAAACATAAGCTTAATTAATATTCATTGTTGTAAATACAAATAAAAAATAAACTTAACAGAATTATACCGGAAATAAGACTTCAGCATCAGGTAAAAAGGGTGTTAGAAATCTGCGCACGTCATGTTCAGACAATCGTGTTCACTAAAAGTTGGGAACTTTTCCTCGAAGTTCTTCCTTCTGTTCTACAATGGAGGATGCCGTGGGAATTAATTCTTGACACTTTACAGTAAGTAATTCGGAATGACTAAACTATTGGTAACCACTAACCAATACATATCGTTTTTGTATAAGATGTTATTTTTTAAAACTTTTCTCAATTTTTTTTAGCTTTTGTGCAATATTCCATTTTTTTCACATGAGAACGTTATACTAGAACTTACTTAGATATACATTGTATATTTAGAAAGTTTACTTTATATTTACTTGTCACTAAGTTTACCTGATTATAATTATTTTTATATAACCTCCGAATGATTTAAATATTACGTAATTTATACTATTTATATTTTTAAAGCTATGTTCCCTGACATTTTGCAGTAACTGGCGGAGAGTTAAATATTGGTTAAAGTTAGGTTCTTTAATGTTTTACAATATTCTTCTTGTAAGAATGTGAAATCATGTATTTAATGTTAATTTTGTGTCAAGTTATTTTTTATTTAAAAGAAAAGTTTCTTTGTATTTAAAATAAAACATTTTTAGAAAACGTATAAAAATATTGAACGCAGCGGGATTCAAGCCCGCACCTCTTGTAAAACCGTCCAAGCGCCCTAACCGCTAAGCCATGCGTTTTACTTCCGGCTACGTCGAAATTCTTATACGCTTTTATTACAACCTATTTTTGTTGTTAGCATAACTTATTTTTGTTATCTGTGTTTATTTTGTGTTTAACTCAGCAAATTCGAAAATTTACTGAGTGAAATGGCTCGCTCGGTAGCGAGCAAACAAACAAACAAATGTAAACAATAAAAAATATTACCGGTATAAATAATGTAAAAAATGTTATTTAAAGAATTACATACATAATATATGGCTTTATTAGACGGACTTTATATTTACAGATCTAAATTATTGTTAAGTTCATTTTAATTATAAATTTTAGTTTTTTTCCACTGATATATAGAGAACGGACCTTACACTCCACGTTACGTTCTGAGTTAAATATTTAAATGTGAAACGCCATATATAAAACACTTTGGAACTTCATTTTAAAATGAAACTATTTATAACCGGATTAATCGCGTATATTATTGGTATTCGAAAACCGCCAACGGTAGTTTGATATGGCAATTGTATCAACTGACAGACGAATGCCACCTCAGTCTACCTGTGACCACGGATTACTGGTAAGTGTTCGAAACGTCGGGTTTTTAATATGTATTATCCAACACGTATAATATACGCGATTAATCCGGTTAAAAATAGATTAATTTCAAAATGTGTAAAAATCGTGAAAATCTTATTATGTGAACTTAATTTTAATGGCATCTTGTGAAAAAGTTTTTTTTTTTTTTAACATTTTTTAATGTGTTATTCCCACACTAAGGAAATTGAAAAAGACATATTAAGAAAACGTATAAAACAACAAATATAAGTTGTAATAAGCGTATAAGAATTTCAACGTAGCTGGATGTAGAACGCATGGTTTAGCGGTCAGAGCGCTTGAACGGTTTTCAAGAGGCGCGGGTTCAAATCCTGCTGCGTTCAAATTTTTATACGTTTTCTAAATATGTCTATTTAAATATTTATTTAATTTTAAGTATTTAAAACTTTAGGTTTCACATGAAATATATATTTTTAAGTTTATCAAACAAAATGTATTCAAACATAAGTAACCAGCTAGCCAACAGGAAACTTGTTTATTCCGGAAGCCTTTAAAGCTCAATAGTGAAACAAAGTTAGACAGTTAGTGCTTCCAGAGTACGCTTGCACGGAAATTGAATTTGTGAAATTATTTGCTACTCTTCAGCGACGTTTTCGTTTAGGCTCAAGAATAATGGTTATGGTATGGAACTAGATCAATGATTGTTATGTCTTTTGTTCTTCGTAGTTAAGCAACTTTAAATGATTTCTCATATTACTATTTGAGATTTTCTGGGTAGCTATTGAAAATCTAGAGTCAAGACATTCCGTTCTCCGCTTTCCGCCCAAATTTGGGACATTTTTTTTGTAGAGTAGATAAATTAATCTATATTTAAATGTTTTAAAAATAATTACTATTTATTGTTTTTACTTCAGTAGTAATAACATTTTTATAGTATTTTTTAACATTTTCAAGTGTTATTCAAACACTTAGGAAATTGAAAAGTATTTTTATACGTTTTCTAAATATGTCTTTTTAATTTCCTTAGTGTGGGAATAACACTTTAAAAAATGTTAACAAAATATATAGTTTATTTTCTCCACTCAACTTCCGCTGCCTTAAGTTTACTTTGGAAAGATCGCTGCTTCCACGATAAGGTTGCCTACAGTACATACATGCCTTTTTGTTTATTTTTGTGGTACTGTGTAAAATAAAGAATACGAGTATTAGTATTATTTATCAGTGGGAATCGAACCCAAAGCTACCGTGCACCGTGAGCATACTATACAAAATTATAATATCCATTCATTATATTATCATATTATCCATTGTTAACACACAAATGGGCATAACAACGTTTGTCAGTATATCTCTCAATCAGTATAGATTAGGAAGCGACATTTTGTTTACATAGCCCAGACGAACCATGCACGAGTTAATTGAACGCTCATTATTATAGTCAACAAATTTCACCATTGATTCTGTATAATTGACTGTAGACTTAGTACTGTACCTGGTATTACTAATATTGACAAACAAATGCAGTTTAATGTCGAATTTGTATGAATAATATGTAGATATTTTCTTAAAGGATTGAACCTGTGATATCTGCCATAAAGGATAGAACTTGTTGACTATAATTAAATTGTATTATTAAAAATATTAGCAGCTTTTTTGATGGGTAAATTACGCGTTGCCATGGCAACACATGAATATATATTTTGTTAACATTTTGTTAAAGTGTTATTCCCACACTTAGGAAATTGAAAAAGACATATTTAGAAAACGTATAAAAATTTTGAACGCAGCGGGATTTAAACCCGCGCCTCTTGAAAACCGTTCAAGCGCTCTGACCGCTAAGCCATGCGTCCCACCTCCAGCTACGTTGAAAATTCTTATACGCTTATTACAACTAACAACAAATATAAGTTGTAATTGAATATACAAAATATATATTTTTTGCATTTCTACTTTACATAAATTTTGAGTGTGTCCAATTTTTATCAAAAGAGATTTAAACCCGTTATGTGATTTAAGTCGCGTTAGACATGACTAGTGATACTATAATTGAATTGATTATTCAAACTTAATTTATATAAAAGAGAGAAGTGTGAGAATTAGATGCATACATCAGACATTGACTGTGAACGTGATGGGTTGTGGGTCCTATTCCTAATATTATATTTTTATTATTTTAGTTATCCAGTTTGTTTAACAAGACAAAGCGCGTTATGTCACTCAATGTCTCGATGAATGTGGAGCTGCTCTCCACATTAGATTTACTATATTATCTGTCTGTAGATTTACTATCTATCTGTGTATCTGTCTCTATATTAGATTTACTATGACTACCATACTAAAAACTGTGAAGCTATATAAATAAAAATATTAGAGGTAGAGAAAATGTAGTGATAGATTATTCCGTTTCCGGTTATATATAAATTAGGGTAGTGGCTTATACTAAGGTCGAAGAACTGACATCGCAGCATTTATTTTGAATTTCAAACAATAGAAACTATTTGCTAAGTAATAAAATTTGAAAAAAATAAACGCTACATTATTTTTAAAGTATTAAACTGACAATTTCGTACCAAAAGGAAGATTGTTCATAAAATTTCAGCGCACTAAGTATAAGCGTATTTTTACAAAGAAATGCATTTTGCGATTGTTGTTACTCTATTGTTTTCATTTAATTCAGCTGCAGTTCAGCTCAGTTTTTTATAAATTGAAGTTTTGTTTTCAGTTTTACTTATTTTGTGAAAAGGACAGCCTAGATGAGGAATACTTGAAGTTAAACGTCTTGACAATAAATGAGATTGGTCTTGGGTTCGATCTACACTGGTGGGTGGGTATATTATATTTATTTATTTTATTTCTTTATTATTGTAAGATAAAGCGCGACGTTCCGTCACTCAAGGGCATTGCGTCAATTTGAGGTGGTAAGTGGAGTAAGAATTTTTGTCTCTAACTCCTCTACTATGCATAAAAAAAGAGTGAAGCTGACAAAAAGTAAGAAAATTTCATCGCATGCAATGGTCGTGGGATTTTAACTTTTTCAAATCAATGCTTATAAACAACCATGAGGCCATTGTAGCGCAGTGTGAAAGCGTCTTACGCTATACACGATAGTTGTGGGTTCGATTCTCTCTCGGGGGAACTCTTAGTGACAAGTTGAGCTCCGTCACCCAATACGCAGTGTCTCGGATTCGGGTGAAAATGAGATCGGAGTATCTTGACAATAGGTTCTATCTGTCCATCCGGGAAAGAGCGTGAAGCTGAAAATAAAATGTTTATAAACTCTTCTGTTGCTCGCCGAGTGACTGACAGATAAAAGTGTTCAGTGTACAAAGCTAAAATTTCACATGCAGGTACCTGTGTCTGGGACGCAGGATTTCCGGAAGTTCATTTTACAGTTTCAGTCAAACTAATGGAATATAGAAATGAAAATAGAATGGTAAGGGTCACAAGTTCACGCAAGAAATGTTTTCAGTTTGACGCATTTTTCCTTGCCCAGTCTAGTTAGGCATGTGTGGAGTTAAATTCTGCAATAAGTGTAAATTAGGTGTAAAATTATATATTTAATACTAGTTTCTCCCTACCTACCTACACTTAAAGATATGAGTATTATTTGAAACTATAAAAACGAAAATTTTTACAATCGATTTTATAAAAAAAATTGGCTTTTATAATTTGTTGTTAATTTAAAGTTATAGAAAGATGAGTTTATTAAATATTATAAAGCTTTTATTTTATATTTTAATATTTATTATAATGGAATTAATTTAGTACTGTAATTAGTATAATATATTAATCTACTAAACAGCCAATTATTCGTTCAACCAAAGTTTAGTATCACAAAATTTGATCGTCCTAGTTTAAATTTAGTTAATTTCGTCAGTTAAATGTGTAATTAGACTAACAATGTTCCCTAACTTTGCACATCTATATAATATTTAAAATAGTCACATAAATACAGTTTTTTATCGCTTCAAGAACTAGGCAGAGAGAAGTATCGTAGAGTCAAGAACCTATGTTCTTTAAATTGAACCTATTTTAGATATATTGCGTGAGTTGTATAACTAAATTATTTTAAAATGAAAATCTAATAAAATAGCTTTGTAAATTAAAATCAGAGATGCTATGGAGCTCCATAACAGTAATCAAAACTATCGGGTATCCGAAATGAAAAACTAACAACTGTAGCCGTAACCGAAACCAAAATAAAAGTTTCGGATAATTTTGGATATGGGCGGAGTCTGAAGAGAACTGTCGATCAGATTCTTTAAAAATTAAACGCATATTTGTTAAAAGTTATATTTAAATCTGAAATTTACTTATATTCCTCAAAAGTCCGTAAGTAACGGATAATCCGAAATAATTTTATATCCGTATTCGATCCGAAATGTTCTATTTTCTTCTCATATCCAGGTCCAAAAATCCCTAATTAAGACTCAATGAAACATGACTGACACTGAACACTGACAAAACTCTAATGCAATACAAACAGTCAGTTCTTGGAGTGTTTTAATTATTATTTATTTATATAGATAAATAGACATATAGAAAAACAATTTTTCTCCTTATAATTATAGTGTAAATATATGGATGTGGTGTGAGGTATGCAAATTATTTACAGTTTACGTGACAAACTAATTTTGAACGTATTTTGTAATTGAATTGCGGATGTTTGTTTATGCCTGAGTATCAGTAAAGTAAATATTGGTGAAAAATATATCTGTTTTGTTTCAGTATTTGAACCTGTGACTTATGCCGTATCACTATGTTGAGAATATTAAATGGTTTTACCATTTAGTCATGACGGTGTTATTTTTATGATTCAACTAACAAAAAGATCCACTCGGCGCAATGATAATATTTGAATTATTTATCCGCTCAAGTACGACAAAGCGCAGTGGGTTGTGCTGAGTATCAACATACAATGTCTAAATTAGGTTGAAGACGGTGAAGAAAGTGTCTTGGCACTAAGTTCCTCTCAAGCTACATATCTCCATAGTTGCCAGTGGCATTCAAGAAAAATGTAAAATAATTTAACCTTTAAGTGAACTTGTGGAATTTGGCTTAAGCTTCACACTTTTCCCGTACAGCAAGATGGGCAGAGAGAATCTAGTGTCAGCCTAGTATCAATACTCTGTTTTCCACTTCTGTCCGAATCCAAGACATTGTATGTAGAGTGGCGGTTCTGCTGTTTTGTTTTGCTTTGGTCTTCCAGAGCAGAGAAATGAAAAAAAATGTTACTCCCCCGAAAGAGGATTGAACCCATAACCAATCATACTTAAAGTCACACGCTCTCCCACTGCATAACGACGGCATATATATGTCTGTCTGTAGGGAAATAACGTGTGAATCGATAATGCTCTGTTAAGCGTCCCATAAAAGCTTACCGTTGTATGCTTTAAAAATCATAACGCTTGTAATAGAGAAAGGAATATGAAATAAAAGAATAAAAGTTTTAACTTTCATATTTTATTATGTGAAAATTTAATATATTTTGAATTTCATAATACATGTTATATACATACTAGTGGCGAAATATTCATATAACACAGTTCGAACCGGCTTACCTTTTGTAAATTATAACAAATAAATAAGTTATTAATAAATATAATCATTTTAGTCTATTTTAATTGATGCAAGACAATTTCAACGTAGAGCTAATCGGAATATTTATATTATATTCCAGGGCGAACCTAGATTTTTATTATATATTTTGAACGCCGGTACAAAAATTTCACATTTCGCCCAGTGACTCATACATATATTAGAACGAATATTAAATAACTTTATTATTATTGAACTACATGAAGTAAAAAAATGATATTGCAGACATCTTAAAGATTTTTGAGCCTTTGATCTCAAGAAATTGGTGATAAATTACTCAACACCTACCACTGCTAGAACCCAATGCGGCATCTTTTTTAAGAAAACGAGCAAAAACATTTGTATTAAAAATATTTATAATGATAGATAGGGTTTTGAATCCGTAACTATAGAGTCAGGTATTACAACTGAACCCCCTATTGTTAAGAATGTCCGTTCTTCATAATCTTTTTATTAAAAAAGTAATAAATTTTCATAACAAAAATTATATTTCTGTACTACAATTGTTCTGTTATATTTCATAGCCATTAGGTGTACGTGATGCAAGCGTTGCACGTGTTGCTTAATGAGACTTGCATATTAAGATACAGCTTTATAGAAGTCGATGCGCATTGATCTAATTTAGATTAATCTAAAAAAATACATATTTAGAAAACGTATAAAAATTTGAACGCAGCGGAAATTTTATACGTTTTCTAAATATGTATTTTTCAATTTCCTTAGTGTGCGAATAACACTTTAAAAATATGATAAAAAATTAGATTATCTTTATGTAATATAAATATTTTTTAAATATAATATAATTTTTAAAGAGTTTGTACTAAAAAAATATATCTGTATGTAATAAAAATATTTTTTAAATATAATCTAATTTTTAAATATTTTTTTAAAGAGTTTGTACTAAAGAAATAATGTGTGATATTGAGATATATGGTTATCAAATACGCACTCCAATATCAAGCTTTAGCTTTGACTTTTTCAGTATTTTTGCAGGTTCTTCCCACATAACCTCTTCTGAAGTAAGACCTCTACGGAGAACAATCCTTGGTATGAACTCACTGGTTTTACGACTATCTAAATTATTGAACGACAATAAGGACGGCTTAGACCCACTTGGAGAGTCATCGTCCAAATACAAATTTAAGATTATGTCTCAAATTTCAAATTGTAAAAATAAAAATATGTTTAATAATAGGTTATAACCTGTTTTCTTTATTTATTTAATGTAATGTTTGTGTATTAATTTAAATCTAACAATTTGTTAATTTTTACTATATTAATGCATGCTGTATCCATCTTAAAAGTAAAGTTTTAAGATATAATCTATACTTTTATTTAACTTTAAATAAATAAAATAAATAAGACACCGTTCTCTGCTTACTGCCGCAATTCGAGATATTGTGTGTTGAGTGATGGAACTTTACGCGCGTCTTACCAATGCGGAGAAATGTAAATTAAATGCATACTCACACCTAATTGAATCGTTTACAATCAGACAATGTGCCAGTGCACCACAGTTTTATGCTTCAAGTATCACGTATAAGTATATCTAAACCAATAAATAAAATTGGAGTATTTGTTTTTAATATTAAAATAACCACTTGTTACTAAATTCATATGTAAAATAATTTTTTTTTACAAATATATCTGTCAGTCTGTTTGTTCCTACTAATCTCTGAGACGGACCTATTTTGACGACACTTTTACAGGCAGACAGCTGATGTAATAAGCTGAGGTATTATTACCTAGGCTATTTTTATTTATAATTCCACACAGACGAAATCACAGGCACAGCTGATGCACATATAAATACTTACTATATAAATCAATATGTATATAATGAAAAAGATAACTTCACATTTTAAATACAATATTTTTCTCCTTTTACCTCTACGCTTGTAGAGCAAATTGTATAAATCCCACATTACATGCAAAACTTTACATTTTAAAGGACTCTTACAAGAACTACATACATATATTTAAAAAAAACATGTTAAGCCAAATGTTGGGATTTAACACCGCTTACTGCAGCAAAGCTCAGTCGTATTAAAAGTTGTAGAGAAGCTTAACAAGTTTTTTTTTTCTATGTTAGTCTAACTATGCCTTTTTACACTACGAATTTATACAGGATTCATTCAAGTGTTCTTTAAGCACTGAAAAAGTTTTTATAATGTGAAATGTTGTTCAATATAATTTGTGATTGAAAATAAATATTTATATTTTTTTTATATACGCTTACGTTTGACCACATCAAGTCTGATGCGAAGCGGTAATGTGCTCTACAATGGTCGTTTTAAAAGCTAGTTAGCTGTATCTAAGACTTCAACTTATTTTAAGTTATTTGCTTTATGTTAATAATTCTACTTAATAAATTTAGATAGTTATAAATAATAAACTGAGTTTTTACTTTATTTTAAATTGTCTTATGTTCTTAGAAACAAGTTTCCGTTTAATACTGCAATTTATGGCAGAACTTGGCACTCATTTATGTCTTATTAATTTTTCGGCGTCAAACACTTATATTCTTGGTATTAAACATGAATATCATTTTTAGATTTATATTTTTCGCGAGATGCTTACTTACCCACTATATTTCTATATCCATAAATGGGCATAGGCAAATCGGCAATCAACAGGGAGCACTGTACATTTTGATAGGTCTTGAGTCTTTGCTGCTCCATGTCTTATCAATCTTTATCATTTCTTCGAAAACTGAGCGTCTTAAGGTTTGTTCCTTTCCTTGAGAATTCGAATTCATCATTGATTAGGTAGATTTTTATATATAATAATAAAATAAAATTATTTAGCGTACACTGTTAAATTTATTAATAATTTATAATGTATTATCCCTATAAAATATTCCTCGCCATTCTCATTTCCTGTCCTTCCGGAAATCGATTTGTAACTACTACTGAAAGTCGTCACAACGACAGTAAAATCAAAACATGCTGACCTTTTGATAAAAAGGACTTAGTGGGGCAACGTCTGACTGTAAACACACTGTCATGGGTTTGGTCCTCGCTCAAAGGACCCTTTACATATATTTCAATTATTATTATTTTTATTTAATATTCAACTATTAGTATTTTATTTAACTGCTGTGACAAAGCGCGGCTGAGCCCTGCTACTTGTCACGCAACACCTTGAATTTAACCACAACACCGAGTGGAGTGTTTTGATACTAGGCTCTCTCTTTGCCTACCATACTTTGCAGTAAGTACGAGTATAGGGCAGATTTAAAAAAAAAAACAAAAAAATCTAAAAAACCTTTATTCATTAGATATTATTAAATACTTATTGTAAACAATGGATGCAACAAAATGTATCCCAGAAAATGGATCTCGATTGATACGTACGAAAGGTTTTTGTCAAATCTGTCATTATGCTCAAGATAATAGGTACGGGACAAAAGGGTCCGAAAGCATATGAATTTATAATAAATTATACGCTAAGTCCCACTCTAGGGGCTCCAATAGCAGCTTTTATACCCTTTTACATACATATACAACTTGTATAGTTAGTACAATGATAATTGATTTTCTGGAATGTTTTAAGCTTCTCTGATGAGGATAAAAATAGAAAGTAAATTAACTTTTAATTGTAATTCATTATATTAAAATAGAAGGTTTAATTTTTATTCTAAGACTGGCAGCTGCCCGCATCTTCGCGTGGACTTAATGACTCTTCCACACTAATTCTTCTTATCATTATAAATAGCTATTGCTTAGACGGCTTTTTATTATTTGTGTTAGTTTAGCTGGACTATTATGGTTCTACATTAGTTGTTCCACTCATCAAAATCAATTGTAGCCTAAGTCCTCCCCAGACTTTAAAGCTATGTAACAAAAAAGTTACATTTAAATCTATCCAGTGGTTATGACACAAAAAAAGTTAATCATCGAAATATATACAACTGTTCTGAAACCCAAGATAACTGTCGCCTGACAGACAACCAGAAACGCAAAGCTGAAACTAGCAGGTGTGGAAGGTGTAGAAATTAATTTGAAATAGTATAATACAAGAGTCATTAAAGTTTACGAAACCGAATTTTACGAACGGGCGACAACTATATGCAAAAGAAATTCCTAAGCAATCCATGAATTCACCGTGCGTAGGCACACGCACCAGGGGTTCCATCACGTTGCAAAGAGAGGAGCTCGAGCAGTGCCTGGACTTGATGACCCCAGTGTAGTCTTAAGCCTCTTTAACACATATGCTTTAATGTAAAAAAATACATAAGAAATTAAGGCTTCATCAATATGATTATATATATAATAATATAAATAAATATAATTATACTTGTATGAAGAAAATTGAAATTAGATCTAGGTATGCGTATCCAGTGCAGGTACAGTAAGAGGCCCCTCTTACTGTGCATACAGTATTTTATTACTATTAAAATAGCAATTTTTCACTATTAATATAAATATATTATAAATATATAGTTATATTAATATAATATATTAATATAATATATAAATATATATTTATATTAATATTAATATAAATAAGCAGTACAGTAATACTACTGTACTGATAAATACTTATCCATCTATATCTTGAGGCAATCGTGGCGCAGTGGGACAAAGTCTGACTGCAAATGCTATTTGTAATGGGTCATATACATACACACACATATATATATAATTATATATATATATACATAAAAAGTGATTTTGCTAATAAACGTTTTAATAAAAAAAATATATTGATTATCATATAAAAAATTGAACACTTTGTTTTTTTACCATTAAAAAATTGAATATAAACTTTATAAAATTTATAATAAGAAAAATTCTTAACGCTGGAGGTTGCTCACGTAATATGAAGAGGTTGATGACTGTGGACGAGACGAAAGATATATGCAGGGACCGTTGTGTTTGGCGCTTCGTTCTCTCCGACTTCCCCGAATTATAAAGAATAAATAATTTTCTTAATCAAATATGACTTCTAATGTTTATAGCAATTTATACACACTTAACATAAAACTATCATTAAAGCATATAATAGCAAAATCGAAAAATGTGACGTATCACCTTAATCTATCTTTTACGCATATCTTCACCCATAAAAGAACTTCAAATCAAAAATCACTCGCATTTCAAACTTTTCCATCATACATATATAACCTCGTTTGCATTTACGCTCGTGTAAAATTAATTTTAAGAGGCCCTCGGTAACAGATAAGTGGTTTACGCCTAATGATAGGCGACGACATTGCTGGATTAAATTTCGGCTGCTTTAATAGTGTTTGTCAGGTTCCAACGAGTTAGAAATTACCGCACCTTAACGACTTTAAATCAAAGCCAAAATTGTTAAAGAGATTTCACTTAGCTATAGCTAAGTGTTGAAACGGCTTGTGTTCTTTGGTTATTCTTTTTTTATTATTAAAAAGACCCACTGGTCCAGTGGGTCTTTTTAATCCACACCACATTCACAATCACTTTTTGTCCATTTGGTTTAATTTAATTTCAGGTTGGTAAAGGTGTGAAATATAAAGGTTTGAATGTATTTACGTAATGATTGAAAAATAATTTGTAGATTTGAATTCTAAAATTTTCTAAAATTTGCTTTTTATCTAGTTGTTTATTTACTGCGAGTGAGTTATTTATTTTACTATGTAGGAACAAATTTTTACTTATGATATTTTTCATTGTTAATTATTATTTATAGTTTTATAAATGTATGTTAATTGTATTAATTTGTTTCTTATTTGCTAGTTTTGTATGAAATATTTACTTAATTATTTTTTTTATTACAAGCTATACAGACTATATTAATTTACTTTTTTTGTAACGCCGTTATTCTTTTTTGCACGAATATTTTATGTTTACAAAATTTCGAAAACAAAGTTTCCCAAAAAACATATTTGTACAATTTCGATCGAGTTCTCATTTATTTTTGAGACATTTTGTCTGGCAATTTGTACAACACAGCTTTGGAGAGAGTTTCTCCTTGCATCAAAATTTCTGCCTACAAGCCTTTGTCTCCTTGGGTCCCCTTCCAAGACAGATAGAGATCACTTAAAACATCCCCACGTCCACTATGCGAGTAGTGACTGCCATATTCACGGCGGTGAATATCTGTTTTTCAATATACTCCGTATTGTTATCAGCTATCACCACCGTGATTAAAACTAGTTTCATACCGCGCATCGGTTTTATTACCATCGTGTACTCCAGTTTTGGGCTGACTCTACTCCAAGCTCGGACGTGCGGCTCTTGGACGATACCTCTGCCTACCTTGCGAGTGCATTTATGGAGTGTTGTATGGAAAACCTTGCAGAGTGTATATTTTGCTGGTGCCTGGGATGCCTTTAACAATAGGTCCGCTGCGACAGTCTGTCCCACTTTCTATGCACCGGGCAACTGTCATCAAAGCTTGCGGTTATAAGTTTCGATTTTAGCCGGTAGACAGTTCTCGTACGTTGGTTCGCTTATTTTGCCATACCCATACCCTACATTTTTTGCTTATCTACAACTCTCTGTTAGTCAATATGGACTCTTCCAGCTGTAACCAGTGTTTGCCGGAGCTTTGGAGATAACTGATGACCGGCGTTGACGCCGCCGATATCTGATGCTAGTATAATAATATGTTCTAAGATGCCGCCATTTTGGCTCCTGGGTATATTTAAGGTCCTGAAAACTATTTGCTTCGAAATTCTCAATAAAAACGTGGAAGCAGGAACCGCTGAACCCTACGACTCGATATCAGGATGTTAATCAGATCACGGAAACCGGTAACAAATATTTCTTCATTTCTCGGCTCTGATATCTAAGACCAAACGTGTGTTGAGTTACGCAACTCAACACGTATTAAATTCAGAGTGTCGTGACACTAGGTAATATTTAACTAACGTACTATGCGGAAAAAAGCGTGATACTGAAAGAAACATTTATGTACGAATGGTTATACTAAAACATGGAATAAAAATCAATTTCAATTACAGGTTCATCACTCAAATTCAATACTTTACAACAAATTTGCAGACGACGTTTATCAAAGGATTACTCGTCTATTGAACGCTGCAACGAATGCATCTTTTGTGCAACTAAAGAAGCATCAGAGTAAAACACACGTTCCTTGTTCCCTGATCAGGCAATAATACGGGCTGGTCTGCACAAAGGGAGTCAAATTGAAAATATATATGCAATTTCCTTTGGAACATTTGTCTAGCTTAAACCGTTTGGTTGTATGTTGTCCTGTATAAAATATTTAGATTGTTTTCAGCTTCTTTCTTTCAGCTCTTCGGCCTGAATGCGAGACGTGTTAACTCGCGGAACTAAACACTGTGCTTTGTCTTGCTGTCAGAGCAGAACAGTAAAAATCATTTTTATATAATTATTCCCCTAAGTGGAAATCAATCAATCACTGTACCTGTAATAAAATATAACTTTGTACACTAACACTAAAATTCAATAAATATAATTTAAAAACACTCTGAATTCACAAACTTTAAAGTACTTAAGTAGGCTGCGGTGTTTTTGAAACAATAGAAGTCAATTCTTGTCTAACAAAATTATCCTTAGAATTAATCGAAAGATTTTCAAATTAAACCTTAACTAAATTACTGTACAGTATATTTTACTTTGGCTTTTATAAAAAATTAGGTCTTTCTAAGTTTTCGAATAGAATGTTTTGTGGAAAGCCACTATGTACTAAGAACGCTTTTCAGTTTGTCTGTCGTTTACTTGTTTATAGTACGCCAGACCACCTCCAGCTATTTACATTCTTAGCTCAGCTGCTTTGAATGAATTACTCAATTCAATTTGGTTTCTTTTCTTGTAGAAAAAACCAGAATTTATAGAAAATTTTTCATAAACTATACGGATTTTGAATGAGCTATCTAAGAATTTAAATAGATTTATCATTTTTCAATTATTATGTAACAATATTTGATTCGTTACGGAAGTGATTCTCTACGTTTTTTTTAAATCTGATCTACTTAATGTATAGTGCTGGGTCCTGCCTATTGTGCATTGATTCGGCTTTGTCTTTAGGCACCAGAGAGAAGAAAATGAAAATATTTATAATTTGATTATACAACCGTGTGAGAATCGAACCCTCAACCAAAAGCGTTTACAGTCAGATGCTGTCCCACTGCACCACGTTGGCCTCAAAAAACTAATGATTTTCTATAAAAATCTATTGAACATTGATTATATACACGTTATATGACAAACATGTGCTGTTCAAGTTGAACCGTTAACAAATATTTACGGTCGATGCAGCGGTGTGCAATCACGGTATACAATAAATGATTTCTTCCGCCTCCAAACAAAGCGACGTATCTACAGTGATATTGAAAACAAACTGGCTTAGATTCTTTGAATGGAAATATTGACATAAAAATATTGGTTTCCGTGTATGACTAGATAAATGTAGATTTTTCTATATATTTTAAATTATTTCTTATACTGCCAATTGTAGAACCACAGCGAGGTTAAAAGAAAACCATGCGTACAGCGAGTACATAGTGTTATGACACTCCGTTCTCCACTTCCAGCCCTGATTCAAGACATTGCAGGTTTAATGGCGGAACTTAAATTCGCATTTTATCTTATCATCAGAGCGGAGATATAAACATAATCAAATAATAATCATTCCACCGAGTATGTATTTAACCCACAATTAATCGCACTAACAATCAGACGAAAATTCAAAACAATGAAAATAACTTAACTATACAAAAAATACCGAATAAATAATAATTTTGCCTGAGCAGGAATCAAACCCTTCTTCTTAGTCTCTCTCTAACTCTTGAAAGAGTGATCGTGGTTGATGATGATGCACTTTCACTAGAAACAGCAGTTCTTGCGATGGGCGTCCTGCTATGGTCTGTAGCGTCTCGGGTATTTTGGACTATTGAGGTTTGTGTTTCAGATATTATGTGATCCGACCAACACATAGGCAATCGACCGCGTGAATCGAACCCACAACCATACTAAAAGCTATAGCTATAGTCGTCAGTCAAATACTTCGTAACTGTTCCACGCCTGCAGTTCTTTCATAACTACCAGCTTTCCGTACTACCAGCGGCAATATAAATGCTGCGTCGTAACTAATTTTTCAAACTAGATCGAATTCAACGTCCAATTTTGTAAAGTTACAAAGGAAAAATAATATGTTTAATCATAGCTTATCATAAGTTCAAACAATGTTATTTTACATTTAAATCAGATAATATGGTAACAATGCCTAAATATAATGAAAATGTGAATTGACCAAATTTTGAACAAGAAACTTTTCAGATTAACGTTAATAAACTGTTTTTTTGTCAGAGAGAACCCTTTTTGACTAAAAATAAGACTGATATGGTGGTGTAATGTTAAAAATTAAATAACCTTTAAATGCAATGCAAATTTTTGTATTGAATCATCATTAATTGTTAGTACAATAATCTATTATACTTAAATTAAAGATAAATACTTTGATAATAGGTAAAAGCATCTACTTGTCCTAGTTTCTAACCTCATAGGAGTAATAAAGGAAGATGAAACCTAACTTAGCCAAAACGAAAATTACTTGCAGAACTCAAATTCTCAACATTTTCGCTTTCTTACTAACTTTTATTCGTACCGAAATTTCCTCGCAGATCTTACAATTTACAACTGAAAATATCGTTTAAAGTCACTTTAGTTCACATACCCACTATTTGGCTTTTAAGTGAAATAGAACAATCTTTTACCTTTCGTATGCAAGAACAAAAGCACATGCAGGACTTGGTAATTCAAACGAAATGCAAAAGTCAGTGGAGGTACGAATAGCTTCATTCAATATTCATACATTTGCACTAACCTCGGATTGAAGTATTTTAAGCCTTATGAGTTAAATTTAGAGTTCAAATTTAACCGTAATTTAGGTACACTTAACGGTTTACATGAAATTTTGCAGGTTAGGCCTTACGTCTCACCCTTAGGTGTTTTCTTTTTATTGCGACTTGAAGACGGTTGTTTCTTGTATAACAGGCTACAATGGGATTGTAATGCCAATAGTAATCGTTCCGTTTTATGTTCAAGTCCATTGTTACTTTGTTTAAATATACCTCGCTTGAATTTGTGTTAAAAACTATTTCTTTAGAGCCATGTAATATATTTTATATCATAACTTTGCAAGTACTAAACCATATGCGTTAGAGCTTAAAAATATGTTTGAAAATCTACCGATTTTTGAGATTGCCATATAATATTTTACTATACTTTATTTAAAAGAAGACACTTAAAGACTTCGATCAATGAAAACCTTATACTTATATGAAACTTAATATAAAAATTTAAGGAATTGCTTCACTTGTTCATTACTGTGACACTATAAATTCTCGCCTTTAAATGTTCACACAGCGATATTTCATACACAGTCACACAGGATACGATTGTTTATATGAAAAAAATACATTTTTTGTATCATGTCGCGATTGCTTCCAGAATAGCGGAACATTTCGCTACGGAAGTAAAGCCCGCAATAGTTTTGCAACATTGTATTTGAATTTATTCACAACATCCTCACTATATGGAAATTCAAACATCCTCTATTGACAGATTTTTAATCTTAGTCCTCGTCTTGGTTTATTATTTGTTCTAATATCATATTTTTATTACAAATACTATCATCTTTATCATCACTATAATCATTACAATTATCATCATTATCATCATAATACTGTTTCTTTGTTTCTCTATGAAGTATAGTAATTTGTACCTATCATCTTGTATATTGTATTTGTAGTATTATATCTGTGACATTGGACTAGCGTAAATTGTATGAAACGTTTAAACGAGTTATACGTGACCAATCTGATTAGTGTATAAGGTTATTATGGCACAGTGGGACAGCATCTAACTGTAAACACTACTGTGGGTTCGATTCCCGTTAGTTTAATTATTATAATTTATGCGTTTTGGTAAGATAAAGGGCACCGTTGCTTCCGCAAATCAATCAAATTGTATGAAACGTTTAAGCGAGTTATACGTGACCAATCTGATTAGTGTAAAAGGTTATTATGGCACAGTGGGACAGCATCTAACTGTAAACACTACTGTGGGTTTGATTCCCGTTAGTTTAATTATTATAATTTATGCGTTTTGGTAAGATAAAGGGGGCTTCGTTGACTTCCGCAAATCAACACGCAATGTCTCCAATTCAGGCAAAAATTGGATTTAAATAGTTTATCAAATGAACTATTTTCTTTTTTATAGGTATTCTTTATTAAATACTTTAAGTTGTTACATATTGTGTGATTAAGAGGGGAAAAAATCCTACGAGTACTAAACAAATAAAGCGAACTCAATGTTTATGTAAAGAAATAAAGCGGCATGTTTTAATAAGAAAATTAAAGATTCAGTGAGTCGGAACAAGGAGTGTATTACTTTCATCCATAAATTAAGCACATGATTTAGATCAAAGTTCACGTTGGAATGCTTGAAGAGTGCTCGTCTAAATTTTTGTATTAAAATTTACTACCCATCTATTCTGATTTTCTTCGAACTTTATGAACCGCCTATTGCTACACTAATTAAGAAATGTTTTAATATTTAAAATCGAATAGCAAAATAATAAAATTAAAAAAGAAACCCGCACATTTTAGATAAATATAATATTTTTTTGCAGCTTTACGTTTTATCCCATAGAAATGTTAGTAAGAGAGAGAGAGATAATCTAGTGTCATGACGCTCCGTTTTTCACTTTCTGCCCGAAACTGAGACATTTCGCGTGGAGAAGCGAAACTCAACGCCGCGTTTTATATTCGGTACCACAGCGAAGAAGTACAAATAATTTAAATATATAATTTTCCGCCTAGTGGAATTCGAGACATTACGAGTGGAGTGGCCGAGCTCAACTTTAAATTGCTTGAAAAAAAGTTGAGCCCGATTCTTTTTTAAATAATCTATATAAATTATAAATATTCCAAATAAATTATATATATAGCCAAAATATTTTTTACTTAAAATTAGCGTATACAAATTAAGCTGCATATCGGTTTTCAAAATCTTATTGCACTTGTCGCAATATTGTTATGACATTTGGAAAAATGCTGCACCAAAATTATAAAGTCTTCTAATATCTTTTCAAAATATGTCAAACTTGATATAATAAAAGAAATGTACGGAATATTTATAATAATACATTCGAACTTATCAATCTTTATCAGATTAATAAAAATAATATTTTATAAAAGGTGCTATATACATTGTACGAAAATATATTCAAAGTAGAAAATCTTTCGAGGAAACTACAACAGTTGGTTCAGGAACTGTCCTCTTAGATAAGTTACAAAATAACCCGTAATAAAGAGAATCTGTACCGTATCCCGCGGTTGTAAATAGAGTAAAAAGAGGTCTTTATTTTATTACACGGTGTACAAATCATAATAAAATAACAATTGCAATTTCTTTAATAGTTTTTTTTCAATTCATTCGGCATTTAAGATAGACGTTTACGTCGTGGTACAGCAAAAACTTGTACAGCTTTTGCAGTATTTTCTAAGATTCTTTGACTATGAACTATTACAATAAACATTTTTTCTTAAGCCTACGCTTTATACATAGAAGCCTGCTAGAAAGGCAGTAGAAAAACCAAGTCAAAACACTCTGTTCTCAGCTTCCTGCCGCCGCTACGAGTTCACTCGAGATGGTACTCAACACCGTGCTATATCTTACCAGAGCGGAGAAATTAAAACAAATTCAATATAACATTACTCCAAGTGGAGATTGAATCGACAACCATCAAGCTTTCAATCGGATGCTAACCCACTGCGCCACGTTGGTTAATCAATCAATAATTCATAGCAAAGTATTAGTAAAACTTTATCAATAAAGCAAATGCCAGTATGAAATTAAAGGTATCTAAAATAACTTTTCTTTTATTAGTTCCGTCTGTACAGCATGTGTAAGCCGAGACGTGTGAAATAGTTTCAAAGCAAACCATTCAAAAGACCTAAACGACTGTACTTTTTTCATTACCTACGCAACTGAGGCTATGGAAACCGCGAGTGGCTTTTTTAGTTTTTTATTATATTCACAATTCTCCCGTTTCATACAAGTCAACAAGGACGAAATAGATTAAAATAATATTTAAAAATAAAGTAGTAGATTACTATATTAGCGATATTTTCTTCCTTCTCTGATAAAAGTGTATAATTAAGTGAAATTACTAGGTTTTATTTGCCAAACGCCCAACATGCGTGAAAATATGAGTTATTTTTTATGTACAAAAAATAAATAAGGCAATTTCAATAACCCGCTTTTACCGCACAGCGGGGTAGTCTGAGTCAAGACAAAATCAAATAATTGTATTCAAAATAAAAAGATACATGTTTAATTTTTTGAACGTCAAATAATTTACCAGTGAATTTACTGTGTAGACAGTCCGTTCATCACAATTTGCCTGACTTTGAACCGTTGCATACTTAATCTCCGATTGGGAATCGAACCCACAAACATCGCTGTAATAAATAACGTATTTCACTAATATTTTCAAGAATTCTTCAGTATATCATAGATAATAATCTAATTCTACCAAGAAATCACAATTCTCATAGCCATATTGTAAGTCCTAAACTGTCACCGCGGTTTTATTGTTTTGCACCGCAGCGACTTAACAGGCTTGTTATTGTAACGAGTAACTCTCTTTTCGCTTTTCGAGTCTCGCTACAAGTTCCTAGCAATTTGCGGGCGTTGTTGCGAAAAGGCATTAGTTCCTAATACTTGCCCCCTTAATTCTGAGGGCGATATTAAGGAACTTTAGTAATCCGCATTGCGAACACAAACATTGCTCAAACGTAATTTTCGGGTCGCGACGATGCACGATGTGTCGAAGTTATGGAACTTTTTAAACTGTTGAAAATTTCCCAAGTTGCTCGGGATTTATGTATAATGGCTACGTTGTTTTTGTGTTTTTTGCTTATGTTGGAATTTGTTTTCTCTTGTGTATAACATTTTAAAAAAAACGTATAAGAAATTGTACGTAGTGGGATTCGAACCCACACGACTTTTTAGAGTTATTACTTATTATTGTTGTTAGCATCTCTGTAGAGAGGTTTTTACAATCTTATTTGCTTAGCTATCCACATATTATTTCAAACAATCGTATGGAGACAATGATATTTTTTTATCTATATATATATATAATAAAAGAGTAGAAAAGTTAATACTGTACATGAAATATTTTGGAAAATTTCAATTGGGTCTGTTTATTCAATAAAAGAAGCGAAAAATCCAATCATAACGTAACATTTTTGTCTGTCTGTCTGTCACTTTGGGTGTCAATCAGGCAGAAACTGCTAGACAGAAATTAATAAATTTTTTAGTCTATAGTCCAGAGGTACATAAAGAATAGTTTTTATTTTAATGTCTATGTAGTTTTCGCAAAAGAAATAAAAAACTGAAACCATCAAATTACTATATAAACCGATAACTACTTAATAGAAATAAATATTTCTTTACATATCAATAGCTTAGAGTCTGGAGCTACATACAGGCTAATTTCATCTTGAACTTCAATGTTATTCCCATAGGAAAAAAAAACATACGACACCCTCAAATTACATCGATTACTCGCAATGTTCCTTCTAATCTGATTCAGTAATGTATTTATTAGAACATTGAAATAATATTAAGAAGATATATGTACAATTAATTCACAAGAATTATTATATATGAACGAATTTTAAATTTTAGATATATTTCATCGATCTATAAAGAAAGTACATGGCCCGCCATCTGTTATCGAATAGGTGGTGTTTCTACAAAAGCAAAATTATTTAAGTTAAATATGTAGCTAGGTAATTGGTTGAAAACAAACGTTTTATAATAAACGTACAGCATACAAAACATTTTTTTTAAACTAAGTTACCAAGAAATGCAAAGGTTACAATAAACATATAATGCACAAACACAAACTATTAAAAACCAAATTATTCCTTTTAATATCCATACTCATACATATCTTAGAAGATATTACAAGTTTGACGTAAGCGGGCGGAGTGATCGTCACGTCGGGTTAAATATGTTTAATACGTCGCGAATGGCAGCAAAGGAGAGCGGGAAGCTAAAAAGACTGCCTTGCCTGAAATACATAAAAAGTAGAAAGTAGAGACTCGCAACTGCGCCTTTTAATAAAATATGTAAATATTTTTCAAGTGTTTTAAAAATATGTAATATTACTTTGTCTGGAATCACTTATAAATATGTTCAGCCTGGTCATTTTAATACAAAACAAAAAATTTATTAATCATCATCATCCTCAAATCCGAAAAAACTAAATAGCTATTAGTCACGTAGTGTACGCAGGCGAAGCCGCGGGCGGGTCGCTAGTATTAAAATATTTTTAAAATGGTTAGGATATGAAAAACATTTTTCTAAAAAGTATTATTTTTTTTATGTAATAAAAAATATTTGTGATAAGCATCATCCTGTCATATCCCAAGTGTGTGAATAGGACTTTAAAAATGTTAAAATAATTTGTTTTCTTATTTACCTATATATATATCTACCAGCTGTGCCCGCGATTTCATCTGCGTGAAATTTTAAATAAAAATAGCCTAAGTAATAAAATGCCCTTATTACATCAGCTGTCTGCCTGTAAAAGTCTCGTTAAAATAGGGCCATTTCAGAGACTAGTAGGAACAAACAGACTGACGGATATATTTGTAAAAAAAACGTTATTTTACATATGAATTTAGTAACAATATATAAAAATTGATCCCTTGACGCAGTAGGAAAGTGTCTGATTGTACTGATGATAGCCGAGTTAATTCTCACTTCCTAAAATGATTATAATTTGAAAAACAAACTTCTCATTTTTCTTCTCTTGTACGTAAATCTAGTTAAAAAGTGCAGAATTGGGGTCTCCTCTACAATAAATTATATTTTTGCATTTCTCAAGGGATTCTTGTTATGTTTTTACGGACGATGTTAAGACAACACTAGCACCAATTTAAAAGTTCATATCACACGTTGAAAATTCTACATTTTCCATGCGATATCGTTAATTTGCATCCAGACGCAGCAAACGCCTTCTCCGCGGCCGGAAGTGAACCGTGCTGTAAATGTATCGTTGTAAGAGCAAACACAGACTCATCTCCGCTAAGAAAATGCCGCGTTTTAAAATAAAATGAAATGCAAAGTTTTTTTAAAAAAATAAAAAAATGCTCGCACATTGCTGTACGTTCTAATGGTCGTGTTTGAGCTAGATTTTGGTAAAAGCTGAAATTGCTGTAAGGTTTTTAAACAGCCTTTAAATGTGAAGTTTTCTGTATTATATGGAATCTGCGATGATATTGAATAAGTTAAATTAATATATAACGTTGAATTCTTAATAAAAATTAGAATTAGTTCAATATTCAGCAGATGTTGTTGAAATATTCTATAATTATATTTTATTTATCTATATCGAAACTACTGGATGGATTTGAAACATATTTTCTTCTTCCTTTAGTATTTTTTGCATTATTTCTACGAAAAACCCTTTGTGATAAGAGAGAATGCTATTTATAAAGTATTTGAACTATTCTCACAGAATATGATAACCATTTTTTGAATAACGATTCTCAAAAATATTCTTTGGAAAGTAGTAAAGCCTCTCTATACAAATACTAACAACAAAAAAATGTTGTAATAAGTTTAAAAGAAAGGGGTCGAATCCCGCTACGTCCAGTAAGTGATTTTCATATCCTAAAAGTTATTTAAACGTCTATGATCTATCCGTCTACAACAAGTAATGTATTAAAAAGTCCTTCAATATACTATAAAGTAACTGTCTGTCTGTCCATTTATCTAATGTGTAAATGTATGTGTCACGGCTAATCTACTAAGCGATTTGCGATCACATTTGATATTGTTAGTTTGAAGCCTGGAGAAGGACATATGCTGATTTTTATTAACACGCCACGTAGATGAAGCCACGAGCAGATGCTAGTAATATTATATTATACTAAAAGTTAAAGAAATGTTAATATATTTATATTATTTATATATCATAAGAATAGAATCGCAGACCACAGAAAATTATATAAAATGTTTGGTAGAAATATTTAATATACGTAACAAAAAATGAAAATAGTAGAGGCTATCGTGGTGTATTGGGACAGCGTCTGACTACAAACGCGATTTGTTGTAGGTTCGATTCCTCCTGGGTGAAATAAACATATTTAAATTCCTCGCTCTGGTGAATAACAATAGTATATAGAAATACAAAGTGAGGTGGACAGTGGAGAATGGAATGTCTTGACTCTAGGTTTTCTCAAACTATCCTGCTATGCTTCAAAAAAAATTACACCTTTAATTCGGTTATCATACAAACCTTGAATCGATTAACCTAATTATCGAACATATACATAAAAATAAACACTTTGTATTCAGAAATTTAACTTTGAAGCTCATATTTAACCTACAACTATAAACCAGGACAATGCAATTACTGTTATGATTTCCGTAACAAATAATTGCGCCTCAGATTGTCGTTATCTCAACCAGAATCGGCTGCGGTGAATGACGATTTCCGTCCGCGCATTACGTGTTGGAAATGTAGGGACGTAGTGATAGGCGAAGCGTGTTCCACTTATTACTTTTTTCTCATAATATCTTCCGTTTAGGCTCATCCCGCAAGAAAAATATTAGCATTGGCTAAAAATTGTATAAAATAGTGCAGTAACTTTATATTATACAAACTTGCGATTCGTTCGTGGCTTCAACTGCGTATACTTCAGGACTATAAGTATTTCGTTGTTTCCCCTTTGCTTTAATTTATAATTTTGACGAATTATGTAAAATTATTATCATTAACAGACAATATCTAAACAGTGAATTGAATACAGTTTCAACCAACTTAATAAAACAGTTATTTTATAGCAATGTTGTCGAAAGAAATTGCTTGCATGGATCTTGCGACACAAGTGTAGGCGTAACGGCCCCCTTTAAAATAAATTAGCGCCCATTTCCAGTTTTCGAGCTCCTCTCTCTACACAAAACGTGAAATAATTCGCATATTTCTAATTATACATGTAAACTCTCTTAGAAGTTCGCTTATAACTCTAGTCTCGCCACGCGTCACCCTTTCATTGTCATGCTGCGGAAACTTAATATCCTACTAGAGATCGAGGGCCTATTGTGTGACTCTCATTATAGGAATATTACAGTTTACTTGCACACTAACAGATTAAATGCATACAAAGGACTGGACCTTCCATCCATCTCTGAAAAACCTATTATGTGGACAGTGGGCAGAAATTTCTAGTGTAATTTATGTGGGCGTAATATAAGATTTTTCTTTTATTATTAGTAATTCCATTTTATATTTTCTATGAATATATAGAGTTTTATTTTAAAATATGGGATTTTTAAAGAATGATTATACAGAAAAAGGTGATACAGGTTTCCCTATATCACCTTTTTTAAAGAAAAGGAAGGTTTTCCTTTTGCAAAGGAACGGCAACAAAAATGTCAATAAGTATAGTTTGCACGACTAAATGATCTTGGTAATCTCTTAAGAAGCAATTAAATTGTTTTACGAAACTAAATAGTGAGAGGCCATCGTGGCGCAGTGGGAAAGCATCTGACTGTAATCACGATTGGTTGTGGGTTCGATTCCCACTTAGGGAAATGATTATAATAAAAATACATATTTATAAGACGTATAAAAAATTGAACGCAGCGGGATTCATATTTTTATAAATTTTTTATCGATTTATTAATATATCTTTTTCAATTTCCTAAGTGTGCGATTAACATTTTAAAAAATATACAAAAATATAATAAAAATATTTTCATTTCGTGCTCTGGCAAACACGACAAGGCACGGCGTTTAGTTCCGCCACTCAACACGCAATGTCTCCATTCCAGACGGAAATTCTGAAAGTGGAGAACGGAGTACTTTGCCCAGTGGCAAAGTACTCCGTCAATAATACAAGAAACCAGTGTTTCTTTCTGACTACCCTGCTATAGGCTAAAATAACTAAAGGTAGGTATTAAGAAATTGATGTAATATTTGATATTTTAATATTTGATAATGGCTGCGAATCTGAATTTAAAATCAAGCAGACGGAGGATGGAGGTATATATCAAATTTGGCATATTTAAAATGCAGGCAGCCTTTATTTTTCATAATATTGAATATAATGCATTAAATTATTAAAGTAAATATTATACAAACTACAAACTACTACGTGTATGATATACAAATACCTTCGTATAAAGTGACATACACATTACCAAAGCAACGCGTATTTAACGAAACTAGTTGAGACTAATTGAGTGAATTTATTCAATTTCGTTGTTATATTTTACAATAGATTATATTTAACACCTTATTCAATACAAAGTTATAAAATGTTAATCTATAGAATACCAGGTATCTTACAAATTATTACCATTTGCATCTAAACCTGTGACCAAGTACTATCAGTGGCAATAATGGCTTCCCCGAGGTTCTGGACACGAGAGTATTTCACGTATAAAACGCTAACTGAATGGGGGCTGATATATATGAGAAGGCCAAGTGTAAAGAGTGTTGTGAGAAATTTTATATAGATTGTATTTTTCTTGACGATTTAGAAACTTAGTGACATATCACTTTTCTCTTACACTTTAATAGTAAAAACCCTCCTGTAACATAAGATTCCTTTGTTAACATTTTTTTTAAAGTGTTATTCCCCCACTAAGGAAATTGAAAAATACATATTTAGAAAACGTATAACAAAATATATATTTAATAAATAGTATTCTCTCTTGCCAGATGATTGTTCGTAGAATTATCTTTGGGTAGCAGAAATTTGTAAAAATCTCTCTACAGAAAAGCTAACAACAAATATAAGTTGTAATAAGCGTATAAGAATTTCATCGTAGCTGGATGTAGCTGGATGGCGCGGGTTCAAATCCCGCTGCGTTCAAATTTTTATACGTTTTCTTAATATGTCTTTTTCAATAAGATTCCTTTTCAAATTCAGTTTCAAAATATCCTTTATTTAAATAGACTTTTGCAAGCACTTTTTAATCGTCGAAGGAACATAAAGCTACCACCGGCTCGGAAGGCAGTTCTGCTGAGAAGAGCCGGTGAGAAACTCAACAGTTGTTCTTTTCAATATATAAAATTTACAATTTTGTAATTTAATACAGTAGTAGCTAACCTGCACCAAACTCGAAATCATATTACTTCCACACATTTTTATCTTTCAAATCTTCTACAGAGTAATAAGCTTTACTTATTAATATTGTCTTTATAGCAGCTTTAAATTGCTGGAGTTGCAAATCTAGCATAGGTTGTGGAATCTTATTATATATGCCCATAAAAGATTTATTTACTTTTTGGAGGCGATAACTTCGTGTTTTTCATTCATGTATATTTTAGCTATATTAAAAAAAAGACAAAATCTCTGTATTTGTTCCGTATAAATCTACCAAAATTTGTAAAAGTTTTACCTTTTACTTTAAAAAGAACGTAACTTGCGCCATGTCCCAACGTATTGAATAACAGCGGAAGTTCCCCTCACAAAGCGTTCGAAACGCAGACAATGGTGGCCTGTACTTCCAACACCATGCTATCGCGGTTCAATTAAACACTGTAAAGAAGACATTTTTGAATATTCCCACAATATAATCCAAGTGGTACATACAATATAACGTAGTATACTATTCTTTGCGAAAAGAAAAAGTTGGCCTTTGTTACACAGAAAATATCATCACACAGCATCTTATTGTATACGGCGCGGGTTTAAACAAAATTACAGTTCGAATATGAAAATAATTTTTAAAAATCGTATAAAAATTTGATGCATTCTAAATGCATGATAAATGCACGCTCAGTCGATTTCCAAGAGGCGCGGGTTTGAATCCCGCTGCGTTCAAATTTTTAAAGTACGTTTTCTAAAAATGTTTTTAATGTCTTAAGTAGTGTACGTGTGTAAGTGTGTGAATAGCACTTTAAAACTGTTACGAATAAAAAAAATACAGTTACAAATTGTGTTTAAATATTTAGACTTGGTGTTCGTGTTTTTAAAGGTTTTCTTTAAGTCTTTGGTGAAGATAAACTAACTTATTAGCGCTGTGATTTAAAAAAAACTGTGGAAACACACCTAATAGTACACAGAAATTAGGAAAAATAAATATTATGTTTTGTTATATTTCTATAATAATATGAAAGCATAGCTATTTTTTACAATCTTTCTAAGTTTGCTCACTGCTCGTGTTGGTTGATTGATTGACATTGATTTATTGGACTTCATTATGTATGGTGTCCGAATAAGGGGAGAATGGGGAAATTTATAATATACGCACATATAAAACTGAATATGTATTTATACGTCATCACAAAAATTATATATACGAGCAATCCCTTCGCATTTGTGAAATATATGTTTTTGTTACATTCAATAGCTGAAATCCGTTAAAATATAATATTTATAAACTATCACATTTGATATCGTAGTAAATACTATAGTGTTAGGTTAAACATCATACTTTACTATAAAATTTACATATATTTTACATAGCACATTATAATATAATTTTATGTTATAAAATGTATTACAGGTCATCATGGCGCAGTGGGACTAACATCTGATTATAAATGCCATTGGTTGTGAGTTTGATGCGCTGCCACTCTTAACTAATGATTTTATTTCAATTATTATCACTTTACTCACTCCGTTATATACTGTACAACGCCCGGCGTTAAGTTTCGACAGTCAACACATAATGTCTCAATTTCGGGCAAAAAAAAGTAGAGAACGAAGTGTCTAGACACTAGATTCTCTATGTCTACCATTATGTGCGGGAAAAATCATGAAACAGAACAAAACTCAAGATAAAAATCTTATAATTTGATCAAAATAGCAATAGTTACTATAAAAACTGCCAAAGATAAGTCATTAAAATATCTCTATTCTCAGTATCACATCAATACTGAAATATGAACACAATAATATAACAGGCTATAGGGAAAACATCTCTAACAAAATTCTAAATTCGAATACAAATACTTGCATCGGAAGCAGTACCCCGACGTGTGAGGCGTATCTTAAGTGTCGACTACCGAAACGAACGGAACTGTACCTACAGAGAAAGGCAACTGAAACGACGCTTTAAAACCGACTTTGCGGTAGCAAAGTCGCACACACGAATATTCATATGTGCATTACATTGGAGAATCAATTTATGCTTAAGAAGCACGTTTTAAAGTCAAAAACACTAACAGTAGGATAAATTGAAATTAAAATTTTATGTACTTAGTTTCTGGCCTTGGTAGCGCAGTGGAATAACACCTTATTACGAAAGTGATTGATGACGGGTTCGATTCCCATTCAAATGAATGGTTATTTATATTTCAATTATTTTCATTTCTATTTCAATTATCTGGTGTTGGTGGTTGGTATAAAATGGCACGTCTTATAACTTTACCCCATTGCAATGTATTTTAGCCGGTTCCACTACGATAGTTACAGATTCGAATTCTTCTCTCACTTTAATTTCAATTTTTTCTTGCAACTTCACGCTTTGTCCTGCCTGCATAGTATGTTTTTCTATATGTTATTATATAACTTATAAAAAATTGACAAATATTTTAAATTTACCTTTCTTATTCCTTTGATGTTATTATTTTCTTTCATACGACGGTATATATAAATACGACATTATATATAACTACAAATAGTTTCTCAAACATGATATATGTTCAATAAAGTTAAATATACATTTACTACTAAAGCGGTCGAGACGGAGATGAATCTCACGAGCCCTTACTTCCCCAATGCAGTGCATAAATCACTCCTCGCTGATACGATACGTCGGCGTTTCTAACTATAATTGTATTATATAGCGTTGTAAGTAAAGTACTCAAGTATTTTGTGTTTATCAAGGAATAATAAAAAATCAAGTTATCGTGGTGCAGTGGGACAGCCTCTGACTGTGAACACGATAGGTTGTAGCTTCGATTCCCTCTCGGCGGAAAAATTGTATTAAAACTAATTTCCTTTATACACACATAGTACTTAAGGCGTGCGGCGTTAAGATCTGTCTTTTATCACACAATGTCTGGATTTCAAAGCGAAAAGTGAAGAATGGAGTGTCTTGAACTAGGTCCCTGCTATGCAGAAGCTTGAAGCTGCAATAAAAAAAGGGCTTATATGTATATATTCAACGTTTAAATTAAACACACTTTCTTAATCTGAAATTAACGATTTTATATTTAAATATCTGAATTCAAGTGAGAAGTGAATAACGAATGATTTGGTTTTTTTTTAATTACTGTGACTTAAAAATCTATAAACTGTTGATTTAAAAACAATCTTAAATGTAATAAACTATTTAAGCTTTAATTGTATGAACAGCCTTGTATAGTATTTACTATTGTTTTCATTCTCACGTGGCTTGAAAACAAGTATAAATCATTAAGTATATTATCCACTTTCCGCCCCTTTAGAAACATTGAGTGTTAAGCGTTACCACATGTAAAGCTTTGTTTTTGCTAATAGGAATTAAACCTAAAAACATTACATACAATCATATATTTTATTAATTATATACTTTTTAAAAAATAATACTAATCTAAGATGATGATGATATATATTATTTTGAGGCCCTCGTGGCGCAGTGGGACATCGTCTGGCTGCAGGCGCTGCTAATGGTTATATTTAAATTATTTTCATTTCTTTGCTCTGGTACGAAGCATGGCAATGAGGACGGAAATTTGAGAATGGAATGTTTTGACATTAGATTCTCTCTGACTACTTGTTTTTTATGAATAAGTTTCAAGTTCATAGTTTTCAGTTTCAACATGGCGTCGAATATTATTACTAAAATTAAAATATATATATATATATATATATATATAAATTTGTGGGGTTTTAAATAGAACGCCGATTAATAGGCTATAGATGCTTTTTTTCGCTACGCCGTATAAATGGCTAACGGATACTAAGTAACTTTTAAAGGCGGCTTACGTGGGTATCTATACATATAATAAAAATGTAACTGATTGCTGTCTGTACATGGAATATATATGAAAAAAATATTATTGGGGGCATTTAGCTATATAATGATAACACAAACACAAAACAATGATTTTTAATATTCTATTCTGTTTTTCTGTTTACATAGCACATTAATCTCAGAAACGTTTATACTGAATTATATGCAATTTAACTATTGTATTGCGGTAAACTTTTCTTAATATTTATTGTTTATTTCATTTCAATCGGCCCACAAACAAAAAAGTTTGCTAGTAATAAATAAATTTAAATTCATATAATAACATTACATACAACCGAAATAGACATTTTACGATACGTTTTCAGTTAACGAGAAGAAACTCCGTATCATTCCATGGTCTCATCGTTCGAGTACTCATTGCCTTGCAGGGTCATAGGAGCTCGGTTAATAAAGTGGTATATATATAGTATAATATATACTAATATAAACCAAATTTCCTAGTAATTATGTATGTAATTATGTTTATATTATTTTTTTATTTATAAAAGGCATATATATATATATATCGCAATACAGTACAATGACTTTTTAGTAGACTCTCTGTGAACAAAATGACTTGAAAATGATTAGTTCATAGTTTCAATACAAATAATTCGACTAATATCAAAGTGTATCTGTACGGTAGCTTATTGTAATGACATAAAGCTTGCAATTTCACCATTATCTCTATTGAATGGCGGTGCGCTCAACGCTATATAATTAATTGCTCGTCTCTTGACCCTAAGTGTAATTCAATGTTTTAGACAGGACAACCTAATATGTAAACAGTTTAATTCTATTCAAAAATACTATGCTGGTGTTTATGTGTGGAATTACATACTGTTTGCACTTTGAAATAATATTATTATTATGAATTTAATGTGAAGTTATATTAATAAGAAAAACTGTGCTTCTCGCCGGCTCTTCGTAGCAGAACTGCCTTTCGAGCCGGTGGTAGCTTACGGTAGCACTGGCAATATTGACACTTTTTATGATTTGAACATTTGTTTTTTTTAAATGTTATTTATACATTTAGGAAATTTAAAAACATATAACCCGCGTCTCTTGAACTTGAACGGTTTTCGAGAGGCGCGGGTTCAAACCCCGCTGCATAAAAATTTTTATACGTTTTCTAAATATACGATTCTTTATGTTAATAGGTGATCTAAAAGTGCTTGTAAAGTATATTTTGACTTGATTTCATTTGATTTGAAATTTGATTACCTAATTTTAGTATAAAATAATACATAAAATTTTTATAGCTGTTTTATGACCTCTTTTTATTCTCTTAGAAAACTAATTTTAATTTCATCAATTTTATATATCTAGGTTGAATTAATTTCTGTAGTCAGTTGTCCGACGTGGGCTTTTATCATATGCTACTTGTAGTCAAATAGATATAAATGAAAAAAAACTGACATTTAGAATATTAACATTCTTAATGACTAAATATAATCAATCAATACTTTTATACATTTTTAAAGTGTTATTCACGCATTTGGGATATGAAAAACAATTTTTAGAAAAGAAATATAAGATTTGAACGCTTCTAGACTCAAAGCCGCTCTTGGAAATCGTCCAAGCGCTTTTACCCCTAAGCCATACGTCTATATCCAGCTACGTTGAAATTCTTATACGTTTGTAAAACTTATATTTGTTGTTACAATCTCTGCAAATTCTACAATTTTCTGCAAATTTCTGCTATCCAACGGTTATTTCTTAGAACAATTGTCAGAGTAGTTTTGGACATTTAGCAATAATTTTGATTTTAATATTCTAATCGATGGAATTTAATTAGATATTATATTATTATATATGCAATTACTGTAATAAAGAGTAAGTATCTTTATAACAATAGTATATTTCAATATAATATAGCTTGAGGCCTTCGTGGTGCAGTTGGACAGCTTCTGGCTGTAACCGCGATCGGTTGTGGGTTCGATTCCCTCTAGGAGGAGTATTAAATATTTGCATTTGTCCGCCGTGGTACCTATGACAGAGCGCGGCGTTGATTTCCGCCACTCAACACGCAATGTCTCGAATTCGGACGGAAAGTGGAGAACGGAGTGTCTTGACATTAGGTTCTCTCTACAATTATATCATTTTTCAAGTATGGCACATGATTAAGAAAATACAAACGTATCTTCATATTTGTAACATTATTTTGTTCAATCTATACGTTTTGTAATTCTACATACGCTACCGTGGTACCTGCACTAGCTTTAACTATCTTGATTCAACTAGTCTTATCCTTCATAAAATTAAATTTTATTAAATATTTACATAAAACTTAGCTCAGTTTCACTGACTTCTTTCATATTAAGATTTCGAATGATATTTAAACAAATTAGCATTTAGAGTTTCTTCGTTAATTGCTGCAGAAATTGGTTAATTTCATAAATGAGCCCAGTCCAGAGAAGTCCAGTAGTTTTATATACTTTTTTTCCAGCTTCTGTCTTTATCCCGCAAAGCACGGTATGCAAAGAGAACTTGTTGTCATAAGATTTCGTTCTCCGCTTTCCGCCTGAAATTGAGACATTGTATATTGAGTGGCGGAACTCAACGCTGCGCTTTTTTCTTACTAGATCCAGGAAATAAATTAATTTAAAAATATAAGCACTCTTCCGTGTGGGGATTTATATACAACTAATGTATCTTTCTTTACATGCATAATTATATAGAATAAAAAGATTTCATCAAATATTATAATATATAATTTTGCTTTAATAATCATTAAAGCCGTACATTAATCGATACGAAAACAAAGATCGGTAAGATTTACACTATATTTTGTTAATGGACCTCTTATATTTTGTTGGATAGAGAGATGGCACCTTCAAGCTTCAGAGGTTCTAGTATCAACACAGTCCTTTCACCTATATCATCCAATTTTGAAACATTACATTTATAGTGGCGGGTCTCAACGTCGCCTTTTGTCTTATCAGACTGAAGAAATTACATATATTTAAAAAGTTATTTAAATATAATCATTATCCTGTGTTTGGACCAAATAAATTATAGTCGATTTCCTAATACCTTTACGTTTACCTACACTGAGACTTTCGAGAGACGTGTGTATTTAAAATAAATATAAAAATGTATTAGTAAAAAAAGTAAAATATTATTTTTATAGACATATTTAGGAAAAAATTTCAATTTCCTAATTGTGCGAATAACACTTTAAAAAATGTTAAATAAATATACAAAAATTGCAAACAAATATATTTCTTTTACACAAAAACACCATGTTTTAATAAAATTATTTTTAATAAAGCACAATGTCTCGAGTTTGGGTTTAAAGTGGAGAAAAAAGTGCCTTGACACTAGGTTCTCTCTATTTATTGTACTCTATAATATAATACTTACTCTATAATACATATTTTTTTGAAAAAAACAGATTAAATTATTTATTTTCACAAATCATATAATACTAGGAATTTTGATAATAAATATTACAGGTACCTATTAATCAACTCCACTGGAGTTCACATGAACTATTTACAAATTTCAAATAAAATTTTGGTTCACAGAATTTTACATTTATATTTTTGAGTATTTGGCGTTCTTTGAATTTAATTCTCATTTGTATGATTTATCATTTCAGCGCTTAACTTATTGAGTGTCCAGTTAGCCTTACATATACATATAATATAGCTTATAACAAAAAGCATCCCGCATAGCACGGTAGTCAGAGAGAACCTAGTGTCCACACACTCCGTTCGCCACAAGATATAAGATCAAATTATATCTTCATGCATATATTAGGATTCATATTTATTTATTTGTTTGAGAAATTGGAAAATATATAGCTTTTTACATAATAATAAACATAAAACAAATAACTAAAACAAAGGCCAATAAAGTTTCCATTAAAAAGAAAAACCAAAAGTGAAATAAAAAAATGAATTAGACATCATATAAACATAAACGTATACCTCAATTACAAAAATAAAAAAAAATGTATTAAGTATGAGTATAGTGGAAAAGGTCTCCACTGTCCGTTACTTTAGAATACTGTTAAGGGTGGCGGAACTCAAAACCGTGCTCTGTCTTAAAACTAAACATTTTAATGTTTTAAAATAATATTTACACACTTAATATAAGAAATTTGATAAGATAATAAAACAGTTACTTACTTATATTTTTCTTTTAAGTTTTCTATCGAACCTATGACCACCACCGAAGGCAATCAAACCAGCCTCTTTATATACTTCAATACTTGTACGTCATATATTCGCGTGTACTATACAACTAAGCTAAAGCAATTTATTTCCGTATGCATAAGTGCCAAAAACTTGTGTTCAGATCAACATATTCATGACATGCGCTACATAATAATGCGATATAACGAGGGGTGGGAAAATCGCTTATTTTGCTATGAACGAAACGTAAATATCGTTATGGTACAGTGGTGTGCTTAACTACGAACACCGCTTGCCTTTGGTGGACTTCAGTTCACATTCCAGAGGTCTAGAAAATTTGTATTATGCATAATAAGTATTAGTAAGTCTGTAACGGTCTTTTTTTAAGGTTTTATTTTATTTTACTTTTGATTTCCTGCATTTCGTTTATTTTTATTTCATTTTATTTAATTTTATTTTTATTTAATTTTATTTTTATTTAATTTTATTTTTTTTTTATTTAATTTTATTTTTATTTAATTTTATTTTTATTTAATTTTATTTTATTTTTATTTCATTTTATTTTATTTTTATTTCATTTTTGATCTCCAGCTCAAATGAGACAAATTTATTGACAACTGACGTCATATTCAAAATTCCGTCTACATACAAAGCCATCGTGTCGCAGTGGGATAGCGTCTGACTGTAAATGCGATTGGTTGTGGGCTCGATTCCCACTCAGGAATGGTTTTTTTATATTTTTATGTCTCCGCTCTGGTATCTAAGACAAAACACGGCGTCGAGATTCACTCAACACGCAATGTTTCTATATTGGACGGAAAGTGGAAAACAGAAAGGCATGACACTAGGTTCTCTCTGCCTTTGCGGGAACAAGTGTAAAGCTAAGAAATAAATCTACATATTTCAAAAACTTCATATTTATTAATATGCGCATATCTATAATCCAAAACTGCACCTTGTTAAGTCAAATTGAAGTACACTGTATTTTAACATATTTTTCCACGCGGGATTTGAGCCTGTAACAATCGATCGTCAAACATTTATTATTGGTGAAAAGCTTTACTACACGTATTAGATTAATAACCTAAGACACTTCAGTATCAAAGCGAGTGATGTATCGATTTCACACGTGCAATATTTTCTGAAGGAAACCGAATTCCGAGTATATTAGCGTTTCTGTCATTTTGGGAATTATGTAGTGTAGTGGCAGAGTACTCTGCTTCGTTTAGTTTAAATTTATTTACTTACTAGCGATTACTTGCGGCTTTCCCCGAGTGAACTTTAGCTGGTTCATATGTTCGGTGGCCTTTTTGTAAAATGATGATTTTTTGGAACACCTAAAAAAAATTAGCCGAAAATGGCCGATCCATCCAAAGATCCTCAAGTATCAATATAAAATCTCATTACAATCGGTTTAGTGGTTTAATCGTAGCCGTGACATCACAGATAGATAGACAGAGTCTCTTTTGCATTTATAATATTAGTAGATATAATAAGGTCTACCAACAGAATATATACACGGCATGAACATATATTGTTCTGTTTTTTTTTAATTTATGTCTTTTAGGATGAACAAAGACACAAATAATGAAAATGACATTGCAAGTTGTCTGTCATTTTTCTTACAGACAGATACAACGTGCTCCAACAATACGCTTAGACTATTTTATTATTACAATGAAGGTAGGTAATGTTAAAAAGGGTATTTTTAGAAAACGTATTAAAGTTTAAGACGTCCTACCTTGGACGGTTTCCAAGAGGCACAGGTTCAAATCCCGCTGCAATCAATTACTATACGTTTTCAAAAATATATTTTTCAATTTCCTTAGTGTGTGAATAACACATTAAAACGCTAAAATAGTACTGTTAAATGTTATTTATAAAAATTAAATGCAAATAAAACCGTATTTTCACAAACACTAAATTCAATCGAGTAATGGAAATTTAAAACAAAATAAAATTAACAATCAAAGAAATAAATGGGTAAGTGTCTAGAGCTATTTAATATAGGGATTAATGTTAGTCATATTATATTGAGTATCGAAGAGTATATTTGTACAATCATAATGCTTAATAATATATTTTTCGATATAGTGGTTGGTTCGATTCCCACACGGGGGAATGATTACATTTACATTAGTTTCATTTCTCCGCTCTGGTGACAAGACAAAGAGGGCAATGAGTGCCGCAACTCTACAGGAAATATAGTATTGACACTAGGTTATCTCTGCCTACCCTTCTATCTGAGAAAAAGCATGAAGCTGTAACTTTTATATTTGAAAAGAGCAACTTTTGAGTTGAGTTGAATAACAGTGGAGCTACTTACCGAGCCGGTAGTAGCTTTACGTTTGTTCGATTTAAAAGTCTATTTGGATGAAATATTTTGAATTTAAACTTACTACAAATCCTCAAACAAAGTTTTATTTTAAATAATAAATTTAAAAAAATCTTAATAAATAAAGTAAAAATTAAGTCTATATCCTCTAGTATAGAATATCCAATAGTAGCCTTTATATATAAAGTTCCAAAGTCCTAAAATTATACTCAGTTCATATTTTAATAAGATGTACGTAGTTTTAAATCACACTACAAAGTAATCTCAAACTTGTCTATCTAGATGCAATCTCTTTGAAGAATGATACTGCTTCTATTATATAGGGAGAGTATTCAGTGATATTTTTCAGATACTGGCATAAGGCTTCCAACTTTGTTTCAAAGCTTGTATGAAGCTGAGGCACAAAATAATTTTGCCATATTTCATTTTGTTTGGCTAAACCAATATTTATGTATGAATATTGGCTAAACAAATTGTATTCTATTGGATACAGAAAAAGGAAGAAACATGTATTTTCTTGTATTGATATTGTATATTAGTACAGATTATAATTAAACTTACTTAAACTTAAATATATAATTTAAAAATATTATTATTTTTAAGTGTGCACTATCTAATAAAACATATTTTTGGTCTGTAATGAAACAGTCTGGCATTTAAGTCCGTCTCTCCTCCGTTCTCTTCTCTTCTTCTTCCTTCTCTTCACTCTACATAAATATTTAATTAATTAAAAAGGTAGAAAACAATTGCTTATATTAACTACACACTGAATACGGCAAGTGCTCATGAGCATACATAAAAAAATTCTAACTAAGCTTACGTTAAAATACAGTATTAATTTCAATATAAAGTATAAGTACCTGTAGTATAATTAATTACGAATGTTATGAATATGTATGTATAAAATACAACCTGCTACTCATTGAGTGACTGATAGACAAAACGCAGCCGATACTAAAAACGGGGTTAAGAAAGCTGGGTTTTGCCATATAGGTTCCTAGGGGGTGAGGATGAGGATCTAAGAAAGGATTTCACAAAATTCCTGCGAAAACGGAAACTAACGGAGTTTTACATTAGAGTCTTCCACGCAAACGAAATAGCTCACTAACATCTAAAATTCCCATTGACGTATTTACAGTTTCAATAAAGTATCAATAATATTTATACCTTAAAAGTATTTCAATGTCATACAAGAAAATTGTTGCCGAATGATAATTGAATTAAGATTTATTCCATCAGAAGCTATTCACCGACCAGGGGCCTGCAAAGTTTCAAAACCTAAGTTCTGTTGTTCGCCGCAAACTTTGATTATTTAAGAGGCTTTTATACGAACTCGACGTGGAAATGTTTTTTGTATTACAGTTCTTGAGGGAAAACCTGTAAAATTAATGTTTAATATCTTTTTGCTGGAAAAAAGTTTATACCGGATGTAGGTTATCTGATGTTAATTTGTAAATGTGTTTAAAGAATGGATGTTTATTTTTTGTTTTCTTTAGATAAGTGAACTGACTGTTAGTTTTGCCATGAGACTAAATAATTACTATGACTGTATATATTGCCCATGCCCAACCCACCACAAGATCTTCAGACAAGATTCATTTTTAAAGCGAATACTTAGAAAAAACATTTGGACGATTTCCAAGAGGCGGGGGTTCGAATCCCACTGCGTTTAAATTTTTATACGTTTTCTAAAAATGACTTCTATGTAAGACCAGACCAGAGAGCGATTCAGGAATGGGATAGAATCTATTTATAAATCAATTCATACCTACATTAAATTATCGTTCCTTAATTCTATTAAGGGATACAATATTATGGTATTAAAAATTTGCTTCAACCTCTAAATATTTTAAATAACATAAATATAAATAAATTTTTAGTACGTTTGAACTAAACAGATCTTGATTTTGTCTATACTATCCAAGCCTACTTGATTTACTGTGACATAAATTTTAAAATTCATATTTAAAATGGCAAAAATTATGCCTAGACTTCATAATCCTATAGAAAAACAATTTAACAGGATAACAAAATATCATTACTATCTATTTGCTCTGCTATTTTCAAGCAAAATACCTATATTCTGGCATGTCCTGAATTTGATTTTCCTGTCGCCACCGATGGACTACGACTGTGCCGGTGGCGAGGGAGGGAATTTGTCGAGGAATGTTTGTCCGTGCGACCAGCCGCAGTGGGACAGGAGTGTGTTTAGCGAAACAATTCCAACAAAATTTGGACTATTTTGCGAAAACATTTGGTTAATTAGCTTTACGCAGAGCATGATGTATGTAGGAATGCTGGTCGGAGCGTTTGTATTTGGATTCTTGTCTGATAGGTTTGTTTGTCATGGTGTATTATAATGGTTTTACTGATTTATTTATGAAACACTGGTTCGTATACATGACATTTGTTTGAGACCATCGTAGCGCAGTGGAACAGCATCTGATTGTAATGATTGTTTGTGGTTCGACTTCCATTCAGCTGAAATTTAAAGAACAAGAGTGTCTTGATGCAAAAAAAGCTAAAAATATCTTAAATTTGTAAGAATTTGTTTTAGTTTATTATTATGTAACGTAATTTTACCACTAATCATTATTAAAAGTGTAATAATATATATTTCCAGATATGGCCGGCTGCCAATATTTTCTACGAGCTGTTTTATTATTTTTATATCTGGATGTTTGATTACCGTTATGCCCAATATAACAGCGGTGACGTGCATGCGCATGGTGGAAGGCATAGGCACTGGTGGTGCTCTTATTACCTCGTATGTTCTTTGTATAGAATACACGGGAATGAAATATAGAGAAATAGTTACAGCGCTATTTCATATACCTATCAACATAAGCCATATGACTTTACCAGGAGTTTCATATTTGTTACGGAACAGTGATCACTTCCAGCTAGCTGTGTCTATTCCAATGGTGTTCTATGTAGCTGTACAATGGATGGTCATGGAGTCGCCTAAATGGTTGATGGATAGCGATCAGATCGACGGCGCAGTTACAGTAATGGAAAAATTTGCTAAATTGTGAGTAGAAGCAAGGCCATCCATAGGTTCGATTCCCACTCGGAAGAAGCATTATATTCAAATTATTTTTCGTTCTTCACACTGACACTGAAGACAAAGCGTGGCGTTGAGTTCCGCAACTCAACACGCAATGTCTCAATTGCAGGCGGAAAGTGGAGGATGGAGTGTCGTGACACTATTCTCTCTGTCTACTCTATTTTACGGGAAAAATATGAAGCTGAAAAATAAAGTGCAGCACCGTTTGAGGCAATTTTCATTTTTCTGATTGAGCACGGTTGCCGCACAGTACCCAGCGTCCAGGCCGTATAAACATTGACAGAAACTAGAAATTAGAGTGATGCGTTATTAGTTTATTTTGTCTACAACGCAAATATTAAATACGAGACGATAAAATGAGAAGAAAATTACGCTTACGATTACAAAAGCCCTTTACGATGCAAGAGCATAAAGCTCCCTCTCGAAATGAACTTTTGCTTTAGTGATTCAGTTTATTTCTTGGTAATTATCTACTATTAGGGGAGAAAGCGTGAAACTTATGGTATATTGTTTGTATTAAAGATATTAAAAGCATAATGTGACATTGATTTGGCGATAATTTGATTATATTCGTAAATTTTGTTTGTTAAAGTCATTCTAGCTTTATTATAGGAAACTTACTAAGTAGAACTTTATTATTATTTATAAATACATATGTTTCAGCAATGGATATACAATTGAAAATATGAAGGAACAAATCGAAGAATATTCAGCTAATCCTGCTAGAGCCAGAAGACGAATAAAATTTTGGCAAATATTCAAGCATAAAAAAATCACACTCAACTTCATGTACATGTCCGTTATATATTTTCTCTGTGGAATGGGCTATTATGGTGTTTCGCAATTTATAGGTAAAATGAGTGGAGATATACACTTGAATGTTGCGATATCTGGTGCCTTATTATTGCCTGGAACGATCGCTGCAGTTTTTTTACTAAAAATTTTAAATAGAAGAACATTTTTGATGTCTACAATTTTCTTAGCAGGTTTATTTATGCTTATATCTATTTGTATCCCTTTACATTGGGTGAGAGTTGGCATCGCTTGTATCTGTAATTCTTTTTTCTCAATGTCTTTTGTCATTGTTTTTTTATACAGTGTTGAATTATTTCCTACGTCAATCAGAAATTCAGCTTTAGGGGCTTTGTCTGTCCTATCAAGAATTGGCCAAATAACTGCTCCTCAAATAAACGCACTATCAGAAAATGTAGCCGGAGGAATATTTGGTGTGCTAGCACTGATGGGGACAATATTTTGTTACTTACTGCCAGAAACAAAAGACACTGAACTGCCATCTTCATTAGACGACACAAAGATTCTTACGCGTAAAAAGATTCATGTTGAACCAGATACAAATTGACTAAGAGAGAAGTCATTTATTTACAGTGTATAACTAAATTTATTTACTCTAATAAAATGTAAGTGCAATAATGCATGTAGCTGGCGTTGCTATGAAATTGTTATTTTGATACGCTATTAAATCTCGTATGTCTATTAATTTTTCATTGCGCTTTCGTGCTAAAAAAATATAGTTTTTACGTGTTACTACTGACATACTGGTATTTTGAAATAGAACTTTTGTATTTATATATAAGTAAATTTTATTTAGACCCAAAGCATGTCTTGAGATGCTTTTAAATATTTTCGAATCAAAATTATTGAAGAGGGGTGGAAATATTTTGGTTACTCTTAGAAAACATTTTGCGTGAAGCATAATAAATATTTAAATAACGAACAATTTGCCTCATCTTTTTTTGACCAAGAAATAAAACATCGCTAATAAGGCAACATTTTTTCCTGAACCGATCGACTTAAGAGAAATGCCATAAAATATGCTCTCTCGTGACAATGTTATTTTCAATAAGCTCTTGTAATGAAAAAAGTTTTTAATACCACAATACCGCTATGGTTGGGCAAAGTTGGAGTAATAAGTGGCAAGTAAGAAAATGCTTTGTTTGGAATTTAACTTTTGTAATGCTCGCTCGAATTGGACTATTACGATTGTAATATCAAATGATTGATTTTGTTTACAGTTATTGGAATCCTTTTCAAATATATATTTCAACTATCGACCCGCTCGCGGCTTTACCCACATGAACTATATAGAGTATTTATTATGTAATTATCCACATGAAAAGTGAAAGTTCTCGTCTTATCTAAACGATAAATGGAGGGTTTACCAGAATCCTTTAACATCCACAAATAATCTAGTGACGGGATCTACTACAAAGGATTGCCATACTAAAGTTCTTAAAATTAAGTCTTTAGCGCTTCTAAATCAATTTCCACGGCCATTATAAACAAAGCTGCAGACGATCCTCTATAATCCTACGCAGTGGGCGTTCCAAACCCTTAGGGTTGAACAGTAAATTTACTTGACCCAACTTGTGATAATAGATGATGCTACAACCACACCCTGCTACTGATGCAAGTTAAGACATGGGTATTTGGAGATATTTCTCTCTTAAATTTGTTATAATTCTTCAGGGATTTTCGGAATGGGCCTTAATTTAAAAGTTTCAATGAGATTCAGTTTGGATGGCTAAGATGGATAGTACCTAGTTTGGGTAACCGTATTTATCTTTATAAAAACAAATTGTTCAAAAGTAAGATTTGGAAAGTTTTTGACTTCATTTATTTATTTTGTTAAAGCTTCACAGTTACCTGTTTCAAAGTATTATTTAATTTATCTCTTTATTGTTGTAAAAGTAGTTTTGTGATAAATTTCAGTCAAATGTATATTGAACTTTTGATATATATATTAAATATACATACTTATTGTGAGCAAAAATAGTGTGAGCTTTCGTATCATAGCTCGTATAGTATATACACATCACTGTAGTTAGAAAATAAAATAGGACAATTTTATAAACATTTTTTTTTGGAACTCCTATTGGATAATACATCCAACTACTCAGCTTATTCATACTATCTATATTTATAAGTAAATCTTAAAATTATGACTAACTTAATACTCACAGAATACGTAAATAATAGACATATATCAAATTCTTATATTACTCACCGAGTGACTGACGACAATGCACAGATGAAAAAAGAGAAATGACAAACAACACTAAGAGAGAATTCTTCGAAAGTCCGACAAAAATGTGATTTTACGTTCAACAGTTGGAAACAGAAAAAAAAAATAATAAGTAGTTAATTAAAAGATAAAAATAGTGTAGCAAGGATTATAAAGTGTAAAAAAATGATGTAGCGACAATGAGTCCGTATTTAAAAAAAAACATAAATTGAAAAAGCAGCGGGATTCTTTTGGACAGTTTCCAACAGGCGCGCGTTCGAAGGCCGGTGCATTCAAATTTTTATACGTTTTCTAAATATTACGTTTTTTAATTTCCTAAGTGCGTGATTAAAATTTTAAAAAATATTAAAAAAATACATAAACTAATATATAATATGATAATAAGTTATTCCGAACACGCAGTGTACCTTATTAGAAAAAAGGTAAAAAAAATAAATTTCTTATTGATTTTTATTATATATTCTATGATTCCGTTTGTAAAGTATTTAGTATTCTAGACGTTATACAGTATTATGTATCTAACTTGTAATTATCTGTAGGGACATATTTAAGCATCAGAAAACGTGACTGGACTACATTTTAAACTTTTTCTTGTTAATTAGACGAAAATTATATGGTAATGAAAGCTAATTAAGCTTTAATGTTTAACTGTATTTCTACCTAATATTGTATGTACATATTAAATTGGACACGCAATGTCTCGTCACTAAGTTCTCTAAGAACACTCTGCAAAACAGGAAGTGAAGGGAAGTGAAGTCTGCAAAACAGAAACCTTAAAAAAAACATACTAAATAATGAAATTTATATCATTTAAGTATCATACTTTGGCAAAATGTCGTAAAAAAATTGTTTAAATCAAGAAATCCGTTTACGATATATCAATTTAAATAAATAACATTAAATGATTGCACTCATAGAGTAGAGTAAGTATAGTACTAAAGTTTAATACATTGTCACACTATCGTATTATGTAGATGGAACAAAAAAATCTGTTTAGGAAACTTTTTAAGTTCCGTTGTGTGTAACAACACGCAATGGGTCAAATTCGGACAAAACTAAGTTTGTGTGTAAAGCTGGAATTTGAAGCTGAAATAAATATAAATAAATATTTTATCATATCGTTCAAATTTCTTAGTTCCCAACCAGAATAATTCCGTAGGTACAGCTGTATGCAGCCACAAGACAGCAGGCGGTTGGCTGACGTATTATTATTGTGAGAACACTTTGAAGGCGGCGCAAGTGCAGTTCACACTACAATCTTGTACCAGATAATGGACGAATCGTTTGCAATCAAAATTTACATTTTTATTATATTTTACAGATTGTTGTAAGTGTTACTAGTCGTCTGCATATAGCAGGGTATTGAGGGAGAACCTAATGTACAGATACTTCCATTCTCTGTAGAAACTATTTGTTTTTTTTTTATTATATATGTATATATGTAATATTATTAATCTATTCAGATGGGAAAGAAAAAATGTCAGCATTTAAAGATACAGTTAACAATTTGTACAAAAACAGTTTAAAAACTCGGCATCTATTTTTGAGTCAATTACTGAGAATATAGCTGAGTAACAGCAGAGACCGGATTATCTGGACACTCGCTTATCTTTGCCTTTATTGCTAGAAAAAGGATAAAACTTAAAAAACATATGTATAACTTTATGATTTTTAATTGTATGCTTTATAGCTAGCAGGGCAATCCGAGAAAAATCCAAACTACCCCTCCATACTTCTCTCTCCTCATACTTTTTTACGTAGCTTTCCTCCAGACTCTGTGTTCTTAAAAGTCAACTGAGATCTCCCTCTACAGCTCACCTTACAATATAAAATAAAGAAAATTCAAGTCACGCCAGGCATTTCAACTAGTATGTCTCAATAATGCTATAGGCATATGCACATATGTACATACAATTGCTTGTAACCGCAAGACAGCGGGCGGTCGCGGTGACGTATTATTATTGTGGGAAAGCCTCGACGAGCTATGTAGGTCATAGGAATAATTTCAGTCTCACCTTCCTTCCCAAAATAACACGTTTGATCAAATCATATATAGATATTATGAATTTTGACTAAATATATTTCCGAATATAATGAAATAGTTGTATATTTCTTAGGTAACCGGAACTTAGCGTCAGGATACTGTGTTCCGCTTTTGGCCCGAATTCGAGATATTATGTAGTTATTGCGGAACTCAACGCCGCCCTTTGTCTTACCAGAGTGGAGGAATGATCAATTAAATAAAACAATCCCACGATAACTTACGATCACAGTCAGAAGCTGTCCCATTGCCGTCATGCTTACTGCTGTTTTTTGTTTAAATATTTAATATATTTGAAGTATAAATATAAGATGAAGATGTTTACAAAAAATATTATTAGGTGATAATGCATTGATTTCTACAAATTAATTGTGGTAGTTTATATTAGTAGGTTACCTGTACAAATATAAAAATCTTGGTCTAAAAAGAAATTGAAATTAAAAAAACAAAACATATTCACGGAAGATCCATTTCAATAAACTTATTTATATATGTCAGTAAATGAACGGAACTCAACGCCGTAATTTTTCTTAGTTACCAGAGCGTAGAAATTAAGATATTTTAAACATTCCTCCGAATGGGAATCGAACCCACAACCTATCATATTTAACATTATAACCGTTATTACCGTAATATATTGTTTTTATTTAATTTAATTGCCTTATAGGTACTGGCATGTTTAAATAATACACTTAGCAAACAATTAAGATATAATAGTTGCCAATATTTTCGTAATATACATTCCACTATAAATTCACCACTAAATAGTGCGGTAATAGGTGAAATAAGACATCAGCTTGTGGTCAGTTCGTTAATTTACTCAAACGGATACCGCCGGAATTTACTCAAACGGAACGGCGGTTTAGATTATAAATAACATGTAAAATAATTACCTTGTAGTGATGGATTTGAAACTAACTTATGAAGAACTTGAAATTACTGAAAAAGATATTTGATCACATAAATTGGCTTAAAAATAGTAGGTGAGGTCATATATACATATATTTGTTTTAACTGTTGAGTTGTGGTAAGCTTCCTTTATTAAGTGCTTATTTCTTTTCAATCAATTCATAAATTAAAAAGTTACACCCATTTATATTATAAATTTTAGCAAAGTTTGTAATTTTGTGAGAACGCGGGTGGGCGAATTCAAATTTTCAAATTTTGGCTGGCTGTGTGCTGGTTCAAATTTTTATACATTTTCTAAATATTTTTCTCATCTGCAACAGTTAGACAAATGACACTGTTATTAATCAGAATTTTGGTAAAGAATTTTAGGACGTTCGAATTATAATTTTTAGTTTTCTTTTAATTTTTATTGAATTTTGACTTATTATTTTATTCTGGGGTATCTTCGGGAAAGTTTTGAGTTAAGTTCGCCGGGTCAGCTAGTCTGTTTGGTGTTTTATTTGTAAATGTTCTATTAAACGCACCGTCTGCCATTACTTTTAGAACTCCAACATCCAAATGGGGCCTGGAAGAGATCGCTTTAAGCGATATGTCCGCTGTATTACTTATTTCTGATTATTTCTTGTATGTGTATATTTATATATTTTATGTGTATGTTATATGTTTGCTTAAGTAAGATTAGCTAAGACAAGGTTTAAGCAATGCTAAATGGGAATGCAGAACCCATAAGTCCCTTTCTTGAATGCTAAGAACAATTGACTATTTTAATATTTTTTTTAAAGTGTTAGACATTTGTAGAAATCTTATAAAAAATATATAAAAATTGTACAAAGAATTTCGGTGCGTTCAAATTATTATACTGGGTCTAAAAATGATTTTCATAACAATCGAGTCCAGTTAAACACATCACCAACCCCTACTATGGCTTTTTGTGAAGATATAACTTGTTTTTCTATTGTAATAAATTAAATTGTACTCTAGGTATAAAATACACATGCCGTATCACCACTATCATTTTTGAATATTTTTTAAACTTTTAAATATAATAATAATAAATAATCAAGAGCGTAATAATCAAGTCAAATCAAGTAAATAAATAAAATAATTATTTAATATAATTAGTAGACCCGGTGACGAATAAAATACGCTCTGTCATACGGCAAACTTCCTTCTTACAAAAGTATGCGTCAAACACCTGGTAGTGTTTGTAATATTTATCCTATATACCCAGTAGGCTTACCGTGTAGTTTTACCGGTAGTATTACTGAGAATTTACTTTCCTATAGACTTACTGATTGGAATTTGCAGGTGTTATTTTTCTTTTTACAAATTTTCGGAATATAAATTAGTGAATATAAGTTAGTATCTATATCAGAAGGAAATTAACAGTAATGCTACTGGTAATATGCTTTATATTTATCTTATTCATTTCATGTATTTCTAAGACGTTATTATAAAAAAAATATTAACTGCACTCCTCCGTATAAACTACAGGGTGGCTGAGAAAGACCAAAGTGGTGTGAATTCCTCATAACTTTTTTATTATTATTTTTTTTTTATTTTCTTTAGTATTTTGTAAAGAAGACATGGACAATTTATAATGGAGCAATACACAACTGAACAACTAGCCCAAATTGTTGAAATTTACTTTTCAAATCAACGGTCCATTGTGTTGACTCAGCGTGCATACCGTCGATAATTTAATGTGCGGTAATTTATTTTAAATTAAATTATTATTTTTTTTTATTTTAAATAAAATATAAAAAAATTAAATTATCGATAATTTAATTTAATAATAAAATAATAATTTAATTAATAATTAATTAATAATTAAATTTAATAATAATAATTAAATAATTTACCCTCTCAGTTAACAATAATCCGTCTGGTTGCAAATTTTCGACAACAATGAGGAGTAAGGAACCTTCCTGGTTCCGGCAGACTACGAACTGTCCACACGTTGGACAATATTCAAGTGGTACAGGAGAGTATTCGGGAGGATCCAGAAACATCAACCAGGAGACGTTCGACACAACTTGGCCTCTCAGGAGGGTCGCTGCAGCGAATTTTGCATACCATAAGAATGTTTCCATACAAAATTCGACTTGTCCAAGAATTGAAACTGACAGATTACCAGCAACGACTTGACTGTGCAATTTATTTTTAGCAAAAAGCACAAGAGAATCCTAATTTTATTCATAACTTAGTTATGAGTGACGAAGCCCACTTTCAATTAAATGGGTTCGTTAACAAGCAAAACTGTAGGATATGGGCTACGGAAAACCCGAGAGTACTTCATCAACGACAATTACACCCAGTTAAGTGTACTGTTTGGCGCGGTGTTTCTTCAGAAAGGATCATTGGCCCATATTTTTTTGAAAATGAACGAGGTGTCGCCATTTCCATCAATGGTGATCGGTATCGGGCCATGTTGGAAAATTTGAAGGCCAGCCGTGGAAATCCATCCACAAATATGGTTCCAACAGGATGTAGCCACAGCGCACACTGCGAGGGACACAATGGCTCTTTTACACGACATCTTTGGTAAAAGAATAATTTCGCGTAGAAGCAATTTTAATTGGCCTCCGCGTTCCCCGGATTTAACCGCTCCAGACCGTTTCCTTTGGGTTTATTTAAAGGGGAAAGTTTATGTTAATAAGCCTAGGACTATTGAGGAATTAAAAACCAATATTCGAGAAGAAATTAACAACATAACACCTGAAGTTTTGCGAAAGGTCATGGAAAATGTGTCGAAAAGAGCACATTTGTGCGAAGCAGAATATGGCCACCACTTGCGCGATATCATTTTTAATAACTAATCTAAAAATATTCCCCATAAATTTACTGTATTTAAAAAACAAAAAATTAAAAAAATATGTCTTAAATAAAAAGTTATAAGGAATTCACACCACTCCGGTCTTTCTGGGCCAATGACATAAGACAATGTCTGCAATTTTTGGTAAAAAGTCTAACGAATTTCCTTCACGCATCATTATAATGCTAAAATATACACCTATTAAATAATGACAATGACCAATAGAAAAATAACTTCAGTTTTTATCATATAATTTATTTATAAATAACTTAACTTACGTAGATAGCGTATGAGCATGTCTATATAATCTACATACATCTAAATACATCTCTAAAATCACATATTGAAGATTTGGAACTAAATGTGCAATATTTTACTAGGTATTGGGCTATAATCTCATCTGTTTCTCTCTTTCAACACCTTCTTTTTTGTTTAATTTTAATACATATCGTATAAATTTTATGTAATTATGCAAACTAATAGCTCCGTTAAAGCGTAAAACACGCATTTCCTTAGTAACATGTAGATACATACAAATGTGTATTTCAAACACTTGTGTAGATTGTGTAATATTCATTTTAATTAATTTAATGTATTTCTAAAGCATTATAAAAATAATATTATATAAACTTTAATTTTCCCTAAAAGTGGTTATTTTTAATTCTTCGCCTATTAACATATTAGATTATTATCAATACACCAAATCGAGATACTTTAGTTGGTAATAGCTTCAAATCCTACTCGTAGAGCATTGTATATAGTTATAACACAGATATCGCTTCCTTCTGGTTATGCGAACTAAAAAATCCAACATTCAAAGATATTTCTAAAACTAAAATCATAGTATCATAACGGGTAAAGAAAAAAATAGCATCAAATATAAATATAGACTAATTTAAGTTGAATTTCTATTATTTTCATAACTATGCTTCAATTATAAAACCTTTGAACTATTTTTAAATGAACCAACGACCAAATACAGCTCATTATTATTATAAATGAACACAAGTATTCTAGATATTCAAAGTTTAGAGATTAAAATTTTAAGGACTCACCAACAAAAAGTACGTCGATGTTATGGCGCTTTTACACAACACGGCGCGCACCAGCATTACTTTAAATAATTATTATATTACAAATAACATTTATATCAAGGATATACGTTCAAACATGTAAAATTTACAAAAAATATTTAATAATTGGCTGAAGAAATCTACGCTCAATTCACGCGAATCCAGATTTAAAACAAGAAACATCGTATTCAACTAGATCCTAATATCATCATAAATTAGAATTTTAATTACTCATTCAAATTGTATCAAAATATAAAAAAAAAAAAACCATGACGTTACAATAAATCAATCGTTTTCAAAAGCGCGATGACAAAGTGGATTGTATGAAAACGCCGTAAGCTCGTTACAGAGTGCTCGTAAATTTTAAATTAATAAACTATTCTGTGCAGTTCTGGCTTATCCAATGAAAGGTTGAATAAGATTTTTATAAATGTAATTCATTTTATTTAATATAAAAAGAAGGTGAGAAAGAGAGATCGATTTTTATCTATATTTTTCCTTCGACAAATTCTAGTGCATTGTAAACGACTATGCTAAAATGATTTATTACCATTCTAATACTAGTCAAGTTTCGTGATTCGTACACATTATGTTTGACTTAACAGCGACATATATTAATCTATACAAATAAATAAAATTTAAGTGTCCGTTTGTAATATTAAAATTATCACTTTTTACTAAATACATATATATATATATATATGTATATTACACGGTACATATAAAAATTTCTGTTTGTTCTGGCTAAACTCTGGAACGGCAGGACTGATTTTGATGGGACTTTCACTGGCAGATAGGTGATATAATAAGGAGTAACTTAGGCTATTTTTATTTTAGAATACCACGCGGACATAGTTGCGGGCACAGCTAGTTCAGAATATTAGTTGTAAAGCTAACAAACCAAAAGTTTTACGAGCATGTAACACGATTAAGAGCATATTGAAAGTCACATAGTAAAAAATGTTATCACAGCTCTTTTTTACCTACATTATATTACTAGAATTGAGTAAACAATAAAAAGAAGATACAAGTCTTTGGTATAAAAGATGTTATTTTCATTAATTATTAGTATTTCTTGTATATATAAAACTATATTGCTGCTGTATATTGCCTATTTGTTATACAGGTATACATATTTTCGTCCAAAATAATCTTATTTAAACACAATGGCAATCGCAGAATAAAAAATTCATTATTATTATAACAGTATTTCTTTTACTCGAGGACATATAAAGTAGCCTTAGATTGTAAAAACATTTTTTTCTGATTACAATGAAACCTAAAACAATAGAACTAGAAATTAATCAGAAACTTGATGCATACTTGACGTGGTATATAGTACGTAAATATATTACAATGTAGGTTTTACTCAGGAAAAAATAATGAAAAATGAATTAATTGATTATTTCTTAAAAATTAAAATAGAAATTCCTCTAATTATCAATTCAAATCATTTTCTTTTGTATTTTTTATTCGTATAATTTTATTACAGCTTTTGTACGAACATACTTCTTTATATTTCTATTGCAACATACAGTGTTTATTGGATAGGATAATGTGGAAATTGATTCCTGAATTGTGTTCAATTTAGCCATTATTGTGCAGTTGTATGTGGATGGATATTGAATGCATACAGCGCAATAGTAGATTCAATTCCATTCGGATAAAAGTATTATATATTACAGTAGAAGTATTACAGGTTTTAGTGACATCTACTTTATATAATTTACTAAAAACAAACAATGTTTAGAATTATTAAGAAATATTTTTAGCACATATTTCGCAGGCGGCATTAGTAGTATGTTTTCAAACTTGGTAAGATATAAAGAGGAGCTCAGATAGTAGAGGCGAGTGTAAGCACACATTATAATTTTTCACGATGAGCCCCGCCCCGCATTCAAACCCATAGAATGCTAAAGAGTTACTTCTTTTAAAAGACAAAATTGAAAAAAATCTGATAGTTCTAACATAATGTGTACGAAACATCAACATAAAACTCCCTACATTATAATAAATGGTCAGTACAATTCGATTATTCTAGATGCTTGGATAATCACATAGTGATGAGGCCACACTCGCGTACCACCTGCTCTGTCGACACTGGGTTTAAAAACACTGAAATGAAAATAAATACATAAAAAACGTCATTTATTTAGCTATTATATTATTTCTTAATAAATTTCTCAAAAAAAAACACAGGTTCATTTTTTGACACCTGAACTTTTAAGCCATTATAATAATAGTATATACAAAATATGAAAGCGATTTGGTGACAGAAATAGATTGTGAGAGAACTGTATTGAATTAAATATAGGTAAGTCAAATACGAAAAAGCAAAACATTTTAAAAATAGGTGCCAAAAAGAAATGTGGACAATATAATAAAATAGAATAAATTAATAGAATGTATTACATACAAGCAATAAAGAACTATACTTCAGTTTCAAGATTAAGATTTTTTATATCTCAGTTTAAATTTTTCAATAAATATTTTACCTACTTTGCAAGATATAATAATTAAACATAATATATACCAACCTATATAGAAATAGCTCAAACAAATTCTACCATAACATTGCTATAATATAAATATATATATATTTATAATATACTAATATTATTACATTCACACATATATACTTACTTGTGTTACCTGTAAATAAGTCCTGATCGGGCAAGATGCTGGCGGCTGCGATGGCTGCCTCATCTAGTACAATGACCTGGAAGGACCAATTTTACTATGAATACATTGCATTATAGGGTTTTATCTATATTCAATATAAGATTCAGTTCAGAAAGACATATTTAGAAAACGTATAAAAATTTGAACGCAGCGGGATTTGAAACCGCGCCTCTTGAAAACCTTTCAAGCGCTCTGACCGCTAAGCCATGCGTCCCACCTCCAGCTATGTTGAAATTTTTATACGCTTATTACAACTTATATTTGTTGTTAGCATCTCTGTAGAGAGATTTTTACAAATTTCTGCTACCCAAAGATTATTCTACGAACAATCGTCTGGCAAGAGAGTATGCTATTTATTAATTATATATTTTGTTAACAATTTTTTAAAGTGTTATTCCCACACTAAGGAAATTGAAAAAGACATATTTAGAAAACGTATAAAAATTTGAACGCAGCGGGATTTGAATCCGCGCCTCTTGAAAACCATTCAAGCGCTCTGACCACTAAGCCATGCGTTCTACATCCAGTTGCGTCGAATTTCTTTTACGCTTTATTACAACTTATATTTGTTGTTGATTCTGAAAATGATTCAGTTCAGTCTGTTATTTTGGAAATAAACAATATTTTCAAATTATTAAAGTGTTATTCACATTTAGAAAATTAAAAAACATTTTTAGAAAACGTATAAACATTTGAACGCAGCGGAATTAGAACCGACGCCACTTCGAAACCGTCTAAACGGTATTACCGCTAAGCTATGCGTTTCAGGAGAAACAGCTGCTATTCAAAATCCCATGGCATATAATAATCCCCGTAGCAGAATTCGAATGTGCTAAGTGTAATCGCAGTAATACTTAAAATGAAAAACCAATACAGACATAACAAAATTATGATAATAGTCGTTAAAAGAGCCCACGGTACGAGCCATGTGGACAGCCGCAGTTGCAACCCTGTCAAAACGTCACCCAAAGAAAAGCTATAGATCGCGATAAGTCATGTCTACTTCTTTATGTTATTTAACTGTAACATCATTATTTCGGAAGGAAATACAGAGGAAATCTATTTATTTATATTTATTAAACTTTCCAAAACAACTCAAGGCAAAGTTCTTAATTGACTCGGTTCGGTTAACGAAATTGGACCATAGTAGCAAAATTAGTTAGTAGCTTTCTTAGAATAATACTTGTTAGTGTTTGTTTAGATATATTGTTTTACATTTCCGCTACTGATTCTATGGGACACAAAGTGGTTGGATGCAATATGAGTAAAATAGTATCAATAAATATACCCATAATTATTATATAATTCGAATTTTGATTAAAAAAAAATATACTGGAATGTGTATTTGTGTTTTTAGACAATCTAAACTTTGTAATATTCAATCATATGGTATTAAATAAATCTATCAACAATTCATATGTCAGAGATTTGTTGATAGATTTATTTAATACCATATTGTTTCATTGATTAATTTGTTGATAGATTTATATTTCATCACTTACGAAGCAGTAATATGTTTTAGATTGTTAATTAATACTAATTTTCAATGACCGTTTGAATAAAATGTATAAAATAATTTGCGTAAATGAACGTTCTTCCTATTTTTTGTTTCTATCCCTTACAGATCTCAATAATATTCTACAGCATTCTAAATAAGCTTACCCGTTTCTTTATTTAAAAAACACACTGCAATTCACGAACCTTTTTATTTATTTGCAATATAACCCCTGCAAGAGGTTTGCCGTACAATTCCCTTGAGGAAATTTTCAGGTAATATTTTAAATTGAACTGTTAAATTATTCATGGAGCAATATTGTATTGACGGCCATTTTCCATGGAAGGTAACAATGTCACCTTCCGTAGTAGTTCAAAATACTACGTGCCTAATATATTAAAGATACTAGGATTTTTGAGAGGTATTGTCATATAATAATTTAAGAAACTATGGTAAAAATATCTCCTTACGCTTATATTTTGTTAATATAATAAATTATTATTTGCACATTGTAGAGAGAACAGTTTTGAAAAATCTACTTTTGTGTCTATTAACAGTCATAGATTTTTTTTAAGTTATCGTAGTACTCTATTTCACTATTCAATAAACGTTATTTTGCAATGCAATCTAGAACCAGATATTACCTAGAACTTATAATCAGATATATACATAGCTTCTTCCTTGTAATCCTACTTAGATTCATGTACACTGCATGTCAGGTAAAAGAACATTTAATCATTATCATCATTACATTACAATTTTTAACTTTTAACTTATTACTTATAATTAATTTTACAAACATAATAAACAAAAAAAAAACTTTTTAATACATATAGCACAAAATGTTCTATAAATAAATTTACTAAAAAAAATCCACGATGAATATAATGAAAAATTCTGACACGTGCGTTTGAAATTACGTCCAATACTTGCATCCAATAAATGCGTAAAGACAAAGTGAATAGAATATTTCGTTTTGATTATAGCAATAATAATTCAAAATAATTTCATTCCTCCGCCCTGGTGTAAGGCGCAACTTGTCGGTTTCGGATAGAAAAGAAGAGAACTCCGTTCTCCACTTTTCCATTCACATGTGTCAAGAAACTTCTTGACACTAGCTTCTCTCAGACTACCCTGCCATGTGTGAAAATGCTTGAAGCTGAATTTAATATGGTATTCAAGTATGTATAGAATTTAATTAAGTTGATTTGCTTGCGGTTTCTAAGCATTCAAGTAGAATACAACATTCGAAGCAAATATTTAATGCATACAAAATAGTATATTTTTTTTAGCTTCACTCTTTATCCTGCGCACTGCAGAAGTAAGCGCAGAGAATCTAATATTAAAACAACAGAACCTAGCGTCTGTCGATCGCTTTCCGACCGAATTCATGACATTGCGTATTGAGTAGCAGAGTTAAACGCTGCATTTTGTGTGTACCAGAGCTGAGAAATGAAAATTATTGAAATAAAACCTTCCCACCCGTGGTAGGCAGAACTCACATTCAGACGTCGTCTCTCAGCCTACCTTGGTATGCGAAAAAAAAAACGTTAAGCTGCAGAATTACATGAGCATATCAAATCATAAAAAAATTGTACTAGAAAAATGAATTGCAGGAGTAAAGTGCACTCTGCCGCTAATGAAAAATATGGAAGCGATTTTCATTTAATTTATATGAGACCACACTGTGAGAGCAACTCTTTCCTGGTAATATAATGGTAGTGTAGTACGCGTATCACGTACCAACGGACACATTTTGATAAAATTTTATTGTATTTTATGAAACTTAAATTTTATAAAAGGATTTACTAAGCATTTTAATAACAGGAGTTGGACAGCACAGGTTAAAAATGTAATAAAATGTGGGAAAGTGTGACAATATTTTATATTGTTGACACAAATATATCGAGATGTAATTAAAGGCGCCTGTGGGTTCTGTGTGAAAAGGGAAAAAAGAGTGCAGATTTCGAGACAGCGTGTGTCATATGGCGGAAAATAACACTGTGTATTGTACATGACGATTGTTCAATCAAAATTCAGTTGAACGAATATTTATATTGAAATCTAGAACTTACAATCTTTAAATTGCTTGGTCTGATTAAACAAAGCGTGACGTCACAATCTGCCACAATTCGCAATGTGTATATGTGAGCAAAGAGTGGCGATTGGAGTTATCTATCAAACTCGAAGATAAATTATAGGGCAAGAATACAGAATAAAAGATATTTTTAAATTATGTATTGGTAGGTAATTGTATTTTAAATATAAATAAATTCGTCGAAAACTTATTTCACATTGAATATAAGCTAATGCACTTCCATTACCGACTTACAAGTAGCACTAAGCTGAGTACACTGTAAGGTTGACATTTTAAAAGGCTTTTTTAAATTTTATTTTGAAGTTTTTCCCGTATAATGCAAAGCAGACAGCCTACCTAGTGATAACATACTCCTTTTACTCCTAGTGGAACCTAACGTCTCACTTTGTCTAACGAGACCAAAGAAACCATCATATTTCACAGGTATATAAACGTTACCTGTAGTGGATATTGAATTCATACTAAACACTTATACAGTCCCATAGTTACACTAAATTGCACAAAAATGCTTATTAAAACAAATGTATAACCATCAAAAAAGCAGGTTAACACATTTTCCCGTATACTTACTATACGGGAAAATGAGGCAAACAGAAAATATAGAACTTGTTCAAAATTCGAGACATTTCGTTTTAGGTGGCGGAACTTAACTAGGTCTTAGAGGAAATAAAAATCATTTAAATGTAAACATTCTAAATCGAATCCTGTGCCAAAATAATTTAAATATAAACAATCCTCTGAAACGAGATCGAACTACCTACCATCGCGTTTACAGAAGACAAACCCAATAATTTTACTAAATTACTATCCATCGAAGAAAAATAAAACAGAATATTACATAATACATTACCTTAGGACATTCAACAATTTGGCTCTCCTGTACTTCCTCAGTCTTTTCTTCGATGAACGTTTGATTTCTCAGAGGCAGCAGGTCTATTGCATTAGCTGCCAGAGACCAGAGGTGACCTGCACCCTGGGAAGCTCTGGCACCTTTACGGAAGTGGGGATTGATTGACAGGTTGTGCCTCACTGAATTCTTCCAGCGGTCATCGTTTGTTTTGTAGAAGGGGAAGCGATCACTGGAAATTAGATAGAATTTTATAATTACTAATTTTATTAACATGACTTCTATAACGGCACTACGCGTTCTAGGTCTATAAATGTGATAATTGTAAGTTCGATACCCCTACGTTATACGGTATATATGTAGTTTCTTTAGGAAATTAATTCTTTAACTAAAAGGCCATACAGCAATAGTTCACGCGGGTGAAGCCGCGAGTGGACTGCTAATAAAATTTTATAAGGAACTCATACGATACAAGGGCGAGTTAATACATACGATGGATACCCATATTTTCATTTGTTTTTTTACTAACAAATTGTGTTGTACGAGATCAAGAACTTATTTTTGAATCAGAACTAAGAAGTATCATAAAAACTATATAGTACCGCAGAGATTATTTTCATGACACCGGTTTTCCACTTTCCGCCCAAAATTGAGACATTTTATGTTACAATAGACAATTGTATGTTAAATGATGAAACTAAACGCCGCGTTTTGTCTTAGGTTGGTGTGCCGACAAATGAAAATAATACATAATCATTCCACCGAGTGGAAATCAAACCCACACCCATTGCATTTACAGTCAGATGCTGTTCCAAAGCGCCGCAACGGCCTCCATGTAAAACTTAATTTGCAATTGAAAATCTTATAAATAAACAATAAATAGCTACATTTAACATCAAAAACATGTGTCAAGACAGTTTGTACCAGGCACGAGTAAGGCAGGTCGATCGCGATCACCCCAAACTAAATGCATTGGCCATATCCGGTATAGCGTAACGCACCTGTCTTCACTTGTTTTGTTTTATAGTTTCGTTGCGCTTGAATGGTTTTATTATAAAAAAATCTATACAATATTTTATATATGTTTAATTTTTTTAGGATGTTATATAACGTGCTCCTTTTCCGTGCAGTTCTTTAAAATAGGCAAATTGAAGGTAGCGAAGTAGCTAGTAAATGATTTATAAGCCTCTCTTTGCGTGTGATTTGCTACAAAATTTGCTTATATATCCGAATATGATTTGAAATATGATTTTTAGTGTCTTTTTTACTATTTTAAACAATTTTTTGTTGCAGCTTCACACCCACATAAGACAGGTCAGTGGGAGCTAAGTGTCAAGACACTCCGTTCTCCACTTTCCGCCCGAAATCGGGACATTGCTGGAGTTCTGCGCTTTTCTTACCAGAGAAATGAAAATAATTTAAATATAATTATTCCCCCGAGTAGGGATCGAGCATCGCATTTACAGCCAGACGTATTTTTGCAATATAATATAATATAGCTTAGTATTATTTTATGCGTTTGTATGTTTAAGTCTATTATTAATTTTAACTGGAGCAGTTAAAATAAATATATCTAATATTTGAAATTAAATATTAAATATAATTATTTTTAATATTTAACTTGAAATATAAGGAGAAAGAAAGAAAGAAGTAAGTCTGCCTACAGTCGACTGAAAGATGTACGCTCTTTCTACGTTCCACCGTAACAAAAAATGCCCCCCGAGTTTGATTAGAATCCACAATCATCACGTGTAATCAATCAATGACTGATGATGGAATATAACTGTATTACAATGAAATAGCATTCAAATGTATTTATAGTTCTACTACATCGTATGAGATCTAGTTAATATGACAGATTTCTTTTGTCGCTACCCTGGTTGGTCTGGCAAATTTTCAAGCAAATCAGACAGCAAGAAAAGAGTCAAAAATGTCCATATAAGCTTGTCTTATATCGATAGATAGATGGATACAGATATAAAAATAAAGAGGACATACCTATTTTTAATTAATTATTCACATAATAATATATATGCCATATAGAGGCCACCGTGGCGCAGTGGAACTGTAATCGCAATTCGTTGTGGGTTCGATTCCCATTCGATGAAATGATTATAGTAAAAATATTTTTATTTCGCCGCTTTATTACCTAAGATAAAGCGCGGTGTAGAGATCCGCTACTTAACACGCAATGTCCCAAATTGTGAGGAACGCGGATAACAGAGTATCTTGTCTTGTCAGAGAGAACCTAGTTTCTACACAGCGGTAGTACTGTGTAAAAAAAAGCGTGAAGTTATAAAAAAATACATAAAAATTAACATACAAAATCAATTCAAAATCAAAATTCCTGTAAAATATGTGAATTAAAATCACAATATATCGGTTTTACGCCCAATGTACATATATTGATACACAATAATAAAGTAATAAACATTATATGAAATCAGATTAAGCGAAACAATGGGCAATGTGCGGTCGTTATTTACAGTTGATTACTGATAACTAGGCAATACAGCGTTTCGCTTACGAGACTTGTAATAAAATATTGATTATATTCATCCTTCTACTGTTTAATAGTGGAATAGACAGAGAGAAATTATGTTTTAAACCGAGAATCAAACCTACGATTTTGCATTTACAAATACGAATTCAAAATATCCTTTAGATATGCAAATAGACTTTTGCTAGCACTTTTGTATCGTCGAATGCACAAAAAACTTACCATCGCATCCTAAAGTCATTGCTGCTGAGAAGAGCCGGCGAGAAACTCAGCAGTTGCTCTTTTCAGATACAAAATTTTCAATTTTATTGGTAGCAATGCAGTGGTAGCTAACCTGCATTAAATTCAAATCATATTGCTTCCCACACATTTGTATCTATTAGTGGGGATCGAACCCACAACCAATCGTATTAATAGTCTGACGCTATCCCACTACGCCACAATGCAGTAGAATAATCAATTTTAACACTTGTAAAGATAACTGTTAACTTTATTTGCTCTATGCTCTGATAAGTGTGCACTACCGGTGATAGTGCTGATATCGTCGTGACGACTTTTTAATTGCCGTGTGGGGAGATAATTGAATGGGACTTACCGATTTGTCTGTCATCGAAATCCTGCGTAATACAGGTTAACTTATGAGCGTTTAATAATAGTTAACTATATAGCCTTTCAAGTAATAAATGATGCCATTTTGGCGCAATGGGATGGGACAGCTTCTGACTTATGGGTTCTACTCATTCTGGGAAATGGTTATTAAATTATTAAATATTAAAATTGTTATATTTCCTGGCATTGCTAAGACAAAGCGCGACGTTAAGTGACGTGATCAATGGCTATTCATCACGCAATGTTCAAAAATCAAGTAAAAAGTAGAAAATCTAATGTTTTGATAATTAACTATCTGTGTTTACATTATTATGCGGGAGAAAAAAACATTAAAAGCGTTTCGTACTGTCAAACGCAAAAATATACACAATTAATCCGGTAATAATAGTTTCAAATCAAAAAGTGTAAAAATCGTTAAAACCAAAAACCTTATTATGACTCATAATTACATTATTATAATATAATAACATTTCTAAATATAATAGTAATAATACGATACGAGTAATATAGCAAAGAACAGTTCTTTACAAAATCTCCAACAGAACAAACGGGCAATTACTTACCATTAAATGGGAACCAGTTCTATTAGAGGAAAGCTGATATTTCTTATTCCCAAGAAAAATTATTATGCATCAAAGTAAGATGGCGTACAACGAAACAATACTACTTAGAGACGAAGCTTAGGTATTTTTTCTTATATTGTTCTTAAAGTATTGCGTTTTCATTTTTCATATTTTATTCTTTAGTGCAAGTTATTTAGATTTTTTTCATTTAAAATTACAGCGTGTTGGGTAGTGAAGATAATACTCTAAACATTCAAATTCTTATTACTTATGCGTGCCTGCATATGTTTTATAACATAATTACGGAAGTGGGTTGAAAAAGCTATTATATAAAATGATATGCCTGTCCTGTCTATTTAGAAAAAAAAACGGCGCAGGTTTTTACCTAACACTATAACGAATAAATGAAAAATAACGATAAAAAAAAATATATATATTTCTTATAAAAAGAATACATTATTAAATTAATTTAGATCGTGATAATCATCTTTAGTATTGTATCAGTAGCTTTCATTAAAGTCCTCTCGCAATAATTGAATCTGCAACCTCATACGACAATCACTATCCTCAGAACGAGGACAAAAGAATTTTCGAACAGCAACGGCCATTTCAGGAACCGCCACAGAACAACAAAATGTACAAGTTTGAACACAAATTCTGTCACAAAAGGAACAAAGGCGGGCCGAACAAGGCCGCTAATGTAATATTACGATTGGCTTTGTAAATATAATGCGATATAAGCAATGACTGAGTTACTTTACTTCGTGAAGAAAGTAGTGGATCAAGTAGGTAGGGTCTGATTGACCACAATGGTTGCAGGTTCTATTTCATTTTTAGGAGGAACGTAGTCCCTCGTGGTGGCTGGTGGTGGTGGTTGTGAGTGAGCCGATCGGCACTCAGGGGCTGATATATTCAAATTATTTTAGTTACTCCGCTCTGGTAAAACAATGTATGGCGTTAAGTTGCGCAAATCGATACAAAATGACTTGAAAGAAAAAAAAATGGAGAAACGAGTAACTAATCACTAACTAAATTATCTATTAAGTTCGCAAGAGCTGACTGAATTGCGAACATTTCCTAGCAAATTTATGGTACAGTAAGATTCACTTGTACCAGTCCCTATACTTCCCACTGAAAGTCAAAAATCTCTTTCCACCTAATTGAACATCGTTAGATCGATTAGCATTTGATCCAAATAAACGAAAGCCACCCACAGAAAAAGAATGACAATTCAATTTGTAACTGAGACCTAAGCTAACCTAAACCTTGTATTTCATATACATATCCGGAGCACTATATAAGTAATTTGTTTACTTGAGTAGTAAATTTTAGTGAGTAAAAGGTGCACTTTGTTATGTTAGGAATGTTGTTTCCAACGAGACAGCTTATGTTACCTAGTAGAAAATCATCATGGATAATTATATGTAATGTTTTAATAATAACTCAACAGTTCAAAACAGGAGTTTCTAGTTATCCTACAGGACACCATGCTCAAGCAATGAAAATATTACATTATAATCGGAAATGAACACAGCAAACAATATTGTACATACAGTGAAAGGGTACAAAAAAAGTTGCAACATATTCTCGTAATATTTAATAAATTATAAAAGCTTATTAGAGAAATAATAATCCAACTCAAAACTAAATAAAAAAAGCAGTCAGTTATGATGTGATTGATTATGTACAATGGCTGTAGAACCAATTATAGCTTTATACATTGCTCATTTGCAAATAAAGAACATATTAAAAATAAGAAGATAGTACATTTTCTTTTTCCTCACATTGCTTCTTTAAAACGGACAAAGAACAACAGCTTGTGTTTACTTTACCTAGTTAGATGATGATACCTAGCCGAATATGTGTAAATTTATATAATAAAATTATAATATTTAATATAAGCCACTCTACGCCAAGTTCATAAAGTCATTTCCAAATAAGAAAAAAATATTATGTAGTAGGCCCTCGTAAACACGTCTACTTGGTTGTCTGGGTTCGATTCCCACTAAAAGGATATATATTTATAATATATTAACTCCTCCTCTTGGCGACTTAAGATAAAACGTGGCGTTTAGTTCCGCCAATCAACACACAATGTTGCGAACTCGGGCGGTAGGTGGACCAAGAAAAGTCTCGACACTAAGCTTTTTCTGACTACCCCACTATGAGGAAGACAGTGTGAAGCTGTAACCAAACGCACTTTATGCAAATTCTATATAAAATTCCAGATTCACTTACAAATAAAAATAAATAGTATATATATTAAGCAAACATCATTACTCTTAAAATAAAAAAAACGACTTACCTAAGAACATATTAGTTGTAGCAAAATGCAAATTCCCTCTTTACCATTCTATATTATAATTCAAGGCGTTTTCCCCCAACTTATAGTACTAACACATTGTGCTTTATTTAAAATTATAGTAGGCTAATTTTTATCCCGATAAGTTATGCCGTCGGTACATTTCCCCGGGGCGAGGTAAAAGTGTCAACGTGAGCGCAACGCAGTATGAAAACGAAACAAGTAATAAATCATGCCTATACACTCGCAGCCAATAAATAGCTTATATAAAAAGTTTTACGTATGTTTGTACATTTAGATTTATCAATCGTAGAGAGACTCTTTGTATATCTATTTCTCTATCAATCAATTCAGATATCATTGGGGCGCAGTGGGGCAGTGTCCGACCGACTATATATGCTCGATGGGTTTGGGGTATATCTTCACCCGATTTAATTTATTTTTGAAATGATTCTATTTTTAACTAGATTAATCGCGTATATTATTGTTATACGAAAATACATTTTAGAAACCCAGACGTTTCGAACACTTTACAGTAGTCCGTGGTCACAGGTAGACTGAGGTGGCGTTCGTCCGTCAGTTGATAGAATTGTTATATCAAACTACCGCCAATTGTTTCATTTCAAAATGTGTAGTAATCGCGAAAATCAAAGATTTTATTGTATTTAATTTATTTTCATTTCTCACTTATATAAAAAACGCAGCGTTTGGTTCCAACATATAAATAGCAATATTCCAAAAAAAGTTTACAAAAATTGAAGAAATGTGTTAAGAAATATTAGTTCTCTATACCTATCCCGCTATACGCATAAAGTCAATATCAATCAATCAATTATTTATAGTAAGTTATCATAACACAAAACACCTCATTATTATAAAAGGTATTAGTAATTATATTAAGAATATTATTAACGCGTATGATGAATAAAACAGGTTTTATATATTTTGGTTGAATATAATTTTAATATTTTTTTTTACGAAAGACGAGTCAATTCAAATTGTATAAAAAACCTACACCCATTGCATTTAATGAAACACACACTAACAAACGAACACTGTGTGTTCGTACATATAAAGCAAAACTTTATATCACTATACAGTTTTAGCTGCAATATGACAAATATAAGGAGTACTATGGTCATATTTTATTCCCTTTCCTTCACGAGATGCCATTCATCAAGTTACAGGCTACGTATACTTTGCACAAGTTGAAGCCGGCGGAGAATTTAAGTTACAAACCTATTTTATTAGCTGCATTCGCTTTACGATACTGCATTGCAGAAAAACTGACGAAAAAGCTTATTGTGCGATCAACCAAACGTCAGTTGTCAATGTTACATGACCCATTTAGTAATACGCCATATATATTTTTCATGTAACTATATGTAAAAAATATACATAAATAGCTGTAAAAAGAAATAAATGAAAGTAAATAGAAAAACTTACGATATCCATTGGTATATAGCAGAAACAGTCAATTCTCCATTTTCCCTTAACGCTCTTTCTATTAATTCAGGATAGGTATATGGGGGCTTCTTTGCTGTAGAGCCCTCGTCTTTGGGTTTAGGTTCTTCTTTATCATCTTCAGGGACTTTGACATTGACAAAATCATCAAGCCTGAAATTTAGTAGCCAAGTCAGGCTAGCGCAGTCGTTATCTTCATAATTTCTTGATTTTCGTCGTCTAGATTTACTTTTGTCGTGTACTGTCCTGGTTGCCATGTTTGACAGACTGAGCCGACTAAACTGGGGTTCAGTTTTCGAACGCCATCGTGCCAGGCGCCGCTATCACCGCACTGATATTAACATATACCACCTTTGTAGATGGATTTTAAGTTGTGGCTTGTGGAATAATTTTTTTATATTTATGTGGACAAGTAAAATTCTTTTTTAATTTCATTAATACTTTATTTAATTTTTTTAATCATTTAATGCGTTGTCATATTTATATTTACTTATGTTTAGTTTTTTACTATTTTATTATTGACATGAATGACAAATGACAATTATGTATTTTTATTTTTGACATTTAATTTTATGATATTGTTACTTTATTTTGTTTTACCAATCAATCTCCATCGTGTATTCTCCATACAAAGTGACATTGCTTAACTTACACGTTCAAAGCGCCATAACGCCATAACAAAACTGAACTGACAATTTTATGATACTCCTTAAATTAATTTTATTGAAAATTAATACTTGTATATTTTTTATAAAAACATATATATCAGAAATATGAAATATTATATATTTATTCAAATAGAATAAGATACGAAGTAACGTTAAGAAAATATAATCAACATAATAATTCATTAATTTACTATCGACGCCATAATACCGCAGTGGGACCTTGTCTAACGGTACAAGCGATGGTTATAGATTATTAGATATACATTCACGTATCGAAATGATAATATTTAAAATTATTTTCTATTTTCTGGACTGGTAAAACCAATACGCGGCATTTCGTTAACCAAATAATATATAATAAGCGACTCAACGTGTAATATTTCTAATGTAAAGTTATGTAGAGTATCTTAATACCGGGTTTTCTCAGCCTACACTACTACATACAGGAGATGCAAGAAACTGGTAAGTATATGCTATACAAAATTGCAATGTAAAATATCAGCATATGTAATTATTTGTAAACAATAATTTGTATAGTAATTTAAAATTAGAATATAACAAAAATAAAGATATTGTTCGGTTGAAGCATTGTAACCTAACACCTCATAATTTTCTTTATTACTACCGGCGCTAATATTGTAAGGCAGTGCATACTTAGAGCGCGTCAAAACCGGTAGCATTCACTCATTAACATAGTTAGCATCCAATAAATCAAACTGTATTTTGAATACTTATTTTTATTTGTAAAATCGCTAATCTCAAGCTACACAGTGTCGGCCGCGTCCCCTACATTTTGGTCCTTAGAGCCAGATAGCAATAGCTGGATAGAAATATCACAAATATATGTACACGACATTTTTATCAATGTTATATTTATCCAAATATAAACATTACTAGATTAATTTAATAAGATATTTATTATTCATTTATTTTCAAATCAGCCCCAAATAATTTTGAAATTAACCATTTCGTCAAGCGGAATTCCAAATAACCACCGTATGACAGTAACTGCTAGTCTAATATCGCAAAACAGTTGTGTACGTAGCATGTTTGTTACTTTTATATAAACTCTCGATTACCAGGATAATAAACAAAAATCCTTTTTTGAACAAAAAAATTAAATTGATGCATATATCGATTAAATGCTATCAATATTATATTTTATGCAGTCATAAAATCATATTGCGTCGCGTTGGGAGTTCGCACGTTGTGCATAAAACAGCCATACCGTATTTATCGTGAAAATCCGCGGGATTCGTATCCGAGCTGCAAATTGAAAAAGTAATTGAATTTAACAGAACTCTAAATCCGCGGACAAGGCCATTGTGACCATTCGTTTCGGATAGTTGATAGCTTTATTTAATAACTTGTGTTTGTTAAATTTATTTTCCTGTTCGGCCTTTTGGGGCATCTTAAAGTACAATTTTTGTATGTGTATAAGTTTTATATTATTGAAAGTAAATTGTTTTTTTTTACATATTTTCCCGCATAGCAGGGTAGTCAGAGACAACCTAGTATCAACTCCGTTCTCCACGTTCCACCCGAAATCGAGCCATTTCGTGTTGAGGGGCGCAACTGAACGCCGCGCTTTGTGATAGATACCAGAGCGCAGAAATAAAAGTATTCTTAATATAACCTGTGCCCAGAGTGGTAATCGAACCCACAACCAATCGTTTTTATAGTCAGACCCTATCCCACTGCGCCACGATAACATTTACCGTAAATTATGTTGAACTATTTTAATATGATGAGCCTCTTGACTTGGGGAATTTATATGGAAAAATATCTACGTCTAGAAGATAGTGTGAACCATTTTGGTTCTGTTACTCTACAATGACAGAGTCAATTTAATAGCTGTTTAGTTCTGTAATAGTTTATTCAAAGATGTCTTAATACTGCTCATGCCGCCCAATTTCAAGATTGCATATCGTTTTAACCCAATGTCGCACTGTCGTAAACCAGAGTGTAAAATAAAAATAATTCAAATATATACCCTAAAATCAGGAAGGCCTTGAGTTCCGCCACTCAACATGCAATGTATCGATGTCGGGCGGACACCTTACTATGCGGAAAAAAGTGTAAAGCTTGTTTTTTTATAATCATGCCCTTGAGTGAGAATCGAACCCGCTCCTATCGTGTACACAATCAGACGCTGTCCCACGGTGCCATGATGATAAGGTTCGCTTATTTTCCATTAGTTTGAAATTAATTTGTAACTCTTGTACGTTATTCTACAAATAAAGTAATTATTTTTTAGAAAAAAATGAATCTCAATCAAACGAAGTAATCAATAGAATGAGATTTACCCTTTAGCCTTCTAACATGACATATTGATTTTAGTTTTGATTGAACTCGTTAGCAAAGTAGATTAAATGTAAAATTTCATACCTATACTAATAAAATAAGCGTTTGTGAGTTTTGTGAGTTTGTATGATTGAGGTGAAAAGTCTCTGAAAGTTCAGAACGATTTAAAAAAAAAGCTACATAATTCTTGATTGCTATGGCATATATATTTGTTTTGAACTTATTAGTTTTCAGACAGATAAATTAACACTTATAATCTTATTCGGGACATCTTTTCGTGCTTTTCGCGGTCCACACTCAGCACCAAGTTCACATGCTCACAAGCGCAGGCTTCGCTGAGTGTGCGACCGTGACTATAAAGGCAGAATATTGCGTGATGGCATAATGAATTCATCATTTAATATAGGCTTCTGAACATTTTTGTTCGTTGTATATATCTATATTATAATAACACACAAATATATTTACGAAAAAAGAATAAGGGGGATATAAAAACATTAATAGAGTTTTTACATCCTTCTAAGTGTTTTATTAAAGTTAAAAAATTAAAATCTGTGTTGTACATCATATTAATACTAGAAATAGGCTTAAACTTACCGCGCCTGTAACTCGATTGCATCGAACCCGTGATTCTTTCATGGTACAATGTGTACACTTTTACAATAGAATCCGAGAAAGCGTCCGGGAATGCTCTATATCATAGTTTAAAAAAATTGTATAAATTTGTTTGTGTGTTAAAAGTTATTAAATAATTAACTATTTTATAAATAATAACACGGTTTGATAATGAAATGCTCGCTCCAGTCTATATCATTATCACAAAAAAAATCTGTATAGTATTGATGTGAAAAAAATAAAAAATTGTCCCGCTAAGTTTCTTGCGCGGGCTCTTCTCAGGTCTCCGTTTTCAAGGTTCGGGAACGGTTTTTGAGAGATTTTGATACGTTTTCTAAATATGTCTTTTTCGATTTGCTAAGTGTGCGAATAACACTTTAAAAAATGTAAAACAATATATAAATTCATTATAGTTTTGTATCAGTTTTAATGCCAACATGTACTAAATGGAAGTAATCCATACTGATATTATGAATCGATGATCGCAGTTATCGCAAGGAGCAAGCCGGTGATGATTAAGATGTTAGGTTCAATCATCATTGACTGACTTACGCCTTTTTGCACAAGTTGGAATTTTGTTATTTTTTTATATTATAATAAATAAATTATTATTTGCTTGAAAATTTGCACAGCATCCAATGACAGTATAACAATCTTTGAGCGCCATTTTAAGCACATTTTTTTTAGTTATTTATCTTATTAATTTCAATTAATACGTATAAAAAAGGTGTAAACGCGAAACAGTTTTTTAACGTAGCAAAAGGTTAGTACGCTTCTATTTCCATACAGTCCAAGCGTTTGTTATATACTTATATAATACTTTGTGATTTATTAATTAAGAAAAAAACGAATTGCCTACATTTAACTTTTAGGGGTTAGGTTTCTCTCCGCTTATTTTTATTGATTGAATTCATTTTCAGAAAAAATCTCCTTAGCATTCCATGCATTTACCATGCGCCTGTCCATCGCGTTGCAAAAAGAGGAGCTCGAAGCAGTGCCTGGGACGTGCGACCCAAGTGTAGGCTTTAGGGGCCCTTTAAAATACATTATCGCTCGCCTCCACTATCCGAGGTACCCCCCTCCCACCTTAGGGTAGACCTAACCAGATTTGAAAAGATCCTATTTCGATGCCAAATGCCGCTTTCGAAATCTAAATCTTTGCTTATTAGTGTAATAACGAAATAAATAATTTACAAGTACATCTGTACTATAAAAAAATGGTAGACAAGTTGGTGGTGGTTTTACTGACTTTGAATATATTTACGAAAAAACAATGTATGGACTTAAAAAAACTGTAATAGAATATGATTTTTAAACTTTTGTCTGCTTGTTTGTTGGTTTGTCTACCTAAACTATAAGGAATAAATAAGTAAATGCCGCATTAATAATTTGTTCAGTATTGTATTTGGCAGTTTTGTCGATAAATAAAAATCATTCAAAATTATAGCCATCCGGGTGTAGTGGGACAGCTTCTGACTAATCGCGATCATTATGGATTAGATGTCCAGCTAGCGGAATAGTTATTTTTAAATTGTTTTCACTTTTCTCTACGGTAACCTGAGACTGCCTTTTTGACAGCCAAAAGAGAAAATCGTAAGGCTGAAAAAAATTACATTATAACAAGATATGATAATCTAAGAAACAAGAATACTGCCACGTCATTTTAATTTCCAATCCAAATTTTGATGTTTACAGATAGTAAATAGAAGTAATATATTACAATCGAATATCAGAAACAAAGTTGCAGATATCAACTAGTTTATAATAAATACACATGATTACAGGTAAGTCTCACAATAATATACCTCTAAATATATCACTTGTAGTATCCAAAACAAACACAATATAGTGCTATAAAGACTATTCAATACGCGTCGATAGGAATCCAAACATCGGCTGTCCTTGTTTTCCTAAATAATCGTTTCTACCCAAATATATTTGCTGAGATATCGTGCTACTGGTTTGTGGCGTTTGATTTTCGATTGAACTTCTACCGTATGGTTTGTTCTATGACTGGAAAAATAATAAATATTCTATACTATTTATATATTAAGTGTTATTCGCACACTTAGGAAATTGATAAACATTTATAGACATCGTATAAAAAATTTAAACGCAGAGGGATCCGAACCCGCGCCTCTTGCAACCATCCAAGACTTTCAAATCCCGCTGCGATCAAATTTTTATACGTTTTCTAAAAATATTGTTTTATAGTATTTCATTTTCATATATTTGTTCTTTACATAAAGTGGAGAATGGAATGTCTTGTCACTAGGTTCTCTCTTAATACTCGGCGTTCAGAGGCAGCAGAGTTCAGTACTAGTTTTTCATGTTCACGTTTTTGTCCGCATAGTGGGGTAGTCAGCGAGAATCTAGTGTTAATATACTCCGTTTCACACTTTTCGCCCGCAATCGAGAGTGTTGAGTGGTGGTACCCGATAATAATTTAATGAAAATAATTTAAATATAATAATTCCCGAACCGAACCCACAATCAATCGTGATTCACGTCCGACGCTATCCCACTGCGCCATGATGGCCTTGATCTATCTATAAATAACTAATGTAATTATAACACACGTTTAACAAAAGCAATAAAACTTTCGAACTGTTCCATTCATCGCGACGATGAATCCGCAAATTGTAAATAATTGAATGGAGTGTGAGAATAAATTGTCATTTTCAATTTAATTGAAAACTTTTAGAAATCAATTGCATTGCTTTCAACGTGATACTCGAATTAAATTGGGTTTTGTTATGTTATGCTGAAGTTCGGGTACTAACGTTAGATAACAGCTATTTTACTTAAAATAATAAGTACACGCTTCATTCCACAAAGCTTGGATGGTAGAGAGAACCTAATGTCAAGACATTCCGCTCTCCGCTATTATTTATAAAAAAAAAATACCAAAACACAAAACTGTTTAACCTTCTGACCTTACGCTTACAAAATAATAAATTATGACTCCGAAAACACGAATTACATGTATAGTAGAATTTATTACGTCCATAAAATACAATGAAATGTACTAACATTCACTTATATTAGATTTCACAGACCAAACTCAAATATAACGTTGTCGTCTAATTATATGAGCCTTACTTTACTTACTAAGAAAATGGTTGGTGGTGAAAAAAGTACAACTTTTTTGTATAGCTTCACATTTTTTGCTACCCATAGCAAGTTAAAGAGAGAACTTAGACTTAGTGTTAAGACAGCTTGTTTTTCGTCTTTCAGCTTATTTCAGATACTGCGTGTTATGTAATGGAATCTAAAACAAAAGGTTCGTCTTACCAGTTCGGAAACTGGAAATATTATATATATATATATATCCTTACCCTAAATGTGGTTTTAATCTCACGACCGTCGCGTATACAGTCAGACACTAAGCTACTACACCACAGTGGGTTTTAGAAGTATTTTCCCTTTGAAAATATGGCGAAAAAATACTTTGTTCTACATTTTCTGCCTACTTTTAAGACATTGATTCAGTGGAAATTATAGTAGTTGATTTCTTTCATTTACACAATGCCATGATGAGGATTGAACCCAAAACCATCATATAAATATGACGGTTTTGGGTTCAATCAATTAATTAATTATAAATAATGGAATTCATATTCATTTTTTTTATTTATATAAGTGTGTCATATACACTTAACTAATTTTCTGCACTTACGATTGGGCTATACGAGAGGCGATGGCATGATTAGATTCAAGTAGCGGTAGATACCAGGCGTCCATTAGAAACAGATAGCTGTGCATTAACCTAACAGTTGCTGGCTTTCAGGTTTCATAAGTAGATTTGCTTTTAAATTTGCACACGCGTCCGGATCCAATGGCAATGCAACATTTTCATAGTATGAGCCTGATGTATTTACTTTTTTTTATTCAAACACTAAAAACCTGCTCGTGACTTCACTCTCATAAACTATACCTGTTTCTTAGCGGCCTTCTAAAACAATAAAATTTCTGGTAAAACTTAAAACATGGGAGAAAAAGTAGCTTATGCATCAGCCCAAGACCCTCAAGTATCTCTATCTAATTTCATCGCAATCGGCTTAGCGGATGACAGTGATGACGTCAGAGACAGACATATAGATAGGGTTATTTTAGCATATATAATATTGGGCATTCTACTTATTTACAAACACCTGACTTGCACTTTTACGTTTGCAAAAACACATTGTTTTTATTTAGGTACCGTTCAACTAACGACGACCGATGACCCAATAGTATTATTTTAACCATGTTATGACTATAAATGCTATTTATTACATGTCTATTTTAACTGCATGCATAGTAGAGTGCATATTGCATCTTACATTAGGTCGTATAATTGAATCTCAGATAGCCGGGAATTGCTCACGCCTACTCCACAAATGACTAGTGAATATGATATCGACAGGCTCTATTGAATTAAAGCACACTCTGATTATTCCAGCTCTGGTGTTCAAATAGAATAACTGCAGTCATGTAGTAAATAATATAAAAATGTAAATTTGCTTCAGCCCCATGTTTTATCTTGTATATCAGGATAGGCAGAGACCTTAGTGGCATGATACTCCATTCTCTGGTTTCTGTTCAAATAATTTTATTATGAAGCAACTGATTGATTGAGACAACCGTGGTGTAGGACACTATAGTTGTTTATTTGGTCTCTATTCAGGGCAAATTATAATTTAATTATCGATGCCGAATTCCAACACTCAAAGCACTAATTTTCTCTAAACGAGTAGAAAGTTAAAGTAAAATATCAAAAATATACTTAAATTTTTCATATTTCCCAAAAGAGTGATAGAACCCTACAACCTTAACTTTAAAACGTCTCGACTGAACTATAAGGTCTACGTTCTTTAATAAAATATTTTACATCCAATTGTTTTATATTCTCTACTAAGATGCGTCAAAGCTGAACTGAAAAGTTATGTTAATAATGCTTTTAAAATAATTACTCAAATCAGACAAGGCAAAAATAGTCAAATATAATGTAAGTAAAATATATTATGAATAACCAAGTGTAATAGAGGTAACCGTGGGGCAGTATAATAGCGTCTGACTGTATACGCGATGGTTGTGGGTTAGATTTCCACTAAAGGAAATATTTAAATTAATATTTAATGGATTATAATTAAATTATTTTCATTTTTCAGCTTTGATGCAATGTCCGGATTCGGGTGGAAAGTGGAGAACGGAGTTGGTTTTCTCTCTGCCTTTGCGGAAAAAAACGTAAAGCTAAAAACGTATAATATGCGTATAATAATCTGTTTTTGATAATCTATTTGTAATTTGATAGAGACAATTTTGTAAATTATTCAGATTATTTTCATAGAAAAATGTAAAATTTAAAGCTTCTATACTTTAATTATAATTTTTTAAATCAAATACGACTTTATTTAATCGGCTTATATTATATATCGAGAATATATTAGTATGAATATAATTAAATATGTAAAAAATATATGCTTAGTTAAATGTTCAATTGTATTAGTTATAAGTAATATATATTTTCTCCCACGTTATGGAATAAACTGAGAAAACCCAGTGACCTAAATTCAACTTATAATGAAGAAATCCAGTATAAGCTAGATTTAACTACTAAAAGCCGGTTCCAATTGGAAACGTTTTCGCTGTTACATATACATATATGTATATATATCTTGTTTTATCCAAATCTCTTTGGATTCACACTTTTCAACCGAGTGGGAGCCGTCGTAGTCTACATCCGGTGTAGGTTCCGGATTGAAACGTGAGTGCGGCTGTGAATGTGAAAATACACATATAGATGTTTTACTCCTGAATTTTGCAAAATGTTTTTTATCCCATACAATTTTAAACGACTAAAAATGTACTTGTACGTAAATGTAGATTGCAAAAAATAGTACTTAGTGACGCTTCTAGCAAAAAATATAATTAATTGAGATAATCAAATGAATTAAATGAAATTTATACTTTTAAAATAGGTTGTCCTGATAAACTTTAGTTAGACCCATGATCTTTGGCTAGTAGGGCTACTAAGTATTACAAAACTTAAGGGGGTGAAATTTGGGTTAGAAGATTGTACGGATATCCTAAGGGGATGAAATAATTCATATGGAAGTTTATCATTTCCAAGGTAACAAACATGAAATTTCATAAAGCGTTTGTGGAAATTCTACATTCAAAAATATATACAACCTTTGAAGTAAGTTATATTATTTTTAGGCTTTTCATAATATATTGTATAAATAAGTATCCAGTGTGTAATCATTTTCAAGGGTTCTATGTAGTCGTCTGCGAGCAGTCTAGTGGGTCTAGCGCGCGAATGTCAAACCACAAATTTGGTATACAATGAGGTCCTAAATTAATGTACCTAATATTAAAATTAGGTAGGCACAATAAATATAAACTATATTCTACGCGAGCAAATCCAAGGGTCACGCAAATATTGTCAAACTTGTAAATGGACTTGCGAGTTTCGTTATATATATAGATAAAATTAATCGTTGAAGAAAAGATACAATACATTGTAATATCGCTATTTCCCTACATATAGGATAGGCAGAACGACTCTAGAGTTGATAGACTCTATTGTCCTTTTCCCCTTACTTATCATCAATTATGGTGTTCTGATTTTATGTTAATTATATACAAACAAATTATGTATTTCACATTTTGACTTCGTCCGATATTCAATCGTCCGATTGGAGATCAAACTCGCAACCATTGCAGTGAAACACTTTCCACTGAGCCACGATTGTCTCAATAATATAACTTGAAGATATACTATAGTGTGAGAGGTTACCATATTTTTCTTTGGTTACCTACAGACCTTCTCATTGCCATCCATCTTCCTAAAGGTGTTTAGTAAAACATTTTCTTTGTACTTTCCAAATTATATTTTCAATATATGCTATTGATTTTAATGTTTAATATATTTTTAAAAGCACTTATCTATGAAAGATTTCTTTCTATCTTAGAGTTACGATATTCTAATAATGAATAGAGTGAAACACTCCATACTCCACTTTTTAACAATTAGTGAATTTGGAAAAAAGATTTATATCCAAAGGCAGTGCTTTCTCCGTAATAACAATGCCAATATGCGATTGATTTATTTCAATATACAACCATTGAATGTACGAGTATGTACACTACATTTTTGTTAAATAAGTCTTAAGACCATTTTAAAATACATGTACTAGAAGCGTCCTCCTATTATCGCTATTGGTCGTGGGCCCGATTCTCACGGAAAATGATTATATTTAAATTATTTTCATTTATCCGCTTTGGTAAGACAAAGCACGGCGTTGATCTCCGCCACTCAACGCGAAAATATCTGATTCGGGCGGAATGTGGAGATCGGAATATTTTGACACTAGGTACTCTCTGCCTTAATGTTATGCGGGAACAAGTATGAAGCATATATAATAATACAAAAGAAGCTCAAAAAACATATATATATATATACAAAATAGTACGTCAAATTCTAGCAACAACGTCCTGCCTATGTTAAACAAAATAACCCTTAAACCGAACTTATCTAGCGTGTTGGAATATCAGCGTGTAATGATCCAGAAATATGGGCGTGCAGATTCAGCAGTTGCCTGACCTAAGCGAAATGCTCTACGTTTAGAAGGGTTCAAACGGTAATGGTGGAGGCCTGTAGTATTATTCCCAATAGCGAAGTAACTGTTCGTAGTAAAACTAAACGCTCTGTGTACTTTAAATAAATATGTGTGCATCATGTTTTTACTATAAGATATTGATGACAAGCGTGACAAAGCGTGGCATTGAGTTCTGCCAATCCTGCAATGCGAAAAAGGCGTGAAGGAAAAAAAAAAACTGATATAAAAAAGACAAACTACTTTTAAAATCAATTTGAAACTAGGTACAATATTTTTGCCATACGGCTATTTACCATAGCAAAGGACTGATTACTTCAAATTCAATTACGCTAAGAGTATATATTATTTAAAATTTAGATACTATCAAGCTACTATATATTTTAAAACCATTTGCTACTGCAACTATTCTACAATCGTAAGGAGACTTGAAAATATTTGTTCATAAAACAAAAGGCTTTCAGAAGTACAACGCTTGCATCAAAATACGTTTAACGATTTCAATTGCAATGTCTACACTCACTAAACAATAACATAATAAAAGACAAAAGATATAATTTGTTATGTTAACTTGACAAATTTAAAAACTTCTAAAATGTGTTGAGTGTTTATTATTATATACGAGTGATGTATATGTTTAAAGTAAAAAATAGGATTTATTTATAAAAATATTATTAACTAGCTGTGCCCGCGACTTCATCCGCGTTGAATACTAAAATAAAAGTACATCAGCTGTCATGTCATACGCTTGCCGTGGGAGTTACCTGATTTTTCTATCACTATCTATCTATCTATCTCTGTATCGTTGTAATATAATCTCGCAAAGTCAACTTTAGACTCACGTGTCGTCTTAAAAATTAGCACATGTGTCCGGATTTTGTGACAAAATAATATCTAGGATGAGTTCGATCAGGATAACGACATTTTTTAGTTAAAAAAACTATTATATTTTATAGCATAGTACTTTTTTTTAGTTAAGTGTTGTATGTGAAATTGTAAAGATAGTAACGCTTTCTAAACGCGACGTTTGTAGATCCAAATTTTACTTGGAGAAATATTTCTTATTTATGTCATATATATACACGATGTGTTATTAATAATACAGTTTAATAGTTAACGATTAAATGATTAAGAAATCACAAGGCATTGGTTCGATACCCATTTGCAGGACAAAAAAATAATAAGACGTTCTAATGTGTGTATTTAAAGTATATATCATCGATTGGGTGGTGACATGAGTTCTTTGGTCAAATTGCAGAATGGTGATATATACGGATGTGAATAGACCTAAGCCATAAAATGACAATATATGATAATCCTACTAATATTATAGCTAGCTGCTAGCTGTTTTTTTTTAAAAGCCAGCCGAAAAAATAAAAATAATTTAATGTCATAATGTTAGCTTTTTTCTTACGCTACGCTAATATAAACTACTCGAAATACTGATCCTGCGCCAACGAAGTCGCGGGTACCAACTAGACATGATGTCCTGACGTGACAACCTATAATTTAAATAAAACCGAAGAAATTCGTAATTATTTACAGGTAAATAACCTAATTACATAATTAAAATTATAATGAAGTAGGTATCTTTTTGTATCTACGTGTAACTCCTAACCATTATATAAGCATATTCGTATAATTGCATTCCCGTATACTTCTACGATATGCTTCAAAAGGATGTACGCTGAAAAACTGAACTCTGAAAAGAACTTTAATCCGTGCCAATAAGGACTCGTGAAGCTTGAAAAGGTTCTAGAAGCTCTCACGAAAACAGAATTTGTAATCAATGTGCGGAAATGCTCTTTTGTGATGGTTTCCATTGAGTGGATTGGATTTATTGTAAGTAGTGGGAAAGTAAGGCCTAGCCCATCCAAGGTCGGAGCTTTGGTCAAATCCCCCCCACCAACAAATGTTAAGCAACTAAACAGTTCAACAGTTGGTTATTTCCGCTGGCTATTTCAGACCAGATTCCTCTCACTCTAAGAAAATAATCTCACTATTAAGAAAAATTGCTTACAGGGATCCACAGGTGGTGAGAATTTTTACAAAATTTTGTATTTTAAAGTTGATTACAGAAAAGGAGAAAAATTTCAATCCACTGAAAGTAGTTTTGACTATGGACAAAGGATGAATTATTAATAATTGAACAGTACCGTGACCAAGAATTAGTCATTAATTTTATACTGCGACCGTTGGAGTTTACTTATTCAGAAATATAATAAACGTTTATCATGAGTGACCAAGAAAGTTTTATTGAATGAGAAAGTACCCCTTCTCTTATATATATATATATATATATATATATATATTACATTGTTAAACACTATTATGTGTGTTGACTTACACTTATGTACAAAGTGCACACATTAGCGAATCTACTACTAGTATAAAAAGGTGAATATAAAGATAAAAATAATGTAAACGAGCGTTAAGCTTCCAGCCCACTATGACTTATCAAGACCATAGCGGACAGTTAGAAAACAACATCAAACAATTTGCGAGTATTCCGCCACGCTGTTATTTAAAGCCCTTACAATGTACAGCCGTATATATTTTTTTCATGAGATGTGTACTTAGGACGGCGGAGACGGTAAAATTAAGATTTATTGTTATTTCAAACGTGTGTAACGTATAGCTGTACACTTTCAAATGTTATTTTGAAATATTATATTTATTAAATATCCTATACAAAAAAAAATATAGCATTCTTTTCTGTATCTCGCTTTATCTCGCGTAGGGAAGTATGGTGCCATGACACTCCATTATCTGCTTAACTCGCAAATTTGAGATTATGCGTGTTGAGTGGCGATATTTTGTCTTAATGCTCTATTAAGACAAAATATCGCCTTTACAGTAAGTCGCAATCCCACTGCGGAAGAATAGCCTTTTATTAAAAAATTACAGTAGATATGTGTATTGCGTATTAAGCGGCAGCCAAACTTTCATCATACATCATCACCATACTTTTTAAGCCACTTTTATTTGCTTCATCTGTGTCAGTCAATGTGAGAAATTCTTGAAAATTTATTTTAACCTACTTCTTGATATTGGATTTGCTTAAAAACTTTTACTTTTAAGCGTGTTTTTTAATGTATTATGAAAAAAAAATGTATACCATCGATATTTTCATAATGTAATTAGGTTATGTGTCTGGAATTCTTCCATTCAATAGGCAACTGGAGTAGGGCAAAATCAATATGGCTAATATAACATACTCGCGACCCACTCCTGGCTTCGCATGTGTGAACTATAGCTGTTTTGTGTTTTGCAGTGGCCTTTTTGTAAGTCAAAGATATTATTAAAAAATAAATGCCTATGGACATATCCCAAGACTCTCAAATATATGTATATAAAATTTCATTACAGTCGGTTTAGCGATTTGGCCATGGTGACGTTATAGAGAGTCAGACAGAATTATTTTCGCATTTAGAAAATGAGTATGGATATATAAAATAAGTCGGTAATAGCACTACGTTAAAATATATATTATTACCAACGCCAGAATATATTAATTTAAAATTCATCGAATATAAACATGTGCTTTTAGATCAAACAACGCCACCGCGGCTGTAAATATAAATCTTAATTAACTTAAGTTAGTTTATTCATATATAATTTACTCTCAATCTTTACAAAGCCTGAAAACGAATCGTTCAATTTCCACCAAAGTAAATTGAAAAGTTACAAATGTATGGGATTGACATAAGCGAGGTCCCGTGACTTTTCAGCCGTTATTCATATTAAAAGTCCTTTCACGGTGTTTAATTGTTTTTAAAGGCAGTCTTTACAAAATAATGAATTGTAAATTACATACTTGTAATCTTATCATTTAATTTGTTTATTTATTCATAATATTAACAATTCCAGTTTCACGCTTTTTCCCGTATAGCAGGGTAGTAAGATTTAACCTAGTGTCAAAATACTCCACTTTCTAGCCAAAATCGTCACGTAGTGTTTTTTTCTTATAAGAGCGGATAAATTCAAATAATTTTTAATGTAATGGCTGCACCGATTGGGGGCGAAGTTGAAACCACAACTAATGATATTCACAGTAAGGCGATATCCCACTGCGCCACGATGGCCCTATTAATTCATTTATTATTTATGTGCTAGCTATGCGTGTGACTTCATCCGCGTGGAATTCTAAAACGAAAGTAGTCTAAGTTACTCCTATTACATCAGCTATCAGCAAGTAAAAGTCCTATCAAAATAGGTCCAGTCATTTCACAGCTTAGCCGGAATAAGCAGACAGACAAATATTGTTATTTTGGTATATGTACCATATACCTATCCATTTGAAAAAAGAAACAGTTTTTTTAATATTACAAACAGACGCTCCAATTTTATTTATTTGTATAGATTAATAATACCTACATATACTATTATTTAATGTTCATTCAAAATAATAGGTCTACTGGAAAGTCCTCTTTAATTAGTCTGGATAGTTCCTCTATCTGAAACTATTAACAATATGCGGTTTCTATTGTATACTACTTCAATACGTATGTATATTAAGCCAAAAAGCCTAGTTAGTTCATCATCTATAAGTAATATTATATAGTATTTTTTTTCCATATTTTCCATGAAAAAAAAATTACCTTTAGTTATAAAGGTAATTTTTTTTTCAGCTTTACACATATCCCGCATATAGCAGAGTAGGCAGATAACCTAGTGTGTTATGTGTTATGGCAAATTTTGATTGGCAATTGTGACATAGAGTGTTGAGTTGTGAAAACTAACAATGACAGCTTGAAAAGTGCAATTGCTATCGTGTCGCAGTGGGACAGTATTTGACTATACACGTGATTGGTTATGGGTTCGATCCCAATCGGGAGAATTATTATATCTTAAATCCAATTAAAATATTTTAATTTCTTCGCTCTGGTACCTAGGGCAAAGGGTGACGTTGAGTTCCGCCACTTAACACAATGTTTCGATTTCAGGTAGAAAATGGAGAACGGATTGTCTTGACACTAGATTCTTTCTAACTACCCTGCTATGCGGTAAAAAACGAGAAGCTTATTACTATATATTTAAAACGTCAAATTCAATTTTTTTTAAAAATATAATAAATTATCAATTTTAACGCAAAAAATCTCAGTGCACAGAATATAATGTTCCACCATAATAAATTTAGCAAATGATCATTAAAATTTCTAGCCACAACTATGAGTTGAGAAGTATGAACAGCTTTACGACCATCTTTCGTTACAAACTTAACGCTTAAACACTAATTAGATGATACTTGCAAATTATAACAACATGTCTTCTTGAAGTTCTAGTTTTCAGCTACAAGATTTGTCTCGCAGGTTATGCAGCTACTTGACTCTAGTATTTTTTTCAATAGCCCGTTTTTAGCACGAAAGCGGCATAAGTAGGATCTTTTCAAAATTTGAATTCGTTAGACAAAGAGAGGAGCTTAGATAGTCGAGGCAAGCGTTAATATATTTTAAAAGAAAGCATGGCTTAGCGGAAAGCGCGCTTGGACGGTTTCCAAGAGGCGTGGGTACGAATCCCGATGCGTTAAAAATTTTATACGCTATCAAAAATGTTTTTAAAAAAGCGTGAAGCTGTTAAAGATTAAAAACATCGTAAAAATTAACCGAATTTATAAAACCCCCATCAGAAACCATAAAGCAGAATTGGTACCATAATATCTACAAATAAATTTTCAATGTAAATATACTCGAACATTAAGATGCAAACAAAAAGTGAAGTAAGTTATTAATTTAGGACAGTAAGCCCTAGATCCTACGTAATGAATGCCTGTTAACCAACTTTGGTGCCACCTGAACCGTAGATATTAAATTAATTCATGTATATTAAGGTACCTGTGTGTAATGATTGTGTAATATGATAAAGATATGTCTGTTTTTGTGTGTAACAATATATGCACGTTTTATATTAGAGCTTTTACCCAAATAATTTGCGACGAGCGTATAAGAATTTTGTCGTAGCTCGATACGAATAGCTTAGTTAGCTAGAGTGCTTAAGTGGCTTACAAAGTATGCGGGTTGAAGTTCTACTAGGTTCACTTTTTTGTGTACTTAAGTAATTTTCAGTATCACACCTTTATCAGTGAAAATTTAATAAATAATATATAATGTAGAACGCAATATATTACTCTACTAGCGACTCGCTTGCGGCTTCGCCTGCGTAAGCTGAATGACTATTCTAATATAACGAATATAACTATTTCGTTTTTTTGCGCACCCGCGTTCTAACTGAATTCACAAACTTTGCTTCAATTTAAATGGCTGTAATTTTTTTATGTATGATCTGATTGATATTAAATAAAAACCCGATTCAGCCGTTTTTGAGATAAGCGTGCACAAACGCATAGACCAACAGATAAACAGAAAAGAGAATTAAAAATCATTGTTTTGAGTTCTATTACATTAATGAATGCCCCCAATAATAATTTTATTCATTTAACTTTCATGTGCAGGCAGGTACTTGTTTATTATATGTATAAATTAAGCTTAAATAGGGAAACATTTAAATAAGAATGAAATATTTTTATATTTTTTGCTTCCATCTTTATCCCTAGCGGGGTAGCTTTATCCCTAGCTCCAGGGTAGTTAGAAAGAACGGAGCGAAAAGCTACTATCCCTGCATATATCTTTCGCCTCGTCCACAATCATCAACATCTTCATACACGCCCTCCTCTTCATGGTGGTCCACGGTGGTCATGCTTGTTCCGTGGCCTTCAGGTATCATCGACACCGTGTTCACGAAGGTCAACCGAGTTCTCCCCTTAACTCTCTTAACAATAACATTACTAAAATACGATGAACTTAGTACAAAATTTACAATTTCTTATAATTTAAAACTGATTTAGCTCAGAGCCACTATAACAATATATAATCGATAATTTCATTTCACAAAGCACTTCGGCGGTCTCACATAATCAACCTAAATATAACCTCGTTATCCCAACTTGCAGCGAGCTTAAGAAAATTTCATTATATTCTTGTTCATTTAAAACAAAATTAATAAACTTTACGCTGATACTATCTTCGTAGAACTATGTCAAGAAACGTTTTGAGATCAATCTGTTAAGATGGCGTTTGCGTTTTTTTTTTTTATATTTTGCCTATATATGTAGTTTATTTAGGTCATAATCAACTTAGAAAAGAATTCATTAATTTGTATTATAATATTTAAAAGTATGTGGGTTAAAAATTTCGACTTTTAATAGATTTCAACTCGTACTTCTAACCGATTAAGTACATAACTATACGTACGTTTCTCCTTTTCTTTATAAATTAGTATAGAATATTTTTATTTTTTTTTATAGCTCCACTCTTTCTCCCACAGTAGGGCAGAGAGCACCTATTGTTAAGACACTCTGCTCTACATTTTTCGCCCCAATTCGAGACATTTTGTGTTGTATATGGTGTTGAGTGGTTTCTCACTTACCACTATAATTTAGATATAAATAATTCACCAGAATGGGGATCGAATTCACAAACATCGCGTCAATAATCAGATACTGAGTCACGATGGCCTTTTAGAAAAAATTGAAGTCGTTCTTTATATAATAAAAAACAATGAATAGAAATTTCATTTAGCTTAAAACGATGACAAATTATCGACATAATCATTAATTATCAATTCTACGAAACGTTCAGTTGGTTAAAGGACAAAATTTAGTTCAACTTCCAAGAATTACTTGAAACTTTTAAAATCTGTCAATTATTCATATATAATTATAATATAATTTTAGTGATGACAAATAGATTAATGCCTCCAATTATATGCGTGGCTGTCGCCGTTTGTCAAATGCACTTTGACCCTTGGATTTACACTAGCGACGGACACAATTTACGGATCTAATATAGTAGAGTAGGAGAATTTGGGCTATGCACTAGAGAATTACCAATGGTATTTTAATTACTAGATTAGATTAGATTGTTTTACCTAAAATTATAGGCAAATAATATTTTAGCTTTCTGTTTTCTATTAATTTTAAGATATAAAGTGTTTTTTCTGACTAAGCCTGAACAGTTCCTGACTGTGAATGATTGAAGAAATGGTAATATTTAAATGATTTTCACTTCCACGATCTGGCAAGACAAAGCGCGGTGTTGAGTTACGCCACCCAACGTAATGTCTCAAGTTCGAACGGAGAACGGAGTGTCGTGACGCTATGTGATCTCTGTCTATACTGAAGTAAAAAAAATGTAAGCAAATATTGTCAATTTCAAAGAAAATTAACAATAATTAATCAAAGAACCTAAATATAACCTAAGCTTTGATAACGAGAAGTTATTATGGCTCCAGTATTATGAATATGAATCGCCTTATTTTTCTCGTCTCAAGCAAAATGATCCCCAGCGATATTGTCACAGCGTAATGAAAATAGATCTTTTTCCTCTCCGTTTTAATTACTCTATAGTTGAGCGAGAGGCAATTTTGAATTTGGTTGGAACAAACAGCGCTATTAAAGTAAAGCTAACTAATAACTGTATCATTAACTTGTGATATAAATTTTAACAAACGTATATGTAGCTAGTGTATAAGCGCAATGATTGTGGGGTTCGATTCCCACTAGAGGGATTGGTTATATTCAATAATCTTTAATAATTTAATATCTAGGTGTGTGAATAACACTTTAAAAATGTTAAAAATATATTTAAATTATTTTTAGTTGCTGATTTGATGGAACATATACTGCGGTCTACCAGTCAAAACGCAATGTCTTGAAATCAATCAAGAAACGGAGAGCAGAGAGTCATAACTCCGTTCTCACTTCTCACTCTGCTTTGCAAGATTAAGTTGAATCATGTAAATTATAACTTTTTAGAATGGTAATAAGCTTTTAAATTCAAAAAATAATATATTAAAAATAACATTATTTCCTTAAACTCCCACATCATAATATATGAATACACGACATGTAAATAGTGCAATATTAGCGTATACTTATTCCAACTGCAATTTCCGGCTACGACTGTTTGCCTACAGTTTGATTGTTCGGGACCGTTTGTCTTGTCACGGTTGCGAGCTGGAGGTAGTTTCGGAAGTCTGTGGGGGTGAGATTTTTTACGTTATTTTATATAATTATATAAATATTATTAGTTTTGTAATTATTATAATTTGAAGCCATTGTGGCGCAGTGAAACTGTAAAGACTGTAAACGCGATTGGTTGTGGGTTCGATTCGGCTGGGAGGAATTATTCTATTATATTAACATTTAAATTATTATCAGTTCCCTGTTCTGGTAATGCAAAGCGTGACTATAAGCTACACCCTTCAGCATGCAGTGTTTAAATTTTGAGCGGAAAGTGGAAAACCGAGTGTCTTGTTAGAGAGTGGTTATCTCTGCCCTGCTATGCGTCCAAAATCATGAAATCGTTAGACTGAGAATAAAAAAGATAAAGAAAAAATCTAAACATAATAGCCAATTTCGTGTTATCTCTTATCACGTTTTGATAGTTAAATAGCAGTTGTAAACTTTATAGCTCCTATGTGAGATAACAAAATCAATATAGTATATCCGTATGTAAATATTACTCAATTGTCCACTTAAATTATATTTGATTTACCTTTTAGTATAATGGTAAATGAATACTAAAGATAAAATAGATTATAGGTGCAATCCCCAGACAGTCAAAATTTTCATAGAATAAGTTTCACTTTCAAATATCTATTAAAAATTACATATATCGCTTTTAATGTGTAAGGCCGTCCGGACGCAGTGGGCCAGCGTTTGACTGTAAACGCGATAGATTGTGCGTTCGGTTCCTACTCGGACGAATGATTTAAAATATTTTTAGTTATCTATTCTGATGTCTGCAGAGATAAGATCCGCCATTCAACAAGCAATGGAGAGTCTTGACACTAGGTTCTCTCTGACTTCCCTGCTATGCGGGAAACAGCGTAAAGCTGGGCTCGGTGACAAAGCTGGAACGCGACGTACGGACGAAAACGTACCTAATTTAATTAAACTTACATTTTCAATACAAACAATCTCACGACTGAGATCAGTACTATAATAAAGACCGTATACTAAAGTACATCGATTTCTGTTCCAATGAACGTTTAATGTAGCTAATTTTTCGTCACTAATTAAGTAATTATCAGAGCGCTGTGAAAATAATATCTCTAATAGAAATACTCGTAGCTCTCAGTGCCTAATGGTGTGTGAAATTAATGCCCTCCAGTTTTTGACATTTTTCTATTAACTCAGTGTTATTAATAACGTCGAGACGTTTCTATTTCCTTGAATGTAACGAGTTCGATTAAATATTAAGCTAGAAAATCTTTTAATTTTGTAGAACGTCTAAATCATAGATTGTGTTTTTTCGTTCTCCCTTTTCTGGTCCAGTTCAAGTACATTACGTTTTGAGTTTATTTATTTTTGCTGCTTCACGCTTTTTTTCACTTAGCAGCAAACTAGCAACTCTATTCTCTACTTTCATTCCGCCATTCTCTACGGTGAATATCAGAGCGGAGAAATGAAAATAATATAATTATAATAATTGCTCCAAGTACGAATCGAACCCACAAACAATCATACGCTGTCACTTTGCGCACGGATCTGCTATGCTATTTTTATTTTTGCTGGATACACTAAACTAGTAAAGGAATTGCTGAATAAAGCTTTTATTGGTATATTTGACCAACTGTTACAATATTACACAATCTCCATACACTATTATAAGATTATTAACATTAAGGCATTAACATTTAAAATAAATTTCTATATTACGAAGTGCATTTTTTTAAATATATTTACTGTAGTTTTTGTAATATTACCAAATAACAAAATTTACTTTTCTACTTATGAAAAGTACACACTTTTAGATTTTTTATATTTTGGTTTACTAGATTCCATAAATAGTATTTCAACAAAACATGTTGTTGACATCGTAGCGCACTGGCACAACAAGTCTCATTTTTGCGTTTTGCACAAAGCGCGGCTTTCTGATTTCAGGAGGAAAGTGGAGAACAGAGTGTCTTGACACTGGAATCTAGTTTCTCTCGTTTTACTCTAGCATTATCCTATTATGCGGAAAGTTATTTTTTTATGTTATTGATTCAGCTGAATGTGATTTCACGAACCATTACTTTTCTGGATATGTAAAGCACATACTATTAAGATACTTCTTAGTGACAAAGCAGTCAACAAAGTGACACTTATTTTTAAATAATAAAGTCTTAATAGATATAGCTTGCTTTTACACAAGAGTCCTAGTATAGTTTATATTTAATTTTACACATATACTTATATATGTATAAGCAATCAAATAATTAAAATAATTTTAACAATACGAGTATATTGATTTGTACATAAGATTTTGTGAAGGTTGACTAACTGTAATTGCGGTGGTTGTAGGTTCGGTTTCCACTCTAGGAATATATGTAAATTATTTTTGTTTTGCCCTGATAAGGCAAAAGCGTGAAGTTGAGTGCCTCCACTTACTGTTCAATGTATGCGGACGGAAAATGGAGAATGGAGTCTTATAACACCAGCTTATCTTAGACGCTATGCGGGAAAACCATGCAGTCAAAAAAAAGCTACATGTCACTTGTAAGGCTATATGTCACCAAGTTCTATTTACACGCCATTAAAAATATGTGAACCTTTAAAAACCTAATATAAAGAGTTTAATTCATCTTATTCAAACGCCCAGTAAGAACGTTATCTCGTCTCTGAAACGCAGCGCAAAACAATTAAAAGCAAAAAAAGTCGTTGCCAAAGTAAACGTAATTAATATAACAGTCGCTACCATTAATTCAGTTTTTGTACCATAATAATATTTTATCAAACCATCCGCACTTGACGGTTCAAAAACGTCTGGATAAAAGAGCGACAACCCATTCATCTTCAGACGGGGACTTACATTACATACAGTTTTCATATTTCATAACGTTATTTTTTTAACGATTAGTTTAAATATTGGTACTAGGTTCGTATCCGATTAGAGATTTTTTTAATAATTTACGTTTTTTTTCTGTACATCACACATTACGTAAAGTAAATCAAGTTTTAGCAAAGTATAAACGGTGTCGTGTGGATAATTAATGTGTAATAATATTAAGTGTCAAAATACTCGGTCCTCTCATTTTCGCCCGACATTGCATGTTGAGTGGCGAACCTCAATGCCACTTTTTTTCTTGTCACCAGAGCGGAAAAATTAAAGTTATATGAATATAATCGGTCCCCGAGTGGAAAGTGATCCAGCAACTATTGCGTACCCAGTCAGGCACCGTCACACAGCGCCACTATGGCCTATTGAAACTAAAGGCAATATATATTTTTTTCTTAAACTTGTAGTACTATATCAGTACTTAATTACTAATTCACTTTAAAAATGCCTAAATGTAACATTACAAGGAATTACGTTAGAAATACATATCTATAGATAATTATTTCTATATTTAAGCCTAAGCAACCGATAAAATATCCACGAAAAGAATTGAATTCTAGTCATTTAGAAATATTTGAACCAAGCTGGAGAAAGTTTTATGTTTATTACACAAACAAATTAGAAGCCTCCATTAACAATCGTAGTCACAAAATTCGAAAACATTACTCAACAGCTCCACGACGATATTTCAATAATAAATATTTCTATTTAGTTAAAGAAATCATTCTATATTAAACTCTTTCGTTACTCATCGAGTAACAAACAACTCAAAGCCAAAACTATTAGACCCAAAAAGCTGAAATTTGGCTTCTAAAAAAATATAGGAGAGGAATAAAAGAAAACTGAAATCTGAAATTCCTACAAATAAAAGAAAAAACAGCTTAAGGTCATAAAGTTGACTTAAATGAATTTACGTGCGGAAACTAGTTAAAATATAAAACCATAGCTGATAATTTTAATCTAATTCAATAACAGTTATCACACTAAACTATCGAAAAGTAATATGATAAGATATATTTGTTTAACAAAGACTTATTGTGTTTATAGAGCAAGCGGCTCGTTGGTCTAGGGGTATGATTTTCGCTTAGGGTGCGAGAGGTCCCGGGTTCAAATCCCGGACGAGCCCATAGCTTTTTTTGTCGCTTGTCATATATATATGAGTAAATAGTTTCATGAATTTCAATTTTTATCTCGCATTGTCTGAAATTTTAGCAATTCGTTTAGAAAAATAATCTCTATGGTATTTTAAATAAAACAATTATCCAGATTCACACCTTTTTCCGCATAGCAGGGTAGTCAGAGAGATCCTAGTGTCAAGAGAGTGTCCTCCGTTCTCCATTTTCCGCCCGAAATCGAAACATTGCGTGTTGACTGGTGGAACTCAACGCCACGCTTTGTCTTAGGTAGCAGAGCGGTGAAATTATTTAAATATAACTATTCCTCCAAGTGGGAATCGAACGCACAGCTAATGGCGTTTACAGTCAGACGCCACTACACCACGATGGCCAAGACCATTATATTCATTTGAAATGTTCCAATTGAAATTGGAAATTGAACCGGAAACTTTTTGCTTTATTCTACATCAAAACTTCATTTTCAGAAACAACTTCATTGTAATATACACATAACAAAAGAACATATTATGTATTCGTTTTATTGTTTTTTTTTAATTGAGGACGGAGTGACTAGACACTTTGCTAAATGGGAAAAAGCGTGAAGCTGTTTTTTGGACGTTTCACACACTTTTTAAGCGATAAGCAACAAGTAAGCTAGTGTCAAGACACTCCTTTTTCTACATTTCACCCATTTTAGTGACTAAATTATTTCGTTTTATTTTAATCAATCTCAACATCTTAGTGTTACTTCAAATATAAATCAACCGAATCGTAATACCTTCACGCGTTAGATACCTTAGAAAACGAATTCATTATTGTCCTTTTATTATTGACACTCAATTGTAAGTCCTGTCGTTAAGTATTAATGGGGACACCGTTATCTTAAAGCAGGGGTGTTTGAATTTTGTTTATTGTGACTTGGAGATTGCCGCTACAATATAAATTAGCTTTATTCCCCCCGTTATTAACTGTTGTTCTCATTTTATTTGTGAAAGATATTAAGGTAAGCGTCAATCGATATTATTTCAATATTTAAAACGATCGTTCAGCCGTCGTGGCGCAGTGGGACAGCGTCTGGCCTTTAACAAGATGGTTGTGGGTTTGATTCCCACTCCGGAGAATGATAATATTAACTATTCTGGTGAAACTAAGTCTGTCTTGAAATTAAAGTAATTTAACCGGATTTAATCAAATATATATTTTGTGACTAATATATATATTAAACGTATTTCTTATGCATTATTGTAATAAAATAATATAAGCTTTCTGCACTTTTCCATATAAACATTATCTTTGTCAATTGTCATACTCCGTCCATATAATCTTCTTTTACGTATTTTTTCATCTCCACGCTTTTCTCGCATAGAAGGTAGTCAGAGAGGTCTAATGTCAAGTCACTCCGTTCGAATTCTGTTTAAAGATTATATATTTATATCTACACTAATCATTAAAATTCCTTAGAAATATTACACAGTACGCTCTGCCACAATGTCTCAAGTGGGGATTATACAATATAAATCCTATATAATTGAGTGATGCTTAAATCCTACTGTCTTTTTCAGCTCACGTTTATTCTTATATATGCAAAACAGATTTGAATTATAAACGTTCATGTTTTCTAACATAAATATTAAACTATGGTAGCGCGTTCTATCTTTGCCCGTAGTAATATTTAAATAATACTCATTGTTTTACATTTTCAAAAAGTGTTATTCACACATTTAGGAGATTGTACAACATTTTTAGAAAACGTATAAAAATTTGAACGCAGTGAATTTGTCCGTAGAATAATCTTTTTGTGGCAGAAATTTGTAAAAATCTCTCTACAGAAACATTAATAAAAAATAAATTTTAATAAGCGTATAAAAGTCTCGACGTCATGAGAGCCATATACGAGAGAACGTATGGCTGTTCGAACAGAGCGCTTGGACGGTTTTCATAAAGCGCAGGTTGGAATCCCGCTGCATTAAAATTTTTGTGTATTTTCTAAAAATGTGACTTAATATTAATTTCTTTGGTCTTATAAAAACGCGGCGTTTATTTCCGCTATTCTATACGCAATGTGCCTAATATATTTGAATTAAATCAGTGTGAAGAGATTTAAAGACTAAGTTTCTACTATATGAGAATAAATACATAGTTTCGACTCTTTAGACCATACTAATAGTCTTCTTGTGCTTTTAGCTTTAAAATTACAAATAATAGTCTTAATTATATTAGACAATTACATAAACAGTTTGTACATTCATTAAACAGACAGACAAAATACACTTAAAATAATATATTACATATTGTTCCAGTTCTGAGCCTGTAATCTCGAAGGTGTAATTAATTAATTTTGAATGCTCACTGTCTTTTCCGTTTTAATGGGAAAGATAGTCATTTAAAATTAATGGGCGGCCATCTTTGCTTTCATCAAAGTAAGCCGTTAAATAAACGCAGGTACTTGTCTATTGTTCGGAGATAATAGCGCGATGGTAGATTTATTAAGTCAAATATATATTTTTTTAAGTGCGTTATCAATTTCAATTGTTTCTTAATTTTTTGTATGAGTTTAAATGGAAAATTATGACGGTGGTTATTTCAAATTATATTTATATAAAAATTACAAATATTGCTATCTATTATCTAAATTAAATGTATAGACAGTTTCCTATGACAAACAAATGATAAAAACCTTATATAACATCAGAATTATCTTGATCTTAAATTCGATATGAATGATGATATCTCGGATTCATACAGAAAATGGGGAAATGAGTGGCTTGACACTTGGTTATCTGTAACAACCCTGCTATCAGGGAAAAAGAGTGGAGCTGGATATAAACCTTAATCAAAATTAAATTCACATAAAATTTGTAATCAAGTTCTTTCTAAGGATCCTTTAAAAGGACATTTACATTAATATAACGAAACAAGGAATTTTAGTGAAAAAAATATATTAAAATAAATAAAAATAAGAATACCAATATACTTAAAATTATTTATTTGCCTAAATGTTTTCAGTCTCCTTTTCCGTTACAACAGTAAGATGATTAGTTCCAATACTTTCGGCTTGCTGGACGTTATCAGGCAACGGTTCATTTGCCAAATCCGGTACTAATAGCGTTGTAAGACCAGCCGCTATGGATATACTGCCGAAGAGCAGTGTTGGTAGACTTTCCATATATTGTGTCTGAAATTAAATTACTTTTAAAAAGTATATTCATATTTTTATCACGCTTTTTATCAGCTTAAGTAGAGAGAAGCTATTGTCAAAACACACCGTCCTTCACTTTCCGCCCGAATCTTGGAAATTGCGGACTCTACAGTGGCGGTCTTTTCACCAGAGCGAAGAAGTATAAATCATTAAATTATGATTATCTGTCATGAATATCACGGAGTGGGAATCGAACCCACACTCAATCGCAATAACAGTCAGATGCTACCCCACTACGCCACGATGGCTTCCAAATGAACAATGTACACATATTTAAGTATATAGGTTTTAAAATTGCAAAAGACAAACTGATTATTTTATTATTACCAGCAATGGCGTCATCGGTGCCAATATTGAGCCAATCCTTCCAATAGCTGAGCACAATGCGTGCATCGAATTCCTCGAATACGTTGGAAACAGTTCTGATGTATAAATATATACTGTTGCAAATGTGAAGGTAGATACAAATCTACCCAAAAAGTATATACCAGTAGACATCCATACATATTCTGAAAATTATACCTATTATTATTATTATATATACTACCTATAAGTTATAGAAGCTTCATCCTTATTACCGTATAGCAGCTGTCAGAGAGAACCTAGTGCAAGTCCGCTCTCCAGTTTCCGCCCGAAATCAAGACATTGTATGTCAAAGTTGCGCTGTGTCTTACCATAGTATAGAAACTAAAATAATTAAAACATAGACATACCCCCGGGTGAGAATCGCACAAACAATCATTGACTTTGTAACCATTAGTATATATTTAAAAGTAAATGATTCTGAATTGAAGCTGTTAGCTTTTATTCTTAAATTAAAGTTTTATTTTTTTAATTTAAAAACTTCCACTTATGTCCAAGACTAAACTTAAATTTGTCTTACTTATATATTTTTATATTTAATAGTAAAATACTCACCTTTAGGTACAAGTGGTTGAACTAAGCACAACACACCAGCTGATATGAAAGATATAAGCAATGGTTTTTTCCGTTTAAATCTTTGCAAGACAAACACCATAGCTATACTTGCTGGTATATCAGACAGGGACATTATACCAAAATTCAAATATTTATTCCCAGCCAGCGAACCCACGTTCACGACCAAACCAAAGGAAATAAACGTGCAAGACGTCCACCAAATGAGACAAATTAAAAATCTCTTTATAACAATCTTCGAATGAAACGTTTCGTTCAACGCCGAGCTCTTAGATCCATTTTCTTCACATTGTATATTCAGTAACATTTTGTTATCCAATTTTATTTTGTTAATTCGGGCCATTTTTAATAGCAATTTCGTCGCGTCCTCTTTCCTGCCTTTACTTAGCAACCATCGCACGCTCTCGTCCATGACAAAGTAGAATAATATGAAAAGTAGAGACGGTGTATAAATCACACGGACAAAGTGTCTCCAGTAAGGCACGAAGTATGCGGCTATGGAAAACGACACGCCGCCCAAAGCGGCGATCAAGCAAAAGAATATTTGCTGGTGAAGTCTATAGTCGCTGTGCACTAGTTCTACACCTGAAACACAATGATTTTCACCTGTCTCTGTCACTGATTATGTAGAAAAGCTTGGAAAGCAAATTTTCATTTCTTGCCGTCCGATTTACTCGTATTTATTTTGTTAACATTTTTTAAAGTGTTATTCCAACACTAAGGAAATTGAAAAAGACATATTTAGAAAACGTATAAAAATTTGAACGCAGCGGGATTTGTTTTTTTTTTTTTTTTTATCCCGCTGCGTTCAAATTTTTATACGTTTTCTGAATATGTCTTACTCGTATTTATTTTCACATGTGCTCGCTAGGCGTCTACTTTTTTGTTTTTTAAATAATTATGCTTATAGGTCTGTTATATTAACCAAATCTTGTACGATAAGTTAGTCCTTAATAAATTTGTATATTATGTCGTGACTTTGAATGCTACTCGGGAAAGTGAATATTCGTTTTTGTTATAGAGGAAGATGGAGAAAGCAGAGATGTTTACTAGACTCGCTACTCTCCATAATGCATGCTTTAGATCATTTTAGGCATTGTTAATATTTAACCACTAGCGATCCGCTCTCGGCATTGCCTGTGTTAACTATAGCTGTTTCGTATTATCGGCGGCTTTTTTCGTAAAACAATTAAATTCCTTAAAAATAATTAATAAATGGAACAAAAAAGAATATGTTAAGTAAGCCTATGTTCATCCCAAGACCTTCAAGTATCTCTATATAAAATGTCATCCCAATTGGTTCAGCGGTTTGGCCATGGTGACGTCACAGACAGACAGATCGACATACAGAGTTACTTTCGCATTTATTAGTATGGATATAATATATTTTATATTATATATTATGGATAGTATGGATAACGAAAAATATAAAAATTAGGCTATTCATCGACTTCTTATAATATAAAATCTTATTTAAACAATTCAAACTCAACCCAATTACTACCAACAATTTTTGTATTTATTACACAAATTCTTATACTCCAGACATTTATAAGAATGAAATCTTTAGAAAAAATCCCTTTTACTTACCTAATATAAAGGCTGGTGAACAATTGTCCCCGAAAGTGGCTTCTAACCACTCGAGTACAACAAAAGCTAAATATGTACTTGCAAAACTCTTTGCAATACCAAATAATGCGGCTGCCACACCGGCGATTATGATGGCCGCTTTACGTCCTATTCTGGAAAGGATATTGTAGATATTTAAATATTTCATTTATTTTAGACCCAATATTTTATTTTTTTGGAGCCATAGTGGTTGTGATTGGTTATGGGTTCAATTTCCACTAAAAGGAATGTTTCGATATCGGGTAGAAAGTAGAGCAGAGTGTATTGACACTAGGTTATATCTGTCAATACTCGTACTATATATTATACAACCATACGTTAAACACAGTTTAAATCTCTAACCTAACGTATCCAATCTAACTGTGTACTTTAGCAAACTAAATCAAGCCACACAAATTAAACAAATTCAATTCAAAAAGATTCAAAAGATATTTAAAAAACGTATAAAAATTTGAACGCAGCAGGATTTGAACCCGTTCAAGGTTGAAGCTTGGTTTTCTAAATATGTCTTTTTCAATTTCCTAAGTGTGCGAATAACACTTCAAAAATGTTAAAAAATATAAATTCAATTCAATTCAAAAACCCTTCATTCAAACAGACTTATGAATCAACGAATGAACGTAAAGCTAAGCCGTCTCAGTGGGGAGTTCTGCTGAGAAGAGCCGGCGAAAAACTTAACAGTTTTACTTTTCACATACAAAAATTTCAATTTTTTCATTTAATACAATGATAGCTAAACTGCACTAAACTGAAATGCTATTACATTCACACATTTTTATCCTTTTAATATTCTTCTATAGAGTAATAGGCTTTAATTTTTAATAACATTGTTTTTATAGTGTTTAAATTTGTGCAGTGGCAAATCTAACATAGGTTGTATTATTTACTTATTTATTTATATTTGGGTGGTGATTATTTCGCCTATCACAGTTTTAAATATGCGGTCGGACGCAAAATATTATATATATATATATATATATATATATATATATATATATATATATATATATATATATATACAGAGAAGCAGCTGTAAGTATATCTATGTATTAGAAAACATCTCGCAAATAATATCAAAGCTCTAAAATTATAATTTGATCCCCTGACTCCTAAAATAAACTAGACAGGCAGTATCAATATTGTTATTTTATCAATCGCGAACGCGGCAATGTTGATTTTATCTGCAAGTGCTTAATTATTCCACTGGAGCTTATAATCAATGCTTATACCTAAGAAAACTATAGCTTCTGTCATTTTAATAGTTCCACCTTTAATTGTTACACTCATACTCCGCCTTCTAACATTATGTAAAGTAAATCTAAGATTTCGTTTTTTTCGGCAATTTAACATAAAGTTTGAATATTTAAAAAAAAATGCATAATAATAACGAAACATAATTGTAGCTGAAAAGTAATTTCAACTTACTTGTCAGAGAGTTGTCCTTGGAAAAATAGTCCACACATTAGTCCAATACTGTGTACGGTGCCAACAAATGTGCGCTTCCAGTCTTGGCATGCGAGCTGAAACTAACAGTACAAATAATTGTTAAAAAGTTTTAATCAAAGTATTTAACTGTTTTAGCTTATAGCTGAATAGACATAAAACCTGGTATGCAGTGGAAGAACTCAATGCTCTGCTACGTATTATTAGGAGACTAAACTTATTCGCTTTTTCAACCGCTTCCATTCTTACTTAAATCATACACATTGCTTATACTTATAATTCAAATGGCTGTAACTTTTTAATTTATGAACCGATTTAAATGAAATAAACACTAAATGATAAAGGTTAAATCATTTCATTATTAATTCGTAATTCAGTTAAATCATTTCTGAGATTAGCATGCACACACAAACATACGAGTACACACAACAAACAGAAAAGAAAATAAAAAAACATTATTTTGGGTTCTTTTACATTGATACATGCCCTTTATAATATTTTTTCTCATACATCTTCCATTTACAAACAGCGATCACTTGCATTTTTGTTATATGTATAAATTACCCAGAACTATCTCATCGCTTCACATCATCATCAGACTCAGATTAATTTTCATATACCATTGTGCTTACAGCAAGGTTTAAGATAATTTATTAAGTTATAGAACCTAGTAAGTCGTACTTAAAATTTGTATGGACCTCTCCAAAATGTGCAAAAAGCCAATATCTTTCATAATTATGAATTACAAATAAAATCTTTCATAATTATGGGTTACAAATAAAAGGCCATAATGACTTCGTGTTACACCATCTGACTATATACGCTATGGTTGTGGATTCGATTCCCACTCGGGGTAATGATTGAATTTGGATTTCTTTGCTCGGGTGACAAAACAAACTTCCGCCACTTAAAACAAAATGTCTCTGATTCGAGCGGAAAATGGAGAACGGATTATATTAACTTAATAAAATTAATATCACGCACTGCTACGTGTTTGATATATAATTTTATAGAAAGTGTAATATACACGTTATGAGGACGATCAATAAGTTACTAGAAAAAGAATTGCGTAAAGTCTCGTAGATTTATTACAATACAACTCTACCTTTTTCGCAGAATACGTAGAGAAAATGTAACAAAAATTTTTTTCATCATTTTGCAACTTCTGCTCGAATAGACATTTATACTTCCTGGTAAATGCACAATGTAAAATACGAGTATATATATACTTCGCTATCCTCCCAAATTAAGCATACTATGTGTTGCATTGTGGAACTAAACACCGCCCTTTGTGATACCAGAGCAGAAAAGTAAAAATAATTTTAATGTAATCATTCCCCCTGAATGGGGTTTGAACCCACAACCTTCATGTTCCGCTATCAGACGCTGTCCCACTGCATCACGGTGGCATTTTCTAAAATATTTATTTATATAATGTAATTATTATTACCTCAGCAACGAAACTATTTCCCTTTTGATATACCCATTGGTCACATGATTCTATAATTGACGTATTGAAACTGGCCTCAGAACACGCTTCAGAATGTAAATTGTATTTATAACAGCCTCTTGAATTTGGCGGTGTTGTGAAGTTGTATGCGGTTTCAAATATACCGTTTTGCTCGCATGGCTCAATTTTGCATCTGTTAATTAAAATTATAATAACATTAGAGCATAACAAATTAAATCAATCTGAAAATACATTAAATACATTATTTTAACAAAACTGAAAATATATTATCTCATTCAACTAAGCCTTAAATTATTAAAAAAGTTAAGTTTATTTAAAATATGATTCGCACTATTGAGTGCACTTTAAACATCAAACATCAAAGCTTCATAATCTGATTCATATATTTTCAAGTGAGTAAGAAATTAGCAAAGAAACTACTCACGTAATTCATATTACCCTATATACCTACATATTTTATATTTTTACAATACTACAGCTTCACGCTTTTCTCGCATAGTTGGGTTATGAAGTTCTCGAACTTAGTGTCAAGACACTCTGTTCTCGGCTTCCCTCCCGAATTCGAAACATGGTGGTGAGCTTAGTGACGAGGAAAACGCGAATATTTTAATATTAATGTCAATCCCCGTATCCACACAATTGGGCCCCAAGTGGGCATTCGATGCCGATTAAACACCAATTGTGATTACAGCTACGTGCTGTGCCACTGCGCTACTATGGCCTTTAAAATAATATTTTTAATATATATAAAACCATTTTTACTTAACCTCCAATACTATTCTCATTTTCATAATTGAAGTATTTATCAAAAATATTCCAAATCAATTCAATTTACCTGTACAAAGTCTCCTCAGCCACAATAACGTAATTGATACAATGCATGCCATTATTGAAAAAGGCAAAACTTATCAACAGTATCGCTTGAATATGATATCGACTGAACGCACCAAAAACTTTTAACACCTCGTCCAAATGCACACTGTTCTCTCCGGAAAGCACCATTTCAAACAAAACTATTTAAAATTTCCTCAGCTATTCGTAGAAATTATATTTTTTAAGTCAATACTTAAGTAAGATTTGATAACATGTTAAGTGTATATCTTCTTTTTGAGATACCCGGGTTTATTCTACACTCCATTTGGTCCACGAAGTAAAATAACGGTAGCATCTCGGTACCAAGTTGCCGTAATAAAACAATCGATTGCTTCCGTCACATACTTAGACCTTAACAAGATAAGTGCTTAAGAAGATGAGCTGCGTCCTTTGGATATTGAGCTACAATGGTTTGTTTGGCAAAAAAGAAACATTGTTTGTTTTTGGCTTCTAAACATTTTAAATTCTATCATTAATTTATGGGTAGTCTGTGTAATTTTACAAATTCTATGTTAATTTGCGGTATAAATTCAAAAATTCCTAGTGCTAAGAGAGTTTGTTAAATAAGTTTTTTCCTTTAATTCATGATTTATTATTTATATCTGTTTTAGAAATATAGCTAAATATAGGTTAGATTTATATATATATATATATATATATATATATATTTTAACATTTTTTTAAGTGTTATTTACACATTTAGGAAATTGGAAAAAGACATATTTAGAAAACGTATAAAAATTTGAACGCATAACGCGTAGAACGCATGGCTTAACGGCGCAGGTTCGAATCCTGCGTTTTCTAAATGTCTTTTTCAATTTCATAGGTTTAATTATTTTGATAGTACAATACTAAATGGCACTCCAAGGAATATCCATATTAAAATATATATATATATATATATTTATTTCCTTGGTATTTTTTAATAATCATGGCGTGGAGTTTCACAAGCTATCACATACTATATTTGAATGGATGTAAATAGGAGACGTCTCTGCCAATTTAAAAATATTAATATCAAGGGACATAAAGTCAGAGAGAAACTCGACTTGACTCTGTTCTCCATTTTCTGTCCAAAATTGAGACATTGCGCGTTGAGTAACGGAACGAAACAATGCGCCTTGTTACCAGAGCGGTAAAAATTAAAATAATTTGAATACAATCACTCCTCCGAGCAACGACATCCCATTTTTTCATTCAGACAATGTCCCATTGCACCACGATAGAAGAAGTGACTTGACACTAGGTTCTCTCTGACTACCCTGCTATGCGGGAAAAACACAACTTTACCCTATAGCTATAGCTGCAAATTTACTCTTATGTACGAACATAAGTGTAAACATTGCAGCTTATACATCTGTCATTAAAGCTTTACTGCTCAATTTTTTGTGGAAATTTTCGCGTTTTCCTTTGAACGTTTAAATGCGCATGCGCCTCTGTTCCAGCTTTTACAATCTTTGTGAACTGATTTGCATACTCGTCTAGTACACAAACTATACACCATCTGGCAGTAAACGCGGTCGTTGTAGGTTCAATCCCTATCAGCGGTAATGATTATATATTTTGTTGTTAGCACTTTTGTAGATACATTTTTACGATTTTTTGCTATCCAAAGATTATTCTACGGACAATCGTTTGGGAAGAGAGAATGCTATTACCACACACACACAAATTACACAAATTGATAACAACAAAAAAAAATTGTAATAAGCGTAATAGAATTTCGATGTGAAAAAGCGTGAAGTAAGCAATGCAATGCAAAACGATGCTTATTGACGAGTATATTAAACATATATAAGTGTTTTCAATGATTAGCTTAGACGTAACCTTTAACTATTCTACATGTAATATGAGTGAAATGAATGAAAAAATAATATCGGAGTTATTTTATACTAGGTTATAATGGATACAAATATATTTTATTGCACATATACAATATAGGCAAATAATTATATCATCCAAATCTATTAATATAATAAAAATGTAACTGATTGCTGTCTGTACATGGAAGTTATACGAGAAAAATATTATTGGGGACATTTATCAATGTAATAGTGAAACCCAAAACAATGATTTTAATTTTAATTTCAAACGGTTCATAAACAAAAAAGTCAACAACTATAAAAATAATAAGCTTAAGCAAAATCTGTGATTTAAGCGAGAATGCGGGTGGTCGAAAAAATGAAATATTTATAGTATTACGAAATAGTGTAGTTAACGCAGGCAAAGACGCGAGAGTGCAATAACTCGCTTTATCGTATACATCGTTCAAAAAAACATTTATATGAAAAGAAAAAACAACACATTAAACAAAAATTATTGTTTTGTTATCATTTTTAAAAGTGTTATTCCCACACTAAGCAAATTGAAAAAGACATATTTAGAAAACGTATAAAAATTTGAACGCAGCGGGATTTGAACCCGTGCCTCTTGAACGGTTTTCAAAATTTATTTTTTACTACATACGGTGTTACGAGGCTTAAAATTCTTATTAGGTAATATAAAACTGTATTAACTGTTTTATTGTATTATAGTTGTAGAGTCGGTGCAATTGATTCATAAGCAAATAAGGAGCTCTACAATATTTGGTGTATGTGACAACTCTAATATTACACTCAGTCAGTAATTGTGTTTATTTTCATACACACGTACAAGAAGAACTGTTTGTTTTAAAAGTATTAAATTTTGAATTGCGCGGATTAAAGACGATTTTCGTATAAAAAAAACTATATTTTCAATTGTTTAGTGTATTCATTTGAAAATTTATAATTGTTTATTATAAGCATAATTTCTGAGTGTTAATTAATTAACCGTAAATAAATTCTATAGACGTTACGAGAGAAACGTTTTAATTGTTATTTTCAAATAATCACACAAGTTAAAACATACTGTTAATTTCATAAGCTATATATATATTTTCTTTTACTGCAGATTCTTAGTCTTCTTGCCTTGTTTTTCGCCAACGACCTAGTGTGCCGAGACCGTCTGTTCTCTGTTTTCCACCCGAAATCAAAGCCTTGCATGTCGAATGACGTAACAAACCTTCGCACTTTATATTGTAAACACAGTGTAAAATATTTTAAATATAATCGTCTGCTCAAATGATCAAACCCACAACTATCACATTTCCAATCAAACGGTGCCCGACTGCACCACGATGGCTTAAAAATAAATTTATTCCCCTTTATATAAAATAAAATATAATGCACTTTACGCTTTTTCCCGCATAGCAGGATAGGCACAGAGAGCCTAGTGTCAAGACACTCTTTTCTCCATTTTCCGTCTGAAATAGAGGCATTGCGTGTTGAGTGGCGGAACTGAACAAAACGCTTCTCTTGAGTACCAGAGCAGACAAAAGAAAATATTTCAAATATAATCAATCCCTCGAGTGGGAATCGAACCCACAACCAATCCCGTTTACAGTCAGATGCTTTCCCACTGTGCCATAATGACCACAAAATATAATATTTAGTACTTATATTTATAAGCTGTATGTATTTCCACCGAGCCGGGGAGGTAATTAGGTGAATCTAGACAGAGGCACCATCCCCTAACAATGCCTTTGATTAGTAGATTACTAGCCGCTTTCAGGAACTACTCGCAGCTACCTCACGTCTCATTCATTCTTACGCTATTGTACAACTGTACGAATTTAGCCACCATTGTTCTTGTGATTGGACTTTGTAGATATATCTTATTGCTTAAATTGTTTCACTTTATTTATTATTTCATTTCGTTGGGAAATGTTGTGTCTTGACTTAGATGTTAAATATATTTCTTAACGCCGGCTTATTTTTAGAAAAATTCAACACTTCGCCACTGCTGAATAAAGCTTCAGACCTGATTGTAATACAAGTATGTTTTCGTCGATAATAAGTTTTTTTTACAATCAGAATCTAGTGTCAATATCTCTCTTGTTTAGTTTCCGCCTGAATTCGAGACATTTCGTAGAAATTACAACCAACCTGTATCTAATACAAGAATATATTCGGTTGATCGATCTAGTTAGACAAGGGTAGGAGCGTGGTAAGAAGCAATATCTAAAATTGTTTGGAAATATGATATTAGGCTATATTTACGTTATTCTTAACTATTATTACTTATACATATATGTAAGTCACCGTTTTTTGGCATATCGACTTAAGATTGGATTTTATATAAATTCCATATTTTAAATAACAAGACAATTTCAAATTTGTTATCTATATAATAAAAATGTAACTGTCTAAACATGGAAAATATATGAAAAAATATATTATTCGGAGCATTTATCAATCTAATAGAACCCAAAACAATGATTTTTAATTTAATTGTCTGTTTATCTGTTTGTTTGTGCACGCTAATCTTAGAAACTTAAACAGAAAAAGAAAAAAAAAATAAGGAAAATAAATGAAAAACAACATTTTTAAATTTAAGTGAAAATGCGAGCGATAAAACGAAATAGTCGTCATGTAATTTACGCATGCGAATCCGCGAGCAAGTGGCTAGTATTCGATATTTTAATATTATAATTTCGTATTTAATGAGGAGAGAAGAAATTCCATTTCCTTCTGGATTAATCGTGCAGGTGTTCATCATGTAGCTAAAAGAGAAGCTCGGAGCAGTTGACTGGGACTTGTGAACCAAATGTAGGCTTAAAGAGCTTTTAAAATAATATAAAAGAATTATATTAAATACTATATAGAAAACTTATTGAAGCTTATAAAATATTCATGAAGACACAGCTTACGATCACGTACAAAATATTTCTTTGCGCTAAACTTATTCGAATTAAATTTATATTTTATGTTTATACAATTATCTTAAGTGCCTGAAAAATATGTTTCCAAATTTCAAAATATGAATAAAAGGTGAGGCATTATAAGTGACAATTTCAGACAAAATTAGTCTACTGATGTACTAATGATGTACGAACCCGCGTCTTTGCGCCATGCGTTCTACATCCACCTACGTCGAAATTCGTCGAAATCGGTTTATTACAATTTATTTTTGATATTAGCATCTGTGTAGAAGCACGGCTTAGCTGTCAGGGCTTTTGGAAGGTTTCCATGAGGCCCGGGTTCGCATCCCTCTGCGCATCCCTCTGCAAATCTTCAAAATTTATTATAATGTATTTTTAGTATTTAGTTTCAAATAACAAAACTTAATGTAACTCCTTTTTTACAATGAAATCTTTATTTCTGTAAAAAAAAATAATAATAACAAAATTTAGTAACGTAATAGCAACAATATGGTTTGTAATTAATTATATATATTTAACCTTATTCTCCTCAATGTGACTGTTTAAACAATACCTTTACCTTTTTCTTTAAAAAGCTGAGTTTAAAAAGAAAAACAACTCTTAAAAATCCAATAACAAAATGTTATCTAACAATTTTTCCACCAAGTGACAATTCCCTCTACCAAGTACCGAGCGCAAGAGGTGGACAAATATTTGTGCAATGTTAATTAAACCGATATTGCTCAGTGGTCGACGGGAAAAATACTTCAAGATTCGACCTAGAGTGTAAAAATACGCTAGTCTTATTGCTGTTGTGTTTATATGATAGCTCAAGTAAGAGAGGGTACTGTGGAAGTTATTTATTTCTTTGTTAAGTATTAGTATTTAATTGATATTAGTATTAATTTGCGAAATCTTTAGCTCTTAGCAGACATGTACTTACTATCTCTTTGCAAAATGTCATCTTTGTCTTGACGTATAAAATTTTTGACATTTCGTCCTGAGTGTGACAGCATCTGACTGTAATCGTAATTGATAAGAGCTTCGATTACCACTCGGTATTACCACAAATAACAATTATCTTAATTATTATTTTTTTTATTTTTGAGCCTTAGTGAAGAAGACTTAGTGCCTCGTTAAGGCCCACCACTCAATACGCAATGTCTCAAACTTGGGCGGAAAACTGAGAAAAGATTCTTGACATTAGGTTCTCTCTGACTACTTTATGCGGAAAAAAACGTGAATCTGAAAAAGAAATAAGACAAAGCAAGTCTTTATACTAAAGAAAAGCTATTTAAAGGCCAGCAACACCCCTGTAGCTCTTCTGGTGTTACATGCGGTCGTGGGCGGCGGTGAAGACTTACCATCAGGTGACCCGTACGCTCGTTTGCCTTGCCTATATAGAATTAAAAAAAAAATTACAGGACTAATTAAGGAACTACGGTTCCTATACTGTACTGTTTACACGTACAACTTAAATATATATATATATATATATATATATATATATATATATGTAATATACAAGTACCAGTTTATTTTACTATTCTACAACAGTTTTCACGTGATATACATAAATTAGGCTCCAAAACTAAGAAGCTTTCCTTACATAGCATCATAACTGGCATGGAGCTTGATACCCTCGCTTCTGTACTAACTGAAATTGCATCGAGTTTCATAGTCACCTATTTCCTCAATTTACCTTTTGCTTTTCACATTCTCTTTAAGAATATTCAGTTGTGTAACAAAATAGCAAATTATTTTTGGAAGAAATTTTATGGAGAAATTGCAAATTGAAACAATAGAATATGCTGCAAATATGCATATATTAAATGATTTCTAAATACATCATCTAAAGGATTTAAAATAAAGACAAAAAAAGCAGATTCATGCTAGTGATAAGTCACTCCGTTCTCCACCGACTGACCGAATTCGAGACATTTTGAGTTGCCCGCGAGACAACACCGCGCGTTTGTCTTACCAAAATGTAAAAATTAAAATTAATGATAACGATGGCCTCCATTCATCGCCTCTTCTGCTTCTTCATTAAGAATTTTCTACCATCAATTTAGCTGTTTTTGAAGGAAATATTTGAAGCCATCGTGGCGCAGTGGAACAACTTCTGACTATAAACACAATGTTTGTGGGTTTGATTGTTTGATTCTCACTCATAGATACTAATTTATATATTTTCATTTCTCTACTGTAGTGAACAAGATAGAGCACAGCGTCGAGGTCTGCCACTCAAAACGTAGTGTCTCGTGTCTTTAGGTGGAAAGTGGAGAACGGAGTATGGACTCCTATGCGGGAAAAAGTATGACGCTGAAAAAAAAAGTGAAAATATAAAGTGTTTATAAAACAATATCAATTACATTTGAATAAAAGTAGCAAGGCAAACAAAGGACATGAATATAAAATCTAATGATTTTCTACACAAATAGAAGTAAACGTGGGATTTTAAACGATTTGTCTAATAAAACACTCAACAATCAAATCAAAAATATTAGATATATATTCAATAGGCAAAACCGTCAAAGGCTTGCTTATATGACAACAGATACCTAAATATTATAATTTTCCAACATTTTATAAAATTTTAACGGAATAAACGTAATTAATAAAAATGTTAAAACATTCTAAACTTGGGCACTTATAAAGTGTCTTACTTGTGTGTATATATATATGTTTGTATGTAGGGGTGTATATAGGTATGCGCAGTACACCTTGCAATGGAATCGGCTCTTTAAAAAATATTTCTAAATCAGCAATAGGCATATTGCACGAATAAATCCAGACATTTTCTAAACTCTACGGCAATTATTCTGAATGTAGCGGCTGTATATATTCGTTCTGTTATTCCACCGTCGTAATTTACAACTGGGGTATGCTTTTACACGTATGCAAAAACAAAAATTTGAAATTCAATATAGCTTCTGTTTGGCGCCATCTGGTGGCCCGCGATATGTATGTACATAAACTAGCCTATGCGCACCGCCAATTATTTAGGTGTACCCACATTTTGTAAAAAAGGCATACACTTTTGATTCTTGTTAAAAAATGGTCTTTTGTTATAAAATCGTTGCCGTTTTTTTTTTATTCACGCATTCTCCATATTTTGCGGTTTGGATAGAAATATGCTATTGGTGCCCGCTGGGTTGTGGAACCCCATACCACCTCTTGTCTGGCATATATGTATATGTCAAGGTGATAAAATTGAGCACGTCGTGGTGCAGTGGGACGGCGTCTGACTGCAAACACGATTGGTTGTGGGTTCGATCCCCACTCGGAGAATTTATATTTAAATTGTTTTCATATATTCGCTCTGGTTATCGCTAGATAAGACGAAGCCGAGCGTGTTGAGGTACACATCTCAATTTGTGTTATTAGATTAGTGCGGAAAATGAGGAAAGGCGCGTCTTGATACTAGGTTACTACAATGCTATGCGGGAAAAGCGTGAAGCTGTATGATATATAAAACAAAAAATAAATATAGTAAAGTATACTTCACGCAAATTTTTAGAAAGTAGCATTGCTAAATCGACGCGTATACCTCATAATAGTATTATAATATATAGAAGACATTTACCTAATAGTAATATATTGAACACATGTCCAATATTTAGAATACATACTGCGATAGGGCGGAAGAAGGTCTTAAGATATTAGTATTTTTTTATAAAATAGTAGTGGATTTACTATTTAAAAAAAAATTTAAAGTATTATTCACACACTTAGGAAATAGAAAAACATATATTTAGAAAACAAATTTGAACGCACCGGGATTTGAACCCGCGCCTCTTGAAAAACCGTTCAAAGCATGGCTTAGCGGTCAGAGCACATCAAAAACAAGAATCATCAAAATTGGTTCACCCAGTAAAAAGTTGTGCGGTAACACACAAAAAAAATACAGTCAAATAGACAGCCTTCTCCTTTTTTCGAAGACGGTTGAAAAGTATACATGATATATTTATATAATATAAATTGATATATTTTCTTAGTTTAACTCACAACCTTATTACATCTGTAGCTACTGAGTATATTGATTTAAGCATTTTCCCAAACTTTCCAATACTTTTGAAGAAAATGAAACGAGCAGTTCTCGGGAGACGTCAAGAGAAGGAGCTAGTCCCAAAACAATATGTTAACTTCTGATGTCGTTGTTGCTCACTGAATATAAATTTTACATACAAATTCTAAACACAAAAATGTCAAAATAATTATTTATTTAAATTTAGTGTATATATGACGATCGCTTGAACGATTTATCCATACATCAAAATTTTACCCATGAAAGTAAGAATTGATATTCAGAAACACAATGTAGCTGGATTTGAAGCCGCGCCTTTTGGAATGCATCCAAGCTTTATCAAGCTTCGTCGCAATTCTTATACGCTTGTTGCCACTGTAACGTTTCTTTTCTTTAGTTAGTGATTAGCACTTAAAAATATATTTTAATAATTTTTGTTTTATTATTTTTATTTATGTTATTTTTGTATATGTATGTATTGTCTGTTCACTAGGTGATCTCCCACTACCATAAAAATGCCGATAATATATAAAGAAAGTTAATTATTTACCTGTATATAAAGTAAATTTTGTTATTAGATGCGAATATATAAATAATATACATGCCATCGTAGTGCAGTGTGCAATGATTGTATTATAAAACTAGCTTTACCCGCGACTTCATCCGTGTAAAATTCTAAAATAAAAGTAGCCTAAGTTATTCCTTATTACTTCTTCTAATTTTAGTCAGTAGCAGTGCCATCAAAATATGTCCAGCCGTTCCAGAGATTATCTGGAAAAAACAGACAGACAAAAAATATTGTGTGTTATTGTAATAAAAAGACCGGGCTATTCGTAATACATAAAAAAATAGAGCTTATGACGTGAGCTATTTAATTCGGATATGTGGATCAGAATGGCTATATATGTTCAACTGTTGAATAATTTACTATATAAATACTGGTTTCGATAGAAGCATATGAGATGTAAAAAAAATTGGTTATCCTTTATTTTCTATCTTTTTTTTAAATAAGTGCCAGAGAAACGCGTATATATGTACCTATATTAAAAAAAAAACTGAGACTCAGTTCAATTTGAACCCGCGATCGTTACTAACAATTGCTTCCCTATAAGGCTACAATAATCTATCCCAAACTTTCTAAAATTCGGGTACATGTTCCATTAGGAGGGGTAAGCTCATAGGGGTAGACGATAAAGTTTATGTGATACCGGCGGCTTAGCTGCCTGCTATGTAAGAAATGATCAAACCTGAGACCCCTTGCTCGGCAGTCGCGCTTGCAACCACTATACCAGCGAGACATAATAATTTGTTATTTATTTAATATACTAAATATAAGCATGTTTCTCGTGATATCTATGGATGATGAAGTTATTGTATCGCAATGAAACAGCGTCTGATTGTAATCGCAATTGGTTGTGGGCTCGATTCCCACTCTGAGGAATGATATTTAAATTATTTTAAATTCTTCGCTCGGATACCTAAGACAAACTGCGGCGTTGAGTTCTGCCACTCAATACGCAATGTTTCGATTTCGGGTAGAAATAGGGTAGAAAAAATAGAATGTTTTGATACTAGCTAGATTCTTTCTGACTACCCTGCTATGCGGGAAAAGCGTGAAGCTGTAATAAAAAGAAAAAGTCTTTTGATTTTTGAGTTATTTTTGGGTAAGGCTGGGTAAGGCTGGCTGGTCTAAAAATTAGAAAAAAATGATTATGGATATTATGTATTTTAATATCCATAATCATTTTTTTTTATTTTATCATTCAATTAATTTGACTATAATTTATAAATATAAAAAAGAGAAAATGACGTTAACAAATATGCAATATGGATCCGGCGGTGCTCTAATAGTAATAAAGTGGTTTAATTCAAATTTATAGCGCACATTACGCTGTGGCCAGCGGCTGGACACTAGTGACGTTTGAATAATGAAAAATAGTTTTTATATTTTAAACTATCATACATTTCTGTGGTCCATTTTCATAATATATATATAAATGGAAAACGGTGTATTTTTCAGCTTCACGCTTTTTCCCGCACAGCAGGGTAGTGAGAGAGAACCTGGCGTCAAGACACTCCGTTTACCACTTCCTGCCCGAAATCGAGACATTTCGTATTGAGTAGTGGAACTTAAAGCCTCGTTTTGTCTTGTCGCCAGAGCGCTGAAATGAAAATAATCTAAATATAATCATTTGTCCGAGTGGGTATCGAACCCACAACCATCGTATATACAGTCAGACTGATGTTCTCTCTTCAACCTCGTATAATTTGTTTTAATTTCCAACTAGGCCTCAAATTTACGTGTGCTAAGGAGCTCTACTGGACGCTCCATTTACGTAAAACTTCGATTTACGAAAATATCAAAGGCAAAAGAGTAAAAAAAAAAATTAAATTACATGAAGAATTCTACGCATCACTTTTTCGTTTATCTCAAGAATTTATTATATGCATTTACGATATATAAACGCTAATAGAATTCATCAGAAATATCTGAGATACTCCAAACATCTCCTGTTATTAGTAAAAATATTTCAATGAACGTGAAACGAGAATGGAGCTATATTAAATTCCTTTGATCGGGTTTTAAAAATTATTTCCGCACCTCAAAATTTTAATTAAACAAAATTATACCCCTTGAAATTGATATCGTAAAGAATCCCAACAATTTTATTGGGAGTTGTAAAAAGTTGTCTTCGGGCTTTTGTGCTCCGCGTGTTTCAGTTCGTGTTATTGATATAATTTTAGGCAACGATCTATAAAGGCTTGTTTTATGTACCGCAATTTGCCAACATACTTGGCTTCAATTGGTATCTCTGTTAATTTTGTTAGTACTTCGTTATAGGCCTTTTCTTTAATACTTATCACTTTTGATGCTCAATGTTCGTAAAATCGTTAGCTTAAGAGGACTTATTGGCCGGAAACGAACTAAGTAACTTAATTTTAGTCCTTCTATTTTTTAATAAAATTAAAACTGTCTGGTTTCCGTTTTACCTGTGTTGAAATTTTACGAGTATGTGTAGTGTAATTAAAGATACAGTTCCATCAAATTCTATTTGTGAACAGGATGGTTGTGAGTTTGACTCTAACGAAGAAAATGTTTATTGTAATTCTTTTGTTTTTCTTATCTGATTAGACGTAGCGCTGCGTTTGGTCCGCCTCTACACGTGAATGTCTGTGCATCCAGCGCGAAGTTACAAAATAGAGACTTTGTATTTAAATTTTCTTCAGCTTCACGCTTTTTCCCGCATAGCAATTCATCAGAGAGAATCTAATAACAAGACCCGTTCTATGTTTTTCGCAACACTCCGTTTAATGTTTTTCACCCGAATTCGAGACAATTTCTATTGAGTGGCGGCCCTTAGTGAAATAAAAATAATTCAATTCTTAAAGCCGGAATCGAACCTACAACCCATCACGATGACAGGCAAACGGTGCCTCACTGCGCCACGACTGCCTCATTTGTATTTCTTATATGAACCTTTTCATAAAATTTAATATACACTAACATATGTTTTCCTTCGTTCTTACACTCTTGACCGAGTGGTTGTGGTCATCTGTTAAGGGTTTGTGGTGTGCCTTACGATCCAACGCCATACCTCACGGATGGGTGCCTTCCTGGCACATTCGTAAAGAAGACCATTATTGGCAGCAACAGATATGTTATACTGCCATTAATAGATATATATATTTAATAAATAAAAATGGAGTGTCTGTTTATAATAATAATTTACCGCTTTTTACTAAATGCGCAATGCGTATATGTTTTTACAATTTTTGTGTTTGTCTTTCTGTCTGTTTGTTCCAGCTAGACCGATTTTGACGGGACTTTCACTGGCAGATAGCTGATGTAGTAAGGAGTAACTTTGTCTTCTATTTAAAAATTTCACTTGAATGAAGTCGTGGGCACAGTTAGTGAAAAAGTATAATGACAAATTAAAATTGTTTTAAAAAAGAAATTGCAACCGCCTTGATATAAATGTGTAGCAAATATGTTTTGCGGACATATATGAATACATGTAAATGAATATTTAGAAAGGCGTATTGTAAAAAATTTTAACACAAATTATATTTATAATGTTGGTAATTTCCTCTGATGGACTTTGAGTTTCTTTCTTTGTACCCCATAAACTGTAAAAATAGTGTAAGGTAACATTAGTTTTGCTTCACGCTGTATGCGGCAATGCTGGGACATAGATAACTTAGTGTTAAACCATTCCTATCTTCATTTTCCATCTGAATTCGAGACATTGCTTTTTGTTAAGTGGCGAATATGAACGCCGCGCTTATTTCAAATCGGGGGAATAAAAAAAATTATAGTATAATCATTTCCACAAGTGGGGATCGACCCCACAACCATCGCGATTACAGTACACTGCGCCGCAGTAGCTTTATGGTAAATAAAGTAAGATAATATTTTTTTTTAGTAATCGTGTCAGTATTAAACATTTCATTTCATATTTAACAAATTAACATATACGGCGTGTTATATTTTTTAATAAAATTTAGCTATACTTAAAAATGTACACTCGCTTTTATTAGCTACAGTATTCCAATATGCTTAAATATTGTCACACTTTATATCCAATGATAAGGACTATATTCTTATATACAATTGGCCTAAATGAAGAAAATTATATATCAAATATGTGAACCCGTGACCGACTAATAAAATATTCATATTAGAAAATTATAACTAATATAAAAAAAAAATAATACACTATGTCACCAGTTCGAGTGGAAAGCGGAAAACGGAGTATCTTGACACTGACTTCTCTCTGCCTAAGTGCATACCTTGCTAATTGCTATGACGAAAAACACGTAAAGCTGTACAAAAACTGACATTAAACTAAAAATACTTATTAGGTTATTATAGCCACAGGAAAAACTAAGGCGCATATTTTCATTTAGAGTTCGCCCAATTTTTTTATACTAAGCATAACTTAATGCACGTTTGGGCGCTGTTATACCAGCCACGGTAGCCGAACTTTTTAGTTCCTTTAATTTATTCTTGCTATGGGAAATATACTGTACATGATATTTATATTCATTTGCTTCGACAAATTTAATACGTTGTTATTTTGTACTATAGCTTTTTAAAATAAAGAATTATGGTCAATATGAGGCCATCACGGCGCAGCGATACAGTGTTTGACTCTAAGCCGTGTGCAACTGGTTGTGGGGGTTGATTTTCCCACTCGAGGGAAATTAGAATAAGTATTAAAATTGAAAAACATACATCCAGAAAACGTATAAAAATTTGAACGCAGCGGGATATGAACCTGCGCCTCTTGTAAACTGTTCAAGCGCTCTGACCGCTAAACCATGCGTTCTACTCCGGCTATTGTTCTAAATATATATTTTTCAATTTCCTAAGTGCGTGAATATTTCTCCGCTAAATATATAAAGCGTTATATTGCCTTCACCCACTTCCACAGGTTGGCTGGAAGAAATCTCTTTTAGAGATAAGTCCACCGTAAGTTGCTCACTTAATTTCTGTGAAATGTATTGTTTTTTTTTAAAGTGCAATATAGAATATATATATATATATATATATATATATATATATATATATATACACGGAATGTTTTGAATTCGGGCGGTCCATTTATAATCATATTAAAAATGAATATATTTCCACATATTTTATAAATTCCAGCAATTATTTGCAGTTACATTTTACATAATATTACATTACAGATGATTTTAAGAGTTTCAGACATAAAAATCTTAAATGATTCTGAAAGTATAAGCAAAAAATTCGTATTTATGAAAAGATATACAAAAATTAACTAAAATTGAAAACGTTTGACTGTAGACGCGATGGTTGTGGAGTCAATGCCCATTCTAAGTAGTGTTAAATAAAAAAAAAAAGCGTTTCATCTTTCTGGTGACGAAACACTCTCAAAAATCGGATCTTAGCAATAATTTCTATGTTACCCCCAAATCTAGAAGAGAAGTATGATAATAAAAGTACATAAAACAATTAGTACAAGTCAGCGCAGGAAGAACAAATCGAGTTGAGAACACATTTCACGAACGCGATAGTAATTCAATTAGGGAGTTGCAAGAACTTTGGGAAGGCCGCATATCCTTCGACCGATAGTACGATAGGGGGCTGAGTAAATTACATTTATTTGCCGTCTTCTTTGCATAATACTACTTGAGGGGGCCCCGTTTGTTAACATACCCTACATAACTCGATATTGTCATAGGGACGTTTTTGGATTTACTTAATAAAGCGTTTTAAGGGTCGCGTATTGTAGGGAGACTTTCCCCTGGGATGCAGTCGTTAAGGCTGTGCTAGTTCAAGGAAATTCTGGATTCCGGATGTAGTAACTAGATATGTAATTCGTTATAATTATTATAGTAATTTAGTATGTATGTATGTATGAATGTGTGCATGAGCGTGTATGAATTTATATATGAATTTATGTATGTATTTACTTACTTAAGTACATATATATGTATATTATTTGGTGAAGGAGTTATTCCGTAAACTAACAGAGAGCTTTAATTTATTTAACTTACTATTTTTTATTTATCATAGATGGACTACGGATCTCTCTCGGCTCCGTAATTTTTATTTTTATTAGCTACATTTATAGTATTTTTAAGATATTTACCAATACTTAAAACCATGCTAATAAGTACCTAAATATATAGTACCTACTATATATATTTCTCTAAAATACATTTGAACCAACGACCTGTAGTAAGCGAATATTGAACTGCATATAAATGACGCAAGTTTATGTCCCACACATATAACGTGCCAAAAGCAGAACTTATATCACATTACATATGAATACAATATGATCATTAAAATATTTTATTATATATTGTCAAAATCTTAACACAGCTGGCTGGCTTCTACATATTTCATATTGAATAGTTTATAAAAAATGCGTTTTTCTATTTACAAAAAATTTACAAGTGAACCTGTAGGTGAACGACCTAGGATCAGTGATGGTGGTGAGAAAAAAGGAAAAAAGACCCTAGTGCCAAGACACTCCGTTCTCCACTTTTCGCCCGGATTCGAGACAATGCTTGTTGAGTGGCCGAGCTCAACCCCGTGCTTGTCTTGTTAAGCAGAACGGAGAAATGAAAGCAATTAAAATATTTTAATTCCCCCTATTTGGGAATCGAATGCATTCGATCAAACCAATGTAATAATATAATGTAATGAGGCCTTCGTGGCGCAGTGGTAACTGCAAACGCGATTGGTTTGCTTGACAACGATGATATTTCATTTATATACATGTTGATGTCACCCACTTAATATGCGTTATCTTTATGAATTCCCGACTTCCATTTAACACTTGTAGAAATTTAAACTTAGGCATAAAGTTATAATACCTTTAGCTAAATTGGTAGTTTTCTTGTCTTTTAGATTTCCATATTAGATGTACCAGACAGTTGTATTTTTTTGCTCTGCAGGCAAACGGGTATCTCAACTCGATGTGTGTTAACAGAAATAAAATAAAACTATTTAAATATAACCATTTCCTTAAATCGAACCCTAACATCATGTCCCAATGCACTACGATGGACTCAATATTCAATAATGAACAATTTTACTAATGCGGCATTTACTTATTTCGCATAGCTTAGCTTGTCAAATATGGTTCTGCCTTAGATTTTTCAGATATTTAATTGTTATATGTTAATGGAAAATATCCATTAAGTAGAACAATTTTTGCTTTGTTGGCTATATTTCTTCATTAATTATCGTTTAGATAGACCATTAGGGTTCAGATGTTCCAGATCTGTAATTTTTCAACGGATAATGTTCATCATGCTGTACAACTTTTGTTAAAGTTTTATGCTAAGCTAACCTGGTCTACTATCATCTACATCAGGTATTCCATTTTTTAAATTTAATTATACCATAAGTCCTGCCCAGGGTTAAAAAAGCTATAAAACAAAATTAATATCGGTCCAGTAACTACGATGGTGCGTACGTATAAATAGACAACAATATTTTATAAATCATAGATTCATTCATTCTGCTACTTTTTTTATCCCCCGAAATAATTTGATCTTTAAATGAGTTTTCATTAATTACTTTTCTTATAGAAGTAATGTCGTTTGCAAACTTGCTACCAGAAACTTAATGTGGAAATACTTGTCTATTTTTTTAATTCATCCATGTATCAAACCCAATACCTCATTCGTAGTTACCCGCTGAACCATAACAGTTACCTTTTCTAAGACCAAACGGATGTTTCGCATTATGAAGGTGAATTTACGGAAGTGTCTTAGATATACACGTCTTATACATTGCACGTATTCGGAAGCACCTTCATTCCATATTAAGACATGTTATATTAATTTCTGATACTGTATTCAATGACAGACAGTACTGTATATTAACGTTAAATGAACGTTACCCTAACAACGTAAATTAATAACTATATATGCCTACTACAAAAATATAATTATATAATTTTCATAAAAACCGATCCAAAGTTTTTCTTTCATTTATAATAATAATGCAGAGTTCTGTTCCCTCTCTCGCCCCTTTTCGCTCCACATTCATCTTTTATTAACTGTGTGCTTTGTAAATCTTATAATACTGTTTTCTAACTCTACCTATACTTACACCATTAACGAAACAGCACTTGATTAGCCATGAATTGTACCTATGTGTACAGAACATATAGATATAAAATATTTTGTATAATCTAATTGTGTAAATGATATTTAAAAATATATTAAAATAGGCTAGTACCAAATTAAATATTTAATAATTTAGAATTTTAATTTACATCATTGGACATCATCAGGACAATTACATCAATGGAGAATGGAGTGTTTTGGACACTATGTTTTCTGACTATTATGCGGGAATAGTCGTGTAGTTGCCGCTGTGTTTTTTTGCAGCTTCATGCCTCTTCCCGTGTAACAGTAGTCAGAGAGAACTTAGTGTGAAGACTTTAAAGATTTCACGATTTCAAGACTTGTTGAGTGGCGGAACTCGCTTTATCTTAGGTACCTTTATTTTTGGTACCAGGAGCGGAGAAATGAAAATATTTTTTAAATATAATCATTGCCCTCGAGTGGTAATCGAACCCACAACCAATAGCGTATACGACAGTAATCTTGACTGGCTAGACACTGACCCACTGCGCCACGACTAAAATTCAATTGCACAAATATTTGGAAAATAATGTAGGTACACCGAAAACGAAACGAGTAATGCAGTTCCAAATTAAATTCAATGATATTTTATTTGGAATATTTTAAGTTATCTGCGAAGTTATTTTAATTTAATTGACGTTATACGTTCGTTGATTAAAATTATTTTGCATAATTTAAATTAAATAAAGCATCTTGTAAAGTAGCTCTCCTAACTGTTGTTTTATTTAACTTCACGCTCTTTCCCACATCCCGCAGGGTTGGCATAGAGAACCTACGTAAAACACTCCGTTCTTCGTTTTCCATCAGAATGTATCCTGATATGATGTGTAACTTAATACAAGAATAGATTCTGTTACGATTTTTATGGTTTTTTATCAAATAATAAGTATAACGTTATAACTATTCTAGGTTATTTACAATTATTCATACTTGAAATAAAAGATCTTACAGAAATAAATGCTTAGCTAATCCTAAAATGGGGCGTCGTGGCGTAGTGTTAAAGCGTCATACTGTAAGCGATGGTAGTGAATTCGTTCCCCTGCTCGGAATATTTCAACTTACATCACTTTATGTGTAGACGAATTGCCCTTAGATTTAGTCAAACAAGTCTCGAGAAACACCTGTATATTATTGATCCTTGTTTCAGATTCAAACCCTCTACTAGCACGATCATTCGTTTACAATATTGCGTTACTGTGTTATCTAAATAACTATATGTATAAATATAATAATAAAAAAGTAGATACTAATGTCTAGTTTTGTTTTTTTTAAATAATAAATATTTTATATGTGATTACCAACGTTGAAAATCAAGCTAACACTGTTTACCTACTTAGTAGAAGAATCTTACGCTAGATTTGACCTAACCAGACATTTACATTAATTTCTTCTTTATTATCAATTACTAATATTATCGCCCACAACATCGTTTATATAATCCTGATTTTCCCGTAGGAACTCCGGAAAATCTTTCCTTAGCGCTCCCCTAAACTCCTTAAGGCCATGCAAAATATTAGCTTTATACGCACAGTAGTTCCAGCTGTACGTTGTCTGTCAGTCACTCAATAATGGAAAAGTTTTATATTATGTAAAAATTGGTTAAGGTTATTAACCTGAACCAATTTAAATGTAAAATATATTTTATTTATTCACTATTTCCTTAATTATCATTATTAACAGTATTTGTTTATATTTATAAAAAATATATAAATTGTACCTCGATTGAGATTTTAACCCTCTACTATCACAATCATTTACATGGCGACTATGTTATTTAATACAAGATCTTACTTTTGTTTTCTGAGTCAAGTTGACATAATAAATTTTTCATATTTCATTTCATATTTGGTTACCGACCATGAAATCAAACAACCTTCGTTAGGATTTTCAAACGTTTTGTTGAAGTGTTAGTCACTTGGTGTGCAATAGACAACTAACGACGTCGCTTTTTTTGTTACTTTATATTAGCACCTAATTATAAATGAAATGAATATTTAAAATAATCTTCTTGAATAAAATAATAAAAACTTATACAAATTATAATATTTTGTGGAGAAAGAGTTGTGATGAGTGCATCAAAAACGGAAAGCGAAAGAGAAAAGCGGAGAGTAGATTTAGACGATGTTTTAGATAAATACGATATTTTAGGTCGCTATCATTTAGAAATAATATGTTTAGTTTTCTTTGCGTTTCTCACAAATTCTTTATATTGTTCTAATTTTGTGTTCGTTGCGGAGGAAGTGACTTATAGGTAAAGAAATAATTTCATTATTATAATAATTAATTATTTGTCACTAACGTTACCATATGCTTGAGCGCCACTTGAGCGCCAGGTTCGAATCCTACTTGAGTAAAACTTATATCTATATTACAAGGGTTTTCTCGTTATTTTGGATAGGTTGGTAGCTTTTCATTCACGCACTTAGGTACAAGCTTTATCCCGCATAGGAGAGTAGTCAGACGCGATAACCTAGTGTCAAGTCAAACTTCGTTCTCCAGACACTTACAAGATAAGAACAAAAATAAGATATACCAAGCTATATGCTTAGAAAGAGCTCGTTAAGAACGTATATATTAATATATATCACACCCTTAGAATGAAAGTGGCCCAACTCAAAAATATGCAATTTGCGAGAAATTGCATATTTTGTTTAATTGAAAATAGTAAATATTTTCACATGTCATTTCAAAGATTGGTGTAGAATACCGTCCGCAATAATTGCAATCTAATGAAGTCAGGGAAGGACGTTTAGACTAAAACTACATTTACTTTACACGAAACTGCATGATTATTGACATCTTAACCTATTCGTGTCACACGAGAAACTCGTAAATATTTTTGCTAACAGTACTGTCGTGCGCACGCGCATTACAGACCCACCTAAATAATAATAATTAATTACCTATATAGGTTACGAGTTCGAATACCGCATGGTTTTTGGGTTAATGTGTTTGATCCTACAATATGCAAAAATGCAGAAAATAGCGAGTATTGTTAATTATTTAGACGTCATCTAATAAGCAATTTAACGAGGTATAATAAAAGCGTTTGTATGAGATTTTAAATTACTTTGTTCGTGACCTAACCGTAAAGTGAATGGGAATTCCATTACGGCGACCCTTGTAGCGCAAATTATAATTATAATTAGAAATAAACTATGAACTTGACTTTCTAATATAATATAATGATAATTTTGATATCTATTCTCGTACATTTATGCTTTTGCTGTATAGCTATAGCTATTATTGTGTCAAGGCACCCCGCTCCTCTTGTTCTACCTGGATTTCACACTTAGCGTGTTACTTGGCGAAACGGCGCCCTCTTGGCTTGAAATTCGTTGGGTGATTTACGTTTCATAATAAAAATAAAACTATCCACTTGTGTTTAATATGAAGTAATTCAACACTATCGCGTCAATCGTACTCTCTTATTATTTATAAAATTTCATTTTACAATGTAAAAGAGGTAATTATAAGAGGGTTTAACAATATAAACTTCAAAATAGTATGGGTGTATTTGTCATTTTAATTTATTCATTTAAAATACTTTCTTTTTCTTTTAAGCTTCACTCTTTATACCCCCACATAGTAGAGAGTCAGTCAGTCAGAACCTACTGGCGAGACACTCCGTTCTCCACTTTCCGCCCGAAATCGAAACATTGCATGTTGAGTGGCGGAATTCAATGCCGCGCTTTGTCTTAGATTCCAATTTTCATAATTATTATCAATCCTCTAGGTGGGAATCGAACCCACAACTAATCGTGTCGAAATATGGTCTTAAAAAGGCTTCATATGGTAAGAGATGGTCATGGTGATAGCTTGTCAGTTGTGGTCGTAATTGCCTCATTCATATTTTAATTAAATATATTATCATATTATAGATGTAAAGATGATGCAGAAGGAATATATAAATGTGCAGCCAACAGTACTCACACCTGCTCAGAGTGGATCTACGACAAACCTGACAGTTTCGTTGCTTTTGTAAGTCGTTCAATTTTTATTATTATCTAATAATGACTAACTCACAATAATTATTATCACATCACTAATGTCTATGTAAGGAAATCTTGCTAAAAAAATATTATTTTAATTTCTTTGTTACTAGTTGGTTATAATATTATTAACATTTTAAAGTATTATTCACACATTTAGGAAATTTAAAATCAATTTTTAGAAAACGTAAAAAAATTGGAACACAGCAGGATTTGAACAGGCACCTCTTGGAAACTGTCCAACCGTTCTGACCGCTAAGCTATGCATTCTACACCTGTCTGCGCCAAAATTATCATAAAATGATAACAAGATTTTGTTCTCTTTTTTTAAATGTGTTTTTTTTTGTTGTAATAAGCTGTATATTTTGAAGAATTAGTAATTATTTTAACATTACGCTGTATAAATATTTGATTCAAGTCTCTTTTTTATCTTTTACTTTCTAACTAGCAAATGTCTTCGTCGGATATTATGGATAAGCTGATGACAACAGATCAAATGCTAAGGTTAAAATATTTGGCACTTTTAACTCGCAAAGGCTAATACTTGAAGATATTAGAGTGAACTTAAGAACTAAGCTTTTTCTTTATTTTCGAAAACAGATTGCATATTATACTAAGAAATATTATATATTTAGGTAAGATGTTACAGTAAGAATGAAATAGACGTGCTCAGGTGGTTTGGCACGTCTAAAGAATGAGTGATGAAAGCATGGTCAGAAGCATATATGTAGCAAAGGTGAGAGGTACAAGAGGTAGGGGAGGCCTCGCTCGACTTTCGAGAACACAGTATCAATGATTTTTAACAAAAAATATACATTTGAAAAAAAATTAAATGTATCATTATACATGAGAACACCCCGGAGGGCATGTATGTAAAGGTTGATGACAGCTTACTAAAAAAGTATACAGGATCGTGGCATTTGGCGCTCCTTCCTTTTTGACTACACCGCTGACGATAAATCGTGAAGCTACAAAAAATATATATTTTATTGCCATACCTTGTTGTTTTTTTTAAATTTGCATGATATCATATTTAAAGAATTTTGATTATTTTTTTTTTATTTTCAGTTCAATCTAGCGTGTCAAGAATGGAAGCGAACTTTTGTCGGGACAGTACATAGCTTCGGATATATGTGTGGGCTACTTATAGTTGGGCCGATGTCTGACAGGTAAATAATAATTATAAAAGCTTTTTATAATATAATTTCGATATCTTGATAAAAAAACATTCTATTACTAGATGTTGTAAAACTTAAGCAATGTATATTGTAGAAAAAATATGGAACAGGCCATCGTGGCGCGGTGAGTCTGTGTTTTACTGTACATGCAATGGTTGCGGTAGATGTCCCAGATCAGCAGCATAATTATATTTTAATGTATGATTCCGAACGCAAGAAAGAACCTAGTGTCAAGACAAAAATCGAGACTTGAAATTCGAGAATCAGAAACTCAACGACGCGCTTTGTCTTAGGTGCTAGAGCGGAGAAATGAAAATATTTTAAATATAATTATTCCCTCGAATGGGAATTGGACCTACGGTAGCCTCTATTAATATATTATAAGTAAAACCTCTTCTATTAGCAATAAGGAAAACGTCGTTTAACTACTAACTTGCAAAACGTGTCCTTTAAATAAATAAAACAGTAATAAAAAATAGTAATAATTTAAATTGTACAATATTATTTCTGAAACAACATCTTCGTTATCATGTCGAACGAATTGAATGATACAAAAAATATATTTTTTTACATTTTTTAAGTCTTTTTCTCGCACTTGGTCGTTATTTACATACTTATTCATGGTTTAAAAGAAATATTTATCATGGTGTGCTGGCGCTGGAATTGTAGCATTTTGTGTATCACAAGTACCCCCTTTCTTTTTTCCGATCTTTGATATTTTTAGCGACCGTGTTGTAGGAAGGGGGAAAAGCGGTGTCTACTTTTTTTATCAGTCCTGAGACTGAATTCAACTAAGCAACTCTTCTAACCAAATCATGGAAATTATTTTGAATACAATAATATCTACCTATAATAATGACTGAATTGCCTGACTGCCTTTAAATTGAAAGTTATTTCAATTTACTCATGGATGTTAACGCCATATCGTTCAATAGTAGACGGCGTGACAGGCTGAAAAAAATAAGTGTTCGTATCTATTAGATGTTCGTTAATCTAATTTTAAAAACTTAAACATATTTTAATACGCGTATGTCCTTACTTTGCTGCGACAAGAGGTCTGTACAAAAGATAATATTACACGTTATTTTCCATAAGAATATACTTATTTGGTAATCTGACAATGTCTTTGAAGCTGATCTTTGGTACGTAGAAAAATTTAAATGCCAGGTAGTTTAAAGAAATTTATCTTTTTTATACCGACAATATATCTTATATCTTAGTGAGTACTGAAATACAAGTTTTTTAGAAATGACAGAAATTGGACCTTAGCCTAATATTTTAAGTTCCATTTAGAAGTTCATTAACTTTTGTAGACAATACAAATTAAATCGATATTTTTTAACATTTTTTTAAAGTGTTATTCGCACACTAAGGAAATTGAAAAAGACGTATTTAGAAAACGTGTAAAAATTTGAACGCAGCGGGATTTGAACCCTCGCCTTTTCAAATCGAAAGCGGGTGGTTCAAATCCCGCTGCGTTCAAATTTTTATACGTTTTCTAAATATCTATTTTTCAAATTAAATCGAATTTCTCAGAGTCGGAAGAAAGAACACTGCAGTAGTTCTTGGAGTTTTGGGAGGGATACTTGGTGTAGCAAGAAGTTTTTCTGTGTGGTACTGGTTTTACATTGCAATGGAATTCTTAGAAGCTGCTATTGGTGACTTGTGTTCACCTTTATTTGTTTTAGGTAATGTTAGAAGTATATAAAATACAATGTTTTTCTGTAAAATAGTATGTTACTTGCTGGTACCTGATACCTGGTATGGCGGTATCGCTAACACTTATTAATTTTGCTAGTGATTGCACAGATAAATTTATAAAGGCTATATGGCAAAAATTATATTTAGATATATCGACTTGACTTATATGAATTGATTTTGAATTTAAGATGAATAATTAAAATAAACGTTCTTCGTGGAGAACAGAAACTAGCAACTTTATATGAGAAAAGGTGTGTAGCTGCGCAGATCTCTCTTATTACATAGTTATATATACAAACACATCGCTATTACATAACAAAGGCATAAACAAAAATATTTTCTTACAGCTCTAGAAATAGTATCAAGCAAGAAGAGATTAAAGTTCTACATGATATGTTCTTTCGGCTACGTGTTTGGTGGTATCAGTGCATCTATTATAGCTTGGCTTATCCCAAATTGGAGATGGTATCTACGTGCCTTATATGCTCCAGCATTTTTGTTTATTTCCTACAAATATCTACTAGATGAGAGTCCCAGATGGCTTCTAACGAAGGGAAGGAAAGACGAAGCGATAACCATTTTAGAAAAAGCCGCCAAAAAAAATAAAATTGAAATTGACAGGAATATTTTAGATAAACTTACTTGCGAAATAAGTCCAAATGTAACTTTCAGTCAATTATTGCAAGGCACATTTTCTTCAAAGCAATTGAGGCGACGTTTCTTCGTCTGCTTGTCTTGGTGGATGACGTCGACATTCGTGAATTATGGACTAATGATAAATTCAGTTACGTTACAAGGCAATAAGTATATTAATTTTGGATTAACATCGCTGGTAGATTTGCCAGGCAATTTAATTATAACGTACATTTTGATTTACTTCAAAAGGAAACTGCCTTTGATGCTGTCGTTTTTTGCTGGTGCCCTGTTATGTATATCCCAACCTTTTTTACCAACAAGTAAGTACATGTTATTAAATTCATATGTTTTATGTTACTTAATCAAAAGCAATCGTGAGTCATTAAAAAAATAGCTCTCAAAATGTCAATTAAAAGAGCAGTTTTAATAATGTTTCTTTATATTGTTATAAAATTTAAATGGTTTTCTTAAACATCTTGTAATAACTCAGAAAATCTAACTTCTTTCCTGTGCTTGGTTTTAAATACTTAACAATTGCCTAAAGGTAGACTCCTCATCTTGTATATAATGCAAATCTGTAATTACCGATATCAAGCAGAAACTCAGCAGAACCTTACCAAAGTGGTAATTTCAGTTAAAAATAACTGCAACTGTATAAGTATACTGTTCCTAAAATAAAGAACCTTTTGAGTCCATAGTGCCGCAATGAAACAGCATCTGACTGTAAACGTGATGATCGTGGGTGCGATCCCCATTCTGGGGAATGATTTAGTTATTTTCATTTCAATTCAAAACACCCTTTTTTTATATCAGGCGAAAAGTGGAGAGCGGAGTGTCTTGGCACGAAGTTCGCTTTCTAACCTGCTATACGGGAAAGTGCGTGAAGCTCCTAAACCAATATATTTTCCAGATTTACCATGGCTGTCATTAGCATTCTACATGGCGAGCAAGCTGATGTGCTGTTTTTTTTTCTCCATTACGTACATTTACACGTCCGAACTGTTTCCCACGTATACACGCAACTCAATGCACGCGCTTTGCTCGTCTTTGGGCCGCATCGGGTCTATTATAGCGCCACAAACGCCTTTACTGGTAATTTTACGGACAATATATTTTTAGATATAATTATATCTAGGCCATCGTGGCGCAGTGTGACAGCGTTTAACTATAAATGCAATTGGTTGTGGGTTCGACTCCCATTGGGGGGGATTTTAAAATATTTTCATTACTACACTCTGGTCTCTAAGACAAAACACGCAATGTGTTGATTTTGGGTGTAAACTGAAGAACGGAGTGTCATTACAGTAGGTTCTCTCTGACAACCGGCAAAAAAATGTATTAATATATAGAGTAAAAACTTTAGACATCTTATGAAAATTGTGCTAACCAACGTGTATAAATTTTAATTTGGGCATAGTTTTATACTTATCTTTATTTCTAACTTATCTTTATTACTAACTTTATACTTATCTACTACTTATACTATCTATAAACTTTAGTTTAGAAGTTATATGAAGAAGATTACAGATAATAAATATATTTATAATAATGCATTAGAAACACCCTACACCATTCGTTTTACATACATTTATGTGTAAAGGGACTTACACATTAAACTAACGCAGCATGTACTACACAGGCCAACGAGGCCATTATTATTAACACAACAATTACAATATGTAACAACAATTAAAACAACAAAAATATGTTATATGTATATATTAAAACTATTTAAAAACCCAATGTAAAAAAAATTACGATATATTTGAAACTTTCCTCTGGTAAAGCATATCTAAACGCTCTTTCTAATTCAGCTATATATTACATCTCAACAATTTTTTATAAAGCTGTATTTCTTTCTTTATTTGGTCTTGCTTATTAAATTGAATTTTTTTGTTCATGTGATTTAATTATTATTAATATATTTCAGATAGCCTACGGATCTGGACTACCGTCCTTAGTTTTCGGTTTTGCATCATTAATAGCAGGTTCCACTACTTTTCTAGTTCCCGATATATCAGATGACAGCCTCCCGGACACGGTACACCAGGCGGAGACGCTTGGGAAATCTAAAAAGTCTGTAGGGACGTATAACGAAGATGTCGCATCAAATCCCCGGCTGTGAACAAATTGATTGATTCGTTATATTTTTATTTAATTTTGCGTATTATTTATGGATATATTTATGTTATAACAGATTCTATTGTTTTTGTTAGTACAAATGTCAAAAATATATCTGCCTAGTAAGTTTTTAAAAACTTCCTCAATATTTTAAAAGTATTATTCACTTTGTGTAATTGATATTCACAGGATAAATCTTTTATTTTTTGTAAAAATCTCTCAATAGAGATAAGGCGTGTTAGGCAGAGCGCTTAGGCTTTTAAGACGAACAAGTTCGGGTAGCAGTACCTTAATTTTTTAAAGGTTTTTTAAAAATAAAAATGATATAGATACAAGTATAATTATTAAAAATTATTTTTCATATAAATCTAATGCTTTGATATCTAGAGTATAACTGATTTGGCAGCTAGTAGTGACTTATCAGGCAGACTGTCGTTAAAATAGCGCATGTACTTTTTTCGATATGTTAAGGCTTATGACTTCAATTTTTTTCAAATATACTATAAAACATGATATGAATTTGAACTTATGTACGATGAGTATTGGTATTTTGCCAGTCATTCAACCTAATAATTGTGTAGTTAGAGTTAAATATAATAACTAATTTGTGTACCTCGTATTTGAGTCCTGTTTCGTGATAAAATTTTGGTTCTGCTTCTAAATTCATGTCCCCTGATTCGGTATAAAGTGTTTACAGTTAAAGGAAATTTGTTAAAACAAAAATTAAATATTTAAACGATTTTATTATAATAATAATAATTTATAAAAATAATATTATTTTAATATAATAATAATAGAACAAAAAATATCAAAGTGAGATAAAATTAACGATAATAATGCTTTTATTATTTTTACAACTTAAAAAATAAAATCAATCTCTATATGGTGGTGGGGTGTAACCCACGTTTTAGAATATTCACCGTAATAACTTTATATTTTTATTTTTTAATTTGTCTTTTAAGATTTGGTAAGGCACTTCATATGAATTTAAAGTCTTTTATATCATTACGCCATTCCTTACCGATACCAAAGCGTAGTTAAAGATTTCGATACCATACAGTTTTAAAGGTCATTTTACTTTGTATAATCCTAGACGATAAATAGAACTAATATTTTAGTAAATGATTAACACGAAAGTTAAGATAGTAACTTATTTTAATATGAATATAGACAAACAAAATTGTATTTATACTAGGTAGTATTCTATTCGCATAGGTATGCGAATTTACCTTACAAATACTAATTCAGTCCCCATTAAAGAGTGTATTATAAAAATTCTAGTAAACAAAATATACAGTACGAAATTTAGATAATAAAAAACCTAATTAAATGCACTTATTGGTATTTTCATTTACGTTCAAATTACCTTTGTTATTATGTAAAAATAGAAACAACAACAAAAACTCTAATTCGATAGTAGCACTAAGTAAGGGACGTTATAGACATTATGCATTGTTAAAGTTTCTATGGAGCTAAAGTACAGAAATCCATATATATTTTTTATAATAATGTATTAGAAATACATAAAATTAAATAACACAAACTACTACGTGTTTTACGAACACTTTTGTATATGACAAACACGTCACTGGCAACACGTATTTGACACGCCAATCGGGTCCATTAATAATTATATTTAAGGCTAACCTATTCTCAATTGTATTCCAAAAACATAAACAGTATAATGTGAAAGGAAATTAACCATACAAATTGAATAATATTAAAATCGATACAGTATTATTATGCTAATTAAATATCATTGGTCTCACAAAAAAACAATGACCTTTTATTGTTTACAATAGAATATTATGTACGTTTTTTAATGTACAAGGTTTCCGCATTATTCATAGTATTCCTTAAGAGAAGCCATGGTGACGCAGTGGCACAGCGACTGACTGTAAGCGCGATTGGGTGTGGGTTTGATTCGTACTTGGGAGGACAAATAATTTTTAATTCCAACCTCTCTAAGGCCGCCCAATGTAGTGAATTCGGTATTCCTTGGTACAAATTCATATTACGTAAAACATGACCGAAATTTTATATACCGTTTTCAGAAATACTATATTTTTTCATGTTTCTTAAATTGTATTGCCATTTTACTATATAAATGTATTTATAGTTAAATATTACATTACATTACAGTGTTATTAAAATAAAATTAAGAGATTTTAAGCATCACGCTTTTTCTCGCATATTCAGTGAGAATCTAATGTCAAGTCACTTCACGTAACGTGCACGTGCACGTTTTCGGCCTCAAGTCTCGATTTCAGCTCAGCAAAGCCTTAGTATAAGGCACCAGAGCGGACAAATAAAAATATAAATATTATCATTCTTCCGAATGGGAAACGAACCCGCAACCAATCGCGTATATGTCTGATTGTCAGACGCTAACCCACTACTCGACGATGGCCTCAATAAAATTAAATGATTTCTTTAAATAACCTTAGTACCAATTTCAGATGATAGCTAGTAAATTACAGCTATCTCATCTTTAATACTCGATGCGGATGTGTCATTGCGACAGTGTTGCAATGAGGAAGTCTTGTTTAGATACCAGCGATGTAACAACGACATTTTTGAAATACATATTCATCCGTAGGCGGCATTTGACTGGAAATACGATAGTAGTGGGTTCAATTCCTGATTTAGGAAAAGATTATATTTAAATTATTATTTGCATTTGCCTGCACCAGTAAG